>JAFHAQ020000002.1:0-600000 GCA_017347545.2 Arxiozyma slooffiae | reverse complement strand
AGAAGGAATGAATTATACTCTTTAATTATTTAAGTATGGGATATATATTTTTTTATTTGGTTCTTAATATAGATTCTTAAGAAAAGTTTTGTTCATCTATTAATGGACATATATACATCTGTTTTTTCTCCACTCCTTCCTCGCATATGTATATATAATCAACTTGACTATTTATTCACTTAATATTAGAAGGTGCTTTATTCTAACTATTACTAAAGAATAGACTGTTAGACAATAAGTTATTATAAAGTATGAAAAACATATGAATATCTATATACAATCTATATAAGGATATGACTACTTAAAATATTAGGAAAGTCTTTATAAAAAATGAAAATAAAAATGCTAGAAAGATGGATCAGAGAACACTAATCAATATAATGGACTATATACACCTCTTATAGCGAGAATTTGTGAGAAAAGTGTCTTTTTTCTATTTGGTTCAATTTTGAATATTTAATAATATTTTTAGTAAGTTGTCTTTTTCGGTGACTATGGTCACTATAATTTTCTTCTCTTACTCTGTGGATTGATTCCAAAAGTATCATCTTCACCAGTAATTTTACTGTTATTATCTTTATCAATATGACTATACAGATTATACTCAATATCTTCTAAGTGAAGTTTTTTTCTTTTTAATGATACAACATCATCACAGGTGTATAAATTACTTGAACCAAAAATATCAGAATTATTTCCATAATTGTGTATATTAGTTGATGTGATATCAGAAACTTTTTTATTCAACAAAAATTCAGTTGAATTATTTCTATTAGTTTTATGTTGGTTTTGAAGCAATCCATAATGTTTATATTCTTTCAATCTTTTGGATAATGCTTTAACAGATTCATAATCACCAGGTTGTAAAAACCCAACTAGTTCTGGAAAATATATTTTAAAATCTTTGTACATGATTCTATTCCAGGCTCTTAACATTCGGACCACATATTGGTTGCTATTACTAATATTAATATTATCATTCTGTGAATCAAACGTTGAGTTTTTATAATTATTTTGTTGACCAAAGCATACATGCCATATTTTTAACATTAATTGATAGAGTCCCTGTTCTTTAAAGATTGGGAACAGATAAGACATATCGATGTTTCTGTTAAATGGTATACTATCATATGGTGTTAAACATCTAACAATGAGAACTTCGTTATCGAATGTTTCATTTATGTAAAGAATGAAATATAATTCTGTTGAAGTTGATGGTTCTATTAGGATCAAATGCCATATGTGAAGATTAGAATCCTGAGGTTTTAAATAAAACAATCTATCCCCATTCTTTGAATTTAAGTATAATAAAGAACGATTAATATGCTTCCAATCTCTTAGTAACCTTCTCGTCACTGAAGATACCATTAGAGGACGTGTATATATATATATATTGATAGTAAGTATTCCTTTGTTTTAGCTCCTTTCTTAATTTATTGTAGAAATGGCTAAATTCTGTTTTATTCACTAATATAAATAAGTATTCTTCTGTTTCTCTTGAATTAGTTTGACTGTATCGTTCCCAATCCAAACCTCAAAATATTTTTCAATTGTGCTGATAATGTTTTTATTTTTTTTTTCCTGTTGTGGTTATACTATTTTCTAAAGCTGTATTGTTAAGGTACTGTAGAATGTGTAAATTCTTCTCTTCTTCGCCTTCTTTTACTTAACTTATATATATATATATTTTTTTTTTCAACAGAAAATGGACATCTTCTTCAGATGTTTTTTTTTCTTTTCCTTTTTTCTTTTTACAGTTATTTGCAAAGACCGAAATGAAGAAAAAAAAAAAAGAAGAAGACTAAAAGAAATTTTGTGTCGCTTGCAGTCTTTTTTCGAAAAATACAAAAAAATGTGCTGTGTCACAAACTCAAACAAGTAAAATAACAACAGAATATTTATGCAAATCAAAAATTCATAATAATTCATAATAATTTTCGCTTTTACTATTATTACTGTTAGCAAACATTCTTGACTTAAAATATATCTGTGTATGTATTAAACGGTTATAAATTGCTGGAATTTTTCCCAATTTAGGAGACTACTGTGCTAGTTGTTTATTTATTATGCTAGAACTGTCCTCTATTTTGGAAATATAATTTTCTTTTGGACAAAATTTTATCTTCCAGAAAATTATTTTATATA
This sequence comes from Arxiozyma slooffiae, assembly GCA_017347545.2. Taxonomy (NCBI): domain Eukaryota; kingdom Fungi; phylum Ascomycota; class Saccharomycetes; order Saccharomycetales; family Saccharomycetaceae; genus Arxiozyma; species Arxiozyma slooffiae. The sequence continues at coordinate 597,855 of JAFHAQ020000002.1, read as the reverse complement.
TAAAGAATGAATAGATAGATTTGACCATATATATATAGGTTTATATAATGTATAGTTATCATACATAAAATAAACCGAAGGAGTCTTCACTTAAAAACATAACCATATAATTATTATCGAGGATTACAACAAGATCTACATATCATCATGTCAAACATTATCAAAGATATAAAAATCTATCAATTTCTTCTCAAAAATAATTATAAATAAGAAATAATATATAAGAATCATTAAGAAATTTAAGTGGAATATTTGAAATATTTGTTCTCCTTATATATTAAATTGCTTGCCATAAAAACTTGTGAAAAACAGCTAAAGAACTAATCCAAACATAATTCTAATAACTGGAATTTTAAATAAATAATGTTAACAATTAACCAAGGGGTGAAACAACTCATATAATAATAATGTTTGACGTAATTGGATGAAATTAAGTATTAGAACTCTTTAAATCCATCTTGCTTAACCAGTGGTAAGTTGTATCATAAATTACTATGTGCTTCTTAATGTACATTTAGTTTCAATACAATATGATCTTATGTTTGTATAACTTTGATGTGTGATTTTCCTTTATTTAATTTTCTTGTATTTTATTAAAGTGAGTTTGATCTAGCTTTTAACGTGGGCCTTAACTTCAAACACTGGATTAACTTCTTTTATTTTTCTTCAATGTGTTCAACTTTGTCTTTGTTGGATTTTACCAAAAGAAAATGGTTGTCTTTAAACATGTTTTACCTGAATTACAAAAAAGTTACTAATTTTTAAGTGTCACAACAAAATAAGTTAGTCGTTGAAAACAGTAACTAAGGTTTGAAGTGATATTGTTGAAAAATAAAGATTGAAAATTTCTTACTTTTGAAAGATAAATTTTAAATGAAAGAGAGAAATAATAAAAGGTTAAGAAGTGAATATATCAATGAACCATATAAGTGATATATTTGTATGTAAAAAGATATAAAAAAAATAAAAAGGAAATTACATTTAAAAAATGATGAATGTGCCAGGTAAATGTCATGATATTTGTCAAGAAGAATTGATGTGTGTTCCATGCAAATGCCCTCATATTGCTGAAGTAGACTTGAGGAGTAAGCCAGGTAAACGCCCTGATATTTATCAACTGTCTTTTTGTAATCTTTTCGACATCTTAATTTTCCTACTTTTCCAAAATGGATCCTTACCAAAACAAGAGGTTTCGGAAATTGGAAAGTTTACCAAAAAGGGAAATCATTCAATTCAATTATTCATCAAACTATTTGTAGTTTACATCTGAAATTGTAATATGTCTCGTTGGGATAGAGAGTGAGATAAAATATGGGATTAAAAGAGACAAGGTTAGGATAGGATTTACCTCTTCTAATCCTATATAACTATTTACTTAAGTATCTTCTCTTGATGTATTTCTATATAAAATATATACAAATTACATAAAGGAATTAAAAGTAAAACAAGATTCTTATAAACTCACAAATTCGTGAATCTACTCAGATATCCTGCCTACTTATATATGTCCACATGTGAATCAGAAATCGTCTAATGAAACTTGTCTTAAATTATTGTATCACAATGAGGCGTCCCTCGATACAATAGAAAATTGCTCATGAGTCTTACTAACGTGGAAACATGTTCTTGAAGTTACGATAACACAAAATAAGAGCCTTATGGATCTTGCAACTACAATAACACAAAATAATAGACAATTACTGTTTCATTGGTTCGTAATTTATTTAGTTTTCTACTTCTTCTGATCCACGTGGCCATAACAAAGCATCAATCCAATTAGTTACTTTTTTCTTTATTATTATTTCAAAGCCTCTTTTCGTCATATTTACTTTCCCACCTTATTGTTGATTCCACTTCTTACTGTGTCCCTTCTTCTTCTGTAACTGTTCTTATTACTAGTGTGTGATTCTATGACACTTATGTAACATGAATGTATTTCTTTATTCTGGTATCATGTTTGTTACTTTTTCCTTTAGTTACTTTCTCTGTAATTCTTTTTTCCATCGACACGAATGTGCCTCTCTCGAGAATCAAATCCCGAATCTTGTCTTACACCCATACATTCAAGTATATTTTTTGACATTTGCTACATATGTTACCCAAGGTTGTAAGTGTTTCCTAATCGGGAAATTTTATTATTTTTTTTCGTTCCCAAAAATACCTCCAAGGTTATTATTATAGGACACGAGGTGACGGCGTCACCTCACCAGTAGTTCTTTTTTTTTTTGAACACGTAACGCTTTTTCAGTTCAGTGTTATGTGACTTAGCTTCTTTACTGTTTTTATATTGTTTTTCTATCATCGAACTCAAGTTTTGGTTATTTTCGAGGTAAACTTGTGGACAAATATTTCATATAAAAGGAGAACATTTTTAGATTCAAGTTCTCCAAGTTCGTCCTCATTTTCTGTTTATATTTATATTTATATTTCTTTTATATTTGTACACTATATATACTGTTCATTTATATATTTATATTGTTGGATTTTACTAAGAGAAAATGATTATCTTTAAACATGTTTTTAACTGAATCACTAATAATTAATAAGTCTTAAGTGTCACATTAGAGTAAGTAAGTCGTTGAAGGTGATTACTAACGTATGAAGTGACATTGTTTAGATTCGAGGATTGAAAAATTTTCACTTTAGAAAAATAAATATAAAAATAAAAATAAAGATTACAAGGTTAAGAAGAAAACATGGTAACAGATTATACAACTAGTCTATTTGTATATAAAGAGATTTTTCATAGAAAAAGAAAAGACCAAGAATATATATATCAAATTGATGAATATGTCAGGTAAATGCCCTGTTATTGATCAAGGAGATTTGATTAGTAGGCCAGGTAAATGCCCTGCTACTGATCAAGAAAGATTGATAAGCGTGTCAGGTAAATGCCCTGATAATTATTAACATATATATAAAAAGAAAGTACACTTTCAGTCTATAATCTGGTCTATAAATAGTTTAAACAAGTGTATACCACCACTGTAAATTGGTCGTCGAATACAACACTCAATCGTTAAGGTATGGTTTCGTGGTCTAGTTGGTTATGGCATCTGCTTAACACGCAGAACGTCCCCAGTTCGATCCTGGGCGAAATCATTTTTTGTTTTTTGCGATAATGTAATATCCCGTCACACCCAGTATTGGTCTAATGTTTTTTTTCCAATTATTTTTGTTATTTTGTTTGCAACGTGTTATTGTCCAAGGAAAGCTTATTTTTGTGGTGTATGCACTTGCTTTAAAAAATTGCATCTAGAGAAGATACTGTAAGGCGGATTAGACATTGTGATAGACAGATGAGCAAGAAATAGAATTATATATACCGTTGTATATTAGCTATTTATTCTAGCAATTATTATCTTTGTATTTTTATTTAAAAAACTAGATTTTTCTATATTTGTTTTTTTTTTTTAGAATATTAAGATTTACATCTGAAATCTAAGCTAGGGTTAATCACAGATAACTTTACGGTTATGTGCTTCTGATTACAGTTGACCTAATTGTAATAATTACAATAATTCACTTGAATAGATATAAGATATAGATTCACTATATATCGCGAAGTGTAATATTAGTGTATATCTATAAATGTTTCACTCTGTTAGGTTTTACTAAAAGAAAATGATTTTCTTTAAACATGTTTTACCTGGATCGATAATAATTACTAAGTTTTAAGTGTCACATCAAAATAAGTAAGTCGTTGAAAGTGATTACTGATATATAAAGTGACATTGTTTAAATTTGAAGATTGAAATTTTTTACTTTTAAAAGATCAAATTAAAATAAAAATAAAGATTACAAGATTAAGAAGAAAACAGGATAACAGATTTTAAAAGAGGTCTACTTGAAAGTAAAGACACTTTTACATAGAAAATGGAGAAGTAAGAAAATATATATCAACTTAAGGAATATATCAGGTAAATGTCCTGTTATTGATCAAGGAGACATTTACCAGTAAGCCAGGTAAATGTCTTGCTACTGCTCAAGAAATTTTAAAAAGTGTATCAGGTAAATGTCCTGATATTTAACAACACACTTTAACTATATATCTAATCTATTAGGACTAAATAAAATATACACCTATAAGCTTTATATCTATGCTTCTTGTTGTTCTTCTTCTTATTCCTTCTTTCTCATTCTTGTTACTACTACCTTTTTATTGTTGAGAATTACCCAAACTCTATGATCACTATTGACGTGAAAAAATACATTTCTCCAAATGAAAAATTTTTTCATATATAAACGAAGGAGTTATAGAATTCCTGTTTTCTGAATATTTACAAACTGTTTATGTATATTATGTTTATGTATCTCTGTGTATTACTTTGTATTCAAATATAAGAAACTAACCTGTCCGATAATTCTTTAACACTGTTTTTGGAACTTTTCATTATGACAGATAATATCAATACTATGCAACAGCCTGAGTTACCTCAAGCTATTCCTACTACTACTCCAAGTACATCTTCGATTAATGGTCAACAGTTAGTCACCAATACAACTTTACATTTATATGTTTGTTAAAATTTTCAAAAAGGAGAGTTTAGAAAAATGGCATTAACCCTAATTTTTATAAACCACCCCTAAACAGTAATACCGGGATATTTATTCGAAAAATTTTATTCTTACACTAATGGCTCAACTCTAATCCCTATTTGGAGTACTGTTGAAGAACTTGGATTCTGTAAATAAACTATAATAATAGAGCTATTGGCTAGATAGATAATAATTCTATCTATGGGTAAAGATCTATATATCTCCATATCTATCTCTGTCTCTCTCTACATGTATATATATATCTATATAAACTATATACATGTATTCTCCTTCCTAATCCACGTACTCATAAGTTCCTTTCATAAGTACGCTACGACAGACTGGACAACTCGACGACGACGCAAATAAAAAAAAAAAAAACAGTGATGTTCGATTACCCTCACGGTAACAGGATTGTAAAGTTAGAGTCCCCTCTTACTTCTTCCAGGATATTACAATATTACTTATTGCACATTATCAAAAATAGCGTCGCCTGGTTTCGATCCAGGGACATCAGGGTTATGAGCCCTGCGCGCTTCCACTGCGCCACGACGCTTTCAATTTACATTGTTTTTGTAACATATGTAGTGAAAGTCAAAGAATATTAGTTAGATGTACGGATGTAAGACAACAGTCTCGGTTCGATTCTCGAGAGAAGCACATTCGTGTCGATGAAAAAGAAAAGAGTTTCAAGAAAGATTTGAGAAAAAGAGATTTGGAAAAAGGAATTACAAAAGTGGAGAAGAAGAACAAGAGGTGGAGAAGAAGAACAAGAAGTGGAGAAGAAGAACAAGAAGTGGAGAAGAAGAACAAGAAGTGGAAAAGAGGAACAAGAAGTGGAGAAGAACAATAAGGTAGGAAAGTAAATGTGAGAGGAAGAGGCTTTGAAATAATAATAAGGAAAAGATTGACTCATTGGATTGATGTTTTGTTATGACCACGTGGATCAGAAGAAGTCGAGAACTAAATGAATTACAAATCAATGAAACAATAATTGTCTATTATTTTGTGTTATCGTAGTTGCAAGAGCCATTAGGCTATTATTTTGTGTTTTCGTGACTGCAAGAGCCATTAGGCTATTATTTTTGTGTTTTCGTAGTTGCAAGAGCCATTAGGCTATTATTTTGTGTTTTCGTGACTGCAAGAGCCATTAGGCTATTATTTTGTGTTATCGTAGTTGCAAGAGCCATTAGGCTATTATTTTGTGTTATCGTAACTGCAAGAGCCATTAGGCTATTATTTTGTGTTTTCGTAGTTGCAAGAGCCATTAGGCTATTATTTTGTGTTTTCGTAACTGCAAGAACGTGTTTCCACGTTAGTAAGACTCATGAGCAATTTTCTATTGTATCGAGGGACGCCTCATTGTGATACAATAATTTAAGACAAGTTTCATTAGACAATTTCTGATTCACATGTGGACATATATAAGTAGGCAGGATATCCGAGTAGATTCACGAGTTTGTGAGTTTATAAGAATCTTGTTTTACTTATAATTCCTTTATGTAATTTATATATATTTTAGATAGAAGTATAGGAAGATAAGATAGGGACATAAGCCCAGTATATAGTTATATAGTCTTAGGAGAGGTAAAGTCTATCCTAACCTTTTCTATTTTAATATTATATTTTATCTAACCCTCTATCCCAACCAGATATTTTACAGTTTTGTTGTAATCGACAACCGAATTACAATAGTTAGAAAAAAACCTTATTAGAACTGGATAATAGTATGTATTGGCAGACCGCTATCTATATATAAATATATAAATAAACAATATATATAATGTACAAATATAAAGAAAATATAAATAAAATTATAAACAGAAAATGAGGACGAACTTGGGGAACTTGATTCTAAAAAATGTTCTCCTTTTATATAAAATATTTGTCCACAAGTTTACCTCGAAAATAACCAACTTGAGTTCGATGAAAGAGAAACAATATAAAAAACAACATTGATAAGAAAAACAATAAAAAAGCTAAACCACATAACACTGAACTGAAAGTGTGTTACGTGTTCAATACAAAAACTACTGGTGAGGTGACGTCATCCCCTCGTGTCCTATAATAATAATAACCTTGGAGGTATTTTGGGCACGAAAATAAAAGAATAAAATTTCCCGATTAGGAAACACCTACAACATGTTTTGTAACATATGTAGTGAAAGTCAAAGAATATTAGTTAGATGTACGGATGTAAGACAACAGTCTCGGTTCGATTCTCGAGAGAAGCACATTCGTGTCGATGGAAAAAGAAAAGAGTTTCAAGAAAGATTTGAGAAAAAGAGATTTGGGAAAAAAGAATTACAAAAGTGGAGAAGAAGAACAAGAAGTGGAGAAGAGGAACAAGAAGTGGAGAAGAACAATAAGGTAGGAAAGTAAATGTGAGAGAAAGAGGCTTTGAAATAATAATAAGGAAAAGAGTGACTCATTGGATTGATGTTTTGTTATGACCACGTGGATCAGAAGAAGTCGAGAACTAAATGAATTACAAATCAATGAAACAATAATTGTCTATCATTTTGTGTTATCGTAGTTGCAAGAGCCATTAGGCTATTATTTTGTGTTTTCGTAGTTGCAAGGGCCATTAGGCTATTATTTTGTGTTTTCGTAACTGCAAGAGCCATTAGGCTATTATTTTGTGTTTTCGTAGTTGCAAGAGCCATTAGGCTATTATTTTGTGTTTTCGTAACTGCAAGAACGTGTTTCCACGTTAGTAAGACTCATGAGCAATTTTCTATTGTATCGAGGGACGCCTCATTGTGATACAATAATTTAAGACAAGTTTCATTAGACAATTTCTGATTCACATGTGGACATATATAAGTAGGCAGGATATCCGAGTAGATTCACGACTTGGTGAGTTTATAAGAATCTTGTTTTACTTATAATTCCTTTATGTAATTTATATATATATATTATATAGAAGTAGATCAAGACAAGATAGGGAAACAAGCCCAGTATATAGTTATATAGTTTTAGGAGAGGTAAAGTCCATCTTAACCTTTTCTATTTTAAATTTATATTTTATCTAACCCTCTATCCCAACCAGATATTTTACACTTGTTGTAGGTGTTTCCTAATCGGAAATTTTATTGTTTTATTTTCGTTCCCAAAAACGCCCCCAAGGTTATTATTATAGGGCACGAGGTGACGGCGTCACCTCACCAGTAGTATTTTTGTATCGAACTCAAGTTTTGGGTATTTTCGAGGTAAACTTGTGGACAAATATTTCATATAAAAGGAGAACATTTTTAGATTCAAGTTCTCCAAGTTCGTCCTCATTTTCTGTTTATATTTGTATTTATATTTCTTTTATATTTGTACACTATATATATTGTTTATTTATATATTTATATATAAAAAGAATAATACACTTTCAGTCTATAATCTGGTCTATAAATAGTTTAAACAAGTGTACATCATCACTGTAATTCGGTCGTCGATTACAACATTGCTGTTGTAATTCGAACTAATATTAATATTTAATAAAAACTTATTAGAACTATTGAAATGTATTAGGGAACCTGTAATACCTATGTGTTCTGGTTCTTTTTATATATATAAATATATAAAATATGTAACAAATTATAAATTAACTGGGAGAACTTGGAATTTAAAATGTTCTCCTTTTATGTAAAATATTTGACCACAAGTTCAAATAGAAAAATAACTAAAAACTTGGATTCGACATTATATAAAAAACATGAAACAAAGAATAAAATGAAAACAATAGAACGAAAGAAGTAATAACAAAATTAACAAAACTTAGTAAAATTAGTAAAACAACAACTTGATTACAATTCTTTTAAACAATAAAGAAACTCAGCAAACATAACACTGAAATGAAAAGCACGTTACATGTTAAATACAAAACCACTGGTGAGATGACATCATCACCTGAGGTCCTATAATAGAATCTGTTGAATTATTTCTTGAAACAACATTAAAGACCAAAAATGTTGAGATATTTTTTAATTCGACCGATAATTGGGAAAACCAATATAAAAATAAAACAAAAATAAAACAATATAATTTCCAGATTGGGAACTACCTGCAACAATTATATGTAGGAGATCATGTTTCAGTTATTGTTGGACTTTAATCACGATATTGGTATCTTACGATTCCTTCGGTGGAATAATAATGGAAGTTGTTATTGATAAGAAGGAGCGCCTTTACTAATATCATTATTAGCATACATTCTTAACTTAAAATATACTTTTGTTAATGTATTAAATGATTATGTGTGTAATATATACTGAAGATGTTCTTCGGTTATTTAGAAGTTATATAAACATAATAATGTATAAAAACATAAACCTGTAAAATGTAAAAAGAGTGAGGAAATAATATTAAATATCGACAATTTAGAGTTCCTTAAATATGTTTGGAAATGAGTATCGAATATTATACTTAATTATTATTTGCCACCGTATTTATCTTAAGGGTAATTGATAGTTTACCATATAACCCTTTTTGGAAACTTGAAATATCCTATTTGGCTATAAGGGGGTAAAATATCATATTAATGGTGGATTTACAGTGAGAGATTTTTGCCGGAATATTTATCCTCAAGGGATAATCTATTATTAAAATTTTACTGATTCATCTTTTTTTTAGTTCTAGAACATTTTATTCTAGCAGTTATTATATATAAAAACTTGGTTGAAATCCTAGTGGAAAAGTTGTTAAGTCCTGATTCATCAATTTGATACTGGAATTTAATTTTAAAGGAGTCTCCATGTTTCTGTAAGGGGTTATCTCATGTAATATACTAAAATATGGTTATTAATATATATAAACACTTACAAATTATATAGTTGTTGATTCTAACTAGTAAACCAATTATATAATCCTTATTATAGATGTGGGATATTCTCTTATTATTCTTAATATTTCTCTTAGGTAGAACCTAATAGATCTAATAAAAATATGAATGCTGATAATTATCTCTGGCACACACTCTCAATAATCAGAGGTCTCTTAAATAAGTTTCTCTGTAATTTGCCACCAAGGTCAATCCGACGATCATTCGTTCGAATACACTCACAGCCTGAGCCCAGAGTTTCTGGCTGTTCCAAATCCTTCGCCTCGACATTAAGCGTTACCCGCGGACTACGTATTTCAGGATTTTCCAATTAGGGCTTCTTACATTTTCCCTTAGGAAAATATAGAATGGAAATATTAGAAAAAAAAAATTTCTGTTCCTTACTTTTAAGGAAATCACGAAAAGCCAAAAATTAAAAACTTTTCAGTTCCACGTTTTTAGGAAAAGGCTCGAAGAATAGAGGAAGAAAAGTTTTCAAACCTCCCAAAAAATGATTGTAAATATTCGGAAAAAGAATAAGATTGAGAAAGAGTGGGTATAACATCAGTAAATATTGAAATAGAATGTTCTAGAAAGAAATAGATAGAACAATAAGATCTTATCAGACACCAAACGATAAATTGTTGAGAGGTCACGAAAAGTTGTTGAGTTTGTTTATTAAATATCTTACTGTTCTTAGAAGAAAATGACTTAATATTAACATATATAAAGCCAAGGGTTTCATCATACATTATTTTTATCCTATTTACAATCTTTGTATATTATTACTTCTATGTTGTATATAGAGAAAGAAAGTGAAGAACTTTATTATAATTTTTGTATACTAAATCTAACTAATATAATATTGAGAATGTTTACTATATATCCAATGACTACAGGCGCTCATTCTCAACATCATAATATTAAACATTTAATTCGTTTTTTTAACATTTGTTTGTAAGATATATGATTGGAATAGAGAATTGAATAAAATATGAGATATGGTTGATCCCTGGTAATACTATGTATCTACTGGAATTACTATTATAATTAAAATTATTAAAGGAGTTTTTTCCTGGAAAGAAAAGATTATTATGGTACAAAGTTTATATGTGATGTCTGGGTGTAGAAATATGAGATTCAATGAAAAATATTTTGTTTTAAAAAAATTAATTGAAACTTCCAAAGATAAAAAGAGAAAAGGTAAAAGAAGAGAGACTTATTTATTTATTCATACTATACACATATACATATATATATGAATAGTAGATAAAAAAGTCAGGCCACACATAACTAAAAAAAATCTAATAAGTTCAAGTCGTAAGGCCACAGGCGTTCAGTATGGTAGCGTTGTCTTTTTAGATCCAGAAACTCAATCTAAGTTGAATTCTCTACAGACCAGACTTCAATTATTAAACAAATTATTAGCACAATTTGATGCCAAAGAAAGTGGTTCATTGAATATTGATGATATCGATCTTGAAGAAATAGATAAAGAATTACAAAAAATACCAAAAGTTTAGATGCACTCTTAAGAATGTTATCTAATAGGCAGAATCAGAAATAAAATCTTTGGAAAATAAATATACAAATGAGAAAAAGATTCAAAACGACAATGTTATGGATGACTTTAAATCGACTAATTATGTCCAGGAAGACGATCTAGAATTGAATGAAGTTAATAATAGAAAGAAATTAGCTAATATTTTATTCATGATAATGGTAAATTTTATAATTTTACAAAAATGAATGGAAAAGAATATAAATTTTATTTCGAGGGCAATGAAGACAATATTCCAAAATTAATGAGAATCGAAGACTTTGCGGAGTGGGTAAATGAATTGCGAGACTTTTTAGAGGAATAGAATATGGATGATATTACAAAATTAAATGCTAAAGAAAAATTGCCAGACAATGAAAATGCTATAATTAAAAAAATATTAAAAAACACAGTCGATAAACGTTTTCAAAACTTTAATTTTTACTCAAATAACGTTATTAAAATGTATAATACCTTGAAAGACCACTTCTTGGATATATACCCAAGGAAAGTAAAGGATAATATGTGGAAAAAAATAAAAAACGATCGATACTGCACTGATAGATATAAATATAAGTCCACTATTCAAAAAATGCAACTTTTAGAAATATGGAGTTATCGTGATATTGATCCAGAAAAGATAACTTATTCATTTATCAATAAAAAAATTGAAAATACCATTGAAGACAACTTACGTCACATATTATTTGAATATATGATGTACAATAATATTAAACCTTCTTATTTGATGGATCCAAATGACTATGTAGATGCTATCATCAACACCATCAAAATCATTAAGATAAAGAAAGGTATTATTGAAGAAGGTTTGAAATATTGTGACTTTTGTAAATCCAACTTCCATCACCTAAAAGACTGTCCTAATAAACATAAACTTAGGCTTGAATGATAAACACATAAATCACATGGCCAAGAGTCACAAAAATTGTACCATAAAGTTAAAAGAATAACTCTTAATTAATACCAAATAATTTCAGAAAAAACCAAAAAAAAAAAAAAAAAAAAAAAAATTACCCATAAGAATATCAATACTACTTTTAATGAGTTGAAAATAGAAAAAGGAACTAGTATATCGAATATTAAAAATAACAAAAAACGAGATATTTTAAAGTCCAATAACAATAAAAAATAAAACCCATTGATAATAACAAACAAAAAGATGATCACGAAGAATTTATAACATAGACGCCGCTTCTCCCATTAATATGACTTCGGATAAGAATCTTTTTATAGACTTTAAAACGATCAATGGTGTAAATAATTATCAAGGTGTAAGAAATACAGTGATCAACATTACAGGTAGTGGATACTTACCAGTGATTGAAAATAAAGATAAGATAAAATATCTGTATACATACTATACCCCTGAAAATGAAGATTTAATTTTATCAGCTTATCAACTAAAAAAATACATGTAGTTATTGCTTCAATGAATATTTTACACAACTAAATAACTCAACTAATTCTATACTCGTCAGAATTGTGGACGATACTACTTGTGTCAAACTAAGTAACATCATACTAGATATAAGAATATATTTACAGCATAAAGGGAACTCAGAAAATTATAAGAAAATTAAAAAAATTTTAAAAGGTCGTACTAAAGAAAATATCTCTCTTATCGAAGCTCACTTGAGACTTAATCACATACCGTCTCAAATTATTAGGAAGAGTATAAGAAATAAAATATTTGATGATGTTAAAGCAATTGAAGAAATGACTAGTAAAAAATAATTTATGGTGTGAAACATGTTATGCAGGAAAAATGACGAGGCATTTTCATTATACTGACTCAATGAACCATTATATTGAACAGAAGCAACCTGGTTCATCATGGAGTTTAGACATCTTCGGTCCAGTCAATTGTGTTTCTGCTACTATAGATGAATATATGTTGCTAATGGTTGATAATGTCAGCAGATATATTATTATTACTACTCATAAGAACAAAAATTCAGATACAATAAATGACCAAATTAACAGGAATATTGCATTTATTAAGACCCAACTTGATCGTACAATTAGAGAGTTCATAATGGATAAAGGGTCAGAGTTTACAAATCCAATGTTTCAAAAAATATTAGAAAAGAGAGGAATTATTCCAATATATACCTCTACAAAAGATCATTCAGCCAATGCCCGTGCTGAACGAAACATAAGAACGATTATTACAGATGTACGTACACTTTTACTTCAAGCTAATTTTTCAATAAACTTTTGGCCCTATGCTGCTAGAACTGCAGTTAATGTTAGAAACTGCACATACAACAAGAAAATTCAAACAGCACCGATAACTCTTCTATCCCACAATAGTGTCAGAATATTACTAAGATCGTTTTTACCTTTTGGAACTCCTGCTTTAGTATGGGATCATGGTGTTAAAAAGACTAGTGCACCAGGTAAAAAGGCAACGGTTTTATGTAAAGATCCCTGTGGTTTTGGTTTTTTATTTTATGTTCCATATTATAAAAAAATAGTTTCCACAGTTAATTACGAATTACCAGTGTTTAAGGTCAAGCAAGAAAATAATAATAATATTGATGTAGGAATTTTTAAAAAAATAAGTGATAAAACACCAGGTGAATATATGGATCAAACGTGTGTTGAAAATGAAATAGAAGAAGTATTTTCAATTACTGAATCCAACTCTCCAGAATTAATGGCTTCATTATAAGAGGACGAAAGATTAATTAAAGAACAGCTGATAAGAGACATTGAAGACGATAAAGCAGAGGACAGGAATGATATAATAAATAAGGATCCAGCAAATATAGATCATGAAACCTTAGAAGAATTCTTGGAAGATAGTAACGAAAAGGAATGGACTAATGAAGAGGTTCCAAGAGATGCAAACCAGTATCATAATGAAACTAATATAGAAAACGAAAATGAAATTAGTTCCAACTTAGAAGAAGATCCAGATTACTATCCGAATGAAGGTAGAGATGACAACAATACAGGTTAGGAAGATGAAGATGAATATGGTTATGAAAAAGAAAACAATGAACAGGAAAATCTAGGGTTATTGGAAGAAATCCTGCAAAACCTTATTCAACAAGAAAAAGAAAATTCGGTAGATATTCAAGATATTGATGATAGTATTATACAAGAAGCATTTGAAGAGGCAAAAAAGGTAGCATATAAAAAAAATTGATAAACCTTCAAGTACGAAATTTTATCCAGATCCAAATTAGCAAGTAAGGTCATCGTCTGATGATTTGTCAAAACTAGAGGACGGTAAAACATTACTATTAGCATCAACATCAAAGTCAAATATAAATATAGATAAAAGATCAATTCCTCAAACACAAACAAACATGAAGATAAATAATAACATATCATTGCCCCCATCGAATACAAATTCAATCTCAGGTAATGAATCACTAATTCCATCAATGTCATCCTCAAAAATAAACAACGAGAATGTAATACCTTCCCCTCCTATATAGTTCAACAAATGGGACAAGAACAAGAACTATCAACAATTATAACTAACAAATTACAAGACAAGAGTGAAGATGATGACTGGCTATTTTAGAAAATTAAGGATGAAAAGTTATCTACAAAAAGGCAAGGTAAGTCATTTAATAAAAATCGATATAAGCTTTACGACAAATTAGATAGAAACAAAACAAATAAACTTCAGGATCTATTAAAAAGAAGTTTATAACAATTGATGATAAATCTAAAACAAATATGAGTAATATAGTAGAGCAACAATTAGAGCTTAATAAACCACATTATGAAGAAAATAGACAGTTTATCAAAGAAGGTAATAAGAAACGTCGAGTAAAAAAAATTTTATTGCAAATGCATTCCAAAGGTTAAAGCTATTTATTATAAGCAAGCAATTACAAAAAATACAAACTTATAACAGAAAGAAAAATTTATAGAAGCGTATCAAAAAGAAAAACAAAATTTAATTGATATGGAAGTAATTAATCTTGGTATTAAAATACCTAAATCACAATTTCCAAAAAATAAGATCATAAGAACAAATACTATTTTTACAGTTAAGAAAGATGGTGCCTACAAGGCAAGAATTGTATGCAAAGGAGATTTACAAGATAGTACTAGTTATAATGAGATCGATACATCAGTTTTAAACATGGATTCACTAGAATTGTTATTAATCATTGCTAACAACAAGAATATGTTTTTGAGAAAATTTGATATTAAGCATGCTTTTCTTTATGCCCCGATAGATACAAAATTATATATTACACATTTGGAAGCCCAACGATACGTTACCCCACTAAGAAAGGCATTATATGGTCTAAAGCAAAGTCCAAAAAGAGGGAATGACACATTAAAACAGTACATGAATTCCATTGAACTATATGATTCCATTTACTCTCCTAGATTATTTGTATCACAAGATGCAAATGTAATGATAGCAGCGTATGTTGATGACTGCATCATTGCTGCTACCTCAGAAAATATAATCGACGATTACATTAAAAAAATGAAAAACAAATTTTCATTAAAAGAAATTGGAATAATACAGAATGATATTTTAGATACAGACATTTTAGGAATAGATTTGATTTATAAAAAAAATGAAGGTGTTATACAATTAAAAATGAAAAGTTATATTGAAAAATTGGCAGAAGAATATAATGATATTATTAATAAAGGTGATAAGCAAATTAAAGTGCCGCACTTAACAAAATACGATATAGATCCACGCAAAGATGATTTAGAATTGAACACAAGTGAATTAAAAAAGAAGATAAAATACTTACAGGAAATTATAGGGAAACTAAACTATATAAGATCCAGAGGCAGAATAGATTTAGAATATGCAGTTGGTAAACTATCTAGGTTGGTACTATATCCACATGAAAAAGTAATGAATGCCACACATAAACTATTGTAATATGTGTGTCAGACTAAAGATATAGGCTTAATATTCCTAAGAGATGAATAAATGAACAAAGAAATCAATATAGCTATAATATCTGATGCATCACTAGCTTCAGAATATGATTTGAAGTCTAGAGGTGGTGCAATAATCTGGTTAGGACGAAATTTATTCCATGGTTTTTCAAAAAAGTCATCGGTCCTATGTGATTCATCTGCTGAAGCTGAGCTAGATGCAATGAATACAGCAGAAAAAATTGGCTTATTATTAAAATTAAAATTAGAAAAAATTACTTTTAACAGAATAAGAATCAAAACAAGATTAATAACCGATTCCAAGCCAGGACTTGAATGGCTAAAACAAGATTATATAAAACCTAGGACTAAGTTTATTAGAATCAGACTAGAACGCCTAAAATAATGTATTATAAATAAAGAAATAGAAATTAAAAAACAATAGAAGGAAAGAAAAATATAGCTGATCCATTTACAAAGAGTGTTCCAGAAGAACAATTTGAACAAATAAGAAAAATAATGAATTGACACCTCAGATGTTGCTTCAACTCACCTCTTAGATGGAGCCTGGAACTATTAGATAGTGCGGACATCTGTAATGATCTTTTGTAGAGGTATATATTGGAATAATTCCTCTCTTTTCTAATATTTTTTGAAACATTGGATTTGTAAACTCTGACCCTTTATCCATTATGAACTCTCTAATTGTACGATCAAGTTGGGTCTTAATAAATGCAATATTCCTGTTAATTTGGTCATTTATTGTATCTGAATTTTTGTTTTTATGAGTAGTAATAATAATATATCTGCTGACATTATCAACCATTAGCAACATATATTCATCTGTAGTAGCAGAAACACAATTGACTGGACCGAAGATGTCTAAACTCCATGATGAACCAGGTTGCTTCTGCTCAATATAATGGTTCATTGAGTCAGTATAATGAAAATGCCTAGTCCTTTTTCCTGCACAACATGTTTTACACCATAAATTATTTTTTACTAGTCATTTCTTCAATTGCTTCAACATCATCAAATATTTTATTTCTTATACTCTTCCTAATAACTTGAGACGGTATGTGATTAAGTCTCAGGTGAAAGTCACAATATTTCAAACCTTCTTCAATAATACCTCTCTTTATCTTAATGATTTTGATGGTGTTGATGATAGCTTCTACATAATCATTTGGATCCAACAAATAAGAAGGTTTAATATTGTTGTACATCATATATTCAAATAATATGTGACGTAAGTTGTCTTCAATAGTATTTTCAATTTTTTTATTAATAAATGAATAAGTTATCTTTTCTGGATCAGTGTCAAGATAACTCCATATTTCTAAAAGTAGCAATTTTTGAATAGTGGACTTATATTAATATCTATCAGTGCAGTATTGATCGATTTTTATTTTTTTCCACATATTATCCTTTACTTTTCTTGGGTATATATCCAAGAAGTGGTCTTTCAAGGTATTATACATTTTAATAACGTTATTTGAGTAAAGACCAAAGTTTTGAAAACGTTTATCGACTGTGTTTTTTAATATTTTTTTAATTATAGCATTTCCATTGTCCGGCAATTTTTCTTTAGAATTTAATGTTGTAATATCATCCATATTCCATTCCTCTAAAAAGTCTCGCAATTCATTTGCCCATTCTGCATAGTCTTCGATTCTCGTTAATTTTGGAATATTGTCTTCATTGCCCTCGAAATAAAATTTATGTTCTTCTCCATTCATTTTTGTAAAATTATAAAATTTTCCATTATCATCCATTTTGATGAATAAAATATTAGCTAATTTCTTTCTATTTCTAACTTCATTCAATTCTAGATCTTCTTCCTGAACATAATTATTTGATTTGAAGTTATCAATAACATTGTCGTTTTGAGTCTTTTTTTCATTGTTATATTTGTTTCGTAAAGAGTCTATCCCAAATTCTACCACTTGGATGACATTCTTAAGAGTGCATCTAAACTTTTGGTATTTTTTGTAATTCTTTATCTATTTCTTCAAGATCGATATCATCAATATTCAATGAACCACTTTCTTTGGCATCAAATTGTGCTAATAATTTGTTTAATAATTGAAGTCTGGTCTGTAGAGAATTCAACTTAGACTGAGTTTCTGGATCTAAAAAGACAACGCTACCATACTGAACGCCTGTGGCCTTACGATTTGAACTTATTAGATTTTTTTTAGTTATGTGTGGCCTGTCTTTTTTATCTACTATTCATATATATATGTATATGTGTATAGTATGAATAAATAAATAAGTCTCTCTTCTTTTACCTTTTCTCTTTTTATCTTTGGAAGTTTCAATTAATTTTTTTAAAACAAAATATTTTTCATTGAATCTCATATTTCTACACCCAGACATCGCATATAAACTTTGTACCATAATAATCTTTTCTTTCCAGGAAAAAACTCCTTTAATAATTTTAATTATAATAGTAATTCCAGTAGATACATAGTATTACCAGGGATCAACCATATCTCATATTTTATTCAATTCTCTATTCCAATCATATATCTCACAAACAAAAAGTGTTGTAAACTGAAATTGGTTTAAGTTTGAAAAAGAAAACTTATCTACCGTTTAGAAAAATAAATTAGGTTTAATGATATTTTCTAATAGTTAATTTAAGAATTGTTATCTAAGGAATCAGGGTTTAATGAAAAATTAAGAAGTAAGATTCGAATAAATATTAAATGAACACCAAACGAAAACGCCAAAATCGATACAAACAAGACAATGAAATGTAAACTAAACGAAACCACATAAGAGTTTACTATAATTAAGAAATTTATGACGATAAATTTATGTTCTCTTAAACAAACAATTTCGTCCATTGAAAAGAAAATAATTGAATGTTTAAAAAATATTTAAGTTAAACAGCTAAAATTTATAGACTTTCTTTTTATATATAAAGGACCATTTATTTAACATTAGAGAAGATATTTAGGTCTAATTTATAGTTTTATAAATTTCTTAGTTAAACTAAATTGACAAAAGGATACTAGATCCTCAAAAGCATATATAACGTTCTTATATATTAGATTATCGCCCTCACTATCTGTATCATAGTTTAATCTACAAGTATTTTAGTCAAGTTCTACATATACATTACAACATTGTATTTGTTGTAAAGTTAAGCGGTTTTAGAAGAAATATTTTAGTAAACGGGAAGCGCAATAAAGTTATTTATAAGAAACAATATATTAAATCGAAGACATTATTTAATACAAACGGTCTTAGACTACAATATATGTTATATACGTTCTTGCGTACTCGATTTCTTAGTTAACTTCTTGTTATTCTCTTTTATTTAGGTTCAAATAGATCATTGTATAATCTATTAAAATATTTGTTTCTTAACCTTTTCAAACTTTTATTTGTTTCAATTTATCTTCCAAAAGTTTAAAAACTTTTCAATCAATAATTTTCCTGCGTCAACCTGTTATACGTCTTGATTGCTTCATACGTTCTAATTACTTACAGTTACAGAATCGACCAGAGGATAATGTAAACCAAAAACTCCAATGTTGTTGCGAAGTGAATTTGAATTTCAGATAGAAAAAAAAAAGTAGTTACGGTTTAGAAAAATAAATTAGGTTAAATGAGATTTTCCAATAAGTAGTTCAAGAAATGTTTTATAAAAAGTCAGGGTTTAACAGAAATAACTAAATGAATTTTAAATGAATAATTTTGTAAGAAGGTTAAATGCGTATCAAATGAGAAAATAAAAATATTACAAGGAAAACAATAGAATGTAAAATAAACGAAATTGGAATAAGAACTTACTATGGTTAAGAAATTTATGAAGATAAATTTCTATTGTTATAAACGAACAGTTTTAGTCCATTGAAAAGAAATTAGTTGAACCTTCGAAAACATTGTAGTTAAACAGTTAATAAATTAGAGTTTTCCTTTTTACATAGAAAGAACCAAGTATTCAACTTTGGTAAGGACATTTATGTCTATTTTATAGTTTTATATATTTATTATATAAACTAAATAGAACAAGCTGTATTACTCTCACGCAAGTTATATAACGTTCTTATATAATATTAATACTGTCCTCAGTAACCGTCTGATAGTTTAATATTCAAGTTCCACATTTAAATCAGCATTCAAGTCGAAAATTGTAACATATGTAGTGAAAGTCAAAGAATATTAGTTAGATGTACGGATGTAAGACAACAGTCTCGGTTCGATTCTCGAGAGAAGCACATTAGTGTCGATGAAAAAGAAAAGAGTTTCAGGAAAGATTTGAGAAAAAGAGATTTGGAAAAAGGAATTACAAAAGTGGAGAAGAAGAACAAGAAGTGGTGAAGAGGAACAGGAAGTGGATAAGAACAATAAGGTAGGAAAGTAAATGTGAGAGGAAGAGGCTTTGAAATAATAATAAGGAAAAGAGTGACTCATTGGATTGATGTTTTGTTATGACCACGTGGATCAGAAGAAGTCGAGAACTAAATGAATTACAAATCAATGAAACAATAATTGTCTATCATTTTGTGTTATCGTAGTTGCAAGAGCCATTAGGCTATTATTTTGTGTTTTCGTAGTTGCAAGGGCCATTAGGCTATTATTTTGTGTTTTCGTAACTGCAAGAGCCATTAGGCTATTATTTTGTGTTTTCGTAGTTGCAAGAGCCATTAGGCTATTATTTTGTGTTTTCGTAACTGCAAGAACGTGTTTCCACGTTAGTAAGACTCATGAGCAATTTTCTATTGTATCGAGGGACGCCTCATTGTGATACAATAATTTAAGACAAGTTTCATTAGACAATTTCTGATTCACATGTGGACATATATAAGTAGGCAGGATATCCGAGTAGATTCACGAGTTTGTGAGTTTATAAGAATCTTGTTTTACTTATAATTCCTTTATGTAATTTATATATATTTTAGATAGAAGTATAGGAAGATAAGATAGGGACATAAGCCCAGTATATAGTTATATAGTCTTAGGAGAGGTAAAGTCTATCCTAACCTTTTCTATTTTAATATTATATTTTATCTAACCCTCTATCCCAACCAGATATTTTACAAAAATATGTATTAAAAGCGTCGTGGCGCAGTGGAAGCGCGCAGGGCTCATAACCCTGATGTCCCTGGATCGAAACCAGGCGACGCTAATTTATTTTTATATTCTTATTCTTCTATAAGGAATAAATATACCTAGATTTTTCTTTACTGGTTCAATTATTTTTTAAGGTATAATATACTTTTTTTCTTACACTAATGGTTCAACTTTAATTTCGGTTTAGAGTACCATTGAAGAACAGGGGTTCTGTGGAAAAACTATAGTAATAAATCTATTAGATAGATAAATAATAATTATACCTATGAGTAAAGTTCTTTATCCATAGATCTATAAATATGTGTATGTCTGTTTGTTTCTATGTTTGCTGCTACATAAACTACGTACATGTGTTCTCCTTCCTAATCCACGTACTCATAAGTTCTTTTCTCAAGTAAGCTACTACAAAAGGGAGATCTCGAAGACGAAGCAAATAAAAAAGAACAACAGTGTTGTCCGGTTACCCTCATTATAACAGGATTGTAATGTTAGAGTCTCCTCTTACTTTTTCCTGGATATTACATAAGGTGTTTTAGTAGATGTTGAACCTATTTTTGTCAACAAAAAATGCTTAATATATCTAAATTATGAGAGGCTACTATAAGAAGTAATGGACTTCAGAGACTTTACAATCTAAACCTTTTAGTTTTACCATTTTTAGATGGCTTCTTGTTTTTTTTTCCTTTCTAACTAATGCACAAATATATATATATAACTATAATGTAAGGGTTTTCCCAAGTTGAGCACTAGAATACGGTTATTAAATATATATAATATTTTACAATATTATATAATCATTTATTCTGACAAGTAAATCAATTATATTATTCATATTTTCTTTTGTTTGATTTTATTATTAATGTGATGGTGGTTGTTATTTAATCTCACAGTTATAACCTAATAGATATAAATATAACATTAATACTGATGATTACTCCTGATATTCTTTCAATTTTCAAAGCTCTCTTAAATAAATTTATCAATAAAATTACCAACAAGGTTATTCTGACAATTTTTTGAATACACCCACAGACTGATTACGGAGTTTATGCTGTTCCAAGTCCTTTGACGCAAAATTAACTGTCAGAGGCGAACTACTTATTTCCAAATTTTCAATTAAAGATCTTTACTTTGGTTTTCAATTTCTCACAGTTAAAACATATATATCCATCAGGATGAAGAATATTTATATACATCTCTTCTTCTTGGAACATATCTTTCCACAATATTATCGATAATTATTATTTTAATATATATAGAAGGAGTTTTTCCTCAATTTCTTACAAGGGAACTACACACTCATGAATAAACAAAAAAAAAAATATATGTATATTTTTTTCTTTCAGATTGGAAATTAAATGAGCAAAGTTACTCCTTCATATACTTTTTATTTCTGTGAAAATATTTTTATAATTCTTGCTGTTTCATCTTTCATATCCTCGGAATTGCGTGAAAAATCTTCACGACTGTGGTTTGAACATTACACACATTTCTCTTTTTAAAGGAGTGATTCATTTTCTAAGTAGATATGATATTTCTTACACCGAAGGCATCTTCCAACAAGAAAAGTTGATATATTAAAATGATCTATAATTAATTAATAATCTTACCTGTATGGGAAATATTGAGATATAACCCTAATTCAATGAAAATTTTGTGAAAAAAATTTGTTTTACAAAATTATCTTTTAGAAAAGAATAAATAAATCTGAAAACAGTAAGTAGAATAATTTCCTCAAACTACCATTTTATATACATCTTACAGTTTTTTGTATATAACGATTTTATTATTATTAAATAAATGTGAACGACTACTTATAAAAGATATTGTCCATAATGTTTCGCTGTAACAAATAGGTTATTAATAGACAACTTATTAAATAGTAATAGGGCAACTTTTCAGAGTGAAAAAGAAATAAAATAGGGTGAATTTCTTGACTCTTTAAAGTTAGTAATATAATATAGAGTAAAAATAAAAGGTTATTGAAATGGAAGGGATGTAATTTAGTTCAAAAAAGTCCTGTTTTTTTTTTTTTTTTGTGAAGACTTTTTGGTATTTTAAATTATGTTTTGTTTTAATTTTTGTAAATATTTTTTAATAAATTGGTGAAAATATATAAATATACTCTCCGGAATACTTTGGTAAAATAAACAATATTAAAATTTTTTTGAAAAAAATAAGTTACTCAAAGCTACAAATAGTGACAAACCTATTAATTACAAGATATATTTCTGCTGAAATAAGAGGTTCTAGAATAAAATATGATGAATCAATAATTTTTTAATAATAGATTATCCCTTGAGGATAAATATTCCAGCAAAAATATATACTCACAGTAAATATATCATTAGTAAGATATTTTACCCTCCCCCTGAGACTTAAATTGGATACTCCTAGTTTCCTTAAACGTTAACATGGTATTTTACCAATTACCCCTGAAATAAACACAATGGCAAATGATAATTAAGTATAATATTCGATTCTCATTTCCAAACATATATAAGGAACATGAAACAATTGATAATCTAAATTATTTTTCTAACTCTTTTTTTACACATTACATGTTTATGTTATTTTACATTATTACTTTTATGTAACTTCTAAATATCTTAAAACCACCTTCGAAATTAAATACATATAGAACCATTTAATACATTCACAAATACATTTTAAGTTAAGAAGGTTTGCTAATAATAATATTAGTAAAGACGCTAATGCTTTTCAATTTCTCTTAAAAAAAAAATACTTTAAATATACATTAACGAGTTATATACTATAAAAGCTTGTTATTAGCTTACTTTCTCTATATATTAAGTACTGGAATTTTTCCAATTTAAAAGAATACCGTGCTAGTTATCTATTTATTATGCTAGAAATGTTCCCTGTATTGGAAATATATTTTTCTTTTGGACAAAAGTTTATCTTCCAGAAAATTATTTTACATATAAGGAAGGAATAGATAGATTTGATCATATATATATAGGTTTATATATATATGTATATTTATCATACATAAAATAAACCAAAGAAGTCTCATCGACTAAACATCGCCATATTATTATCAAGGATTACTACAAATCTACTTACCATTATATCCAACATCATGGAAAATATGATTATGCTTTAGTTAATTCATCAAATTTTGTTTAAATTAAGAATATAATTAGAAACGTACAGTAGTGTATTATTATGTTCAAATATCATTAGTTTGACAAAGTTATACATCAAAAACAAAACAAGAAATATCCAACACAACCACATAACTGAGTTCATACATAATATACTAATATTCTTATATTATCTATTAAAACCAGTTCTTATAATAGTGGCTTTGTTGTTATATTCCATAAGGTACGTTTAAAAGTTTCTCTTTATTATTTATTTATTTATTTAATTTTTGTAAAGAAAGGGTTGAAACAAATTATTCTGTGTTTTTCTAAATGGAAAAAAATCAAAAGATGAGGGTTTCGTTTTATTTTTCAACATCCAAGAAAAACAAAAAGGAAGGTACATATTTTTATTTATTTATTTATATATATATATATATTTTTTTTTAAATCAACAAAAACACGCGTTAAATACATATTTCTCCTTCTTTCTTGAAATTTTAACTTGTCTTTTTTTTTTTTTCTTAATGTGTTCTATTTGTTTATACGTTCTTGTTTGCGTAGTTAACTATAAAGAATGATCTAATAACCTAACAAGTGGACACTTAAAAAGCTTTGAGTGATTATAATACCCGTTGCCTAAAAACATTTGAAGTATATTACGGGTAGTAGTGTTTTTTTTTTTTGTGTTCCTACATACCTATAAGTAATATAGAAGAGGATAGAGGAAAAAAAAATAAATAAAATCTCTATTTAGTGGAGACATATATAAAGCTGGAATACCATCATGGATTTTTTGACTACCCCAATTAAGAACCATTCGAATAATGAAATTCATCAATTGTCTGTTATTCATTCACCACCAATTTTGAAAAGTGATGATGATCAAGCAAACCTCAATGAGGATGAACATAATAACAATAATGCTAATAGTCCTGATACAGATGAAGTCAGTGAAAAAATAGACGAAGAGCAAGGCCGCTTATCACACGTAGAAGGTTATCCTCATGGATTATCTGCTAAGAAGAAAGTGAAAAAGGAATATTTCCCTCATGAGGATAAAAATCAATTGGAGGATAGTATTTATGATATGTCTATCGAATTAGGTAGGAACAACTCAGATATAAAGAGCGATTCACCACAAGTTTCTTCCTTTGATCATAGTTTAACTTCAAATACACAAAATGAATTAAATGATTCCAATATTATTGATGGAACGGATGACTCTATAGGAATGAAAGAGTTTGGAAGGGAACCCCAAAATATAACCACACCGTCAAATAAGAGAGTTGGAGAAAAATCTTTTGGAAATGATGTTACAGATTCTAATAAAAAGATGAAATTGAACAATACAAATGGTTTATACCAAGAAAATGGAAAAAATAATTCAGATACCATTAGTAATGATACTACTACTACTACTACAAATAACACAGCAAACACTTCTGAACATAACACAGATAATGTGGATCAGCATATTGAAAATCCGTTCCAAGTTGCTTCCCCTATTCAAATAAAGTTGGTTGAAACAAAAATAGATGATATAGATACTAAGGATTATAAAGACGAAACAGATGTTCCAAAGAAGGATAATGGAACTCTTGACGAACCATTTGATGACTCTCATAAATTAACTCCAATTGTACATCAGCCTGTTTCCAATTATGATATTTTTGAAGATGATATTGATATAGATTCAATAACTAAGAGAAATGATGAATTAAATAATCAAATATTTTCCTTGAATCAAAGAATAAATTCAATGCATGCTTTACATGAAAAATTGAAAATAGAATTAAAACAATTACAATTTAACAATAATATTATTAATGAGGAGAAACAGAAATTGCAAGAACAGATCCAAAATCATCATAGTGATTTACAGAAGGAAAATGAAAATATCAAATATGAATTAAATAACCTAAAATCAGAACTTTCAAGTTTGCAATCAAATCAGACACTATTACAAGGGAAATACGATCAAATATACAATGAGAATATCAAATTACAGAATGCCAAAGATATGCTAAGTAATGAAATAGATACCCTACAGAAAAGTCTCTCTGATAGTGCAGATATTTTGGAAGATTTAACAACCCACAACAAAGATTTAGAGACTAAATTAAAGCAGCTTACAAACTCAAAATCATCTATTGAGAATGAAAGAAATGAATTAAATAAAGAATTAAGACGTATTATTACTCAGCTTGATGGTAAGGATAATGAAATTTCTACATTGGAAGAGAAAGTTAGAGAATTGATTGAAAATGAAAAGAATCATTCTAAAGATTTAATCGACCAAATTGCAAATTTGAGCAACGATAAGATGAGTTTAGAGGAAAGAATAAAGAAAGAGGAAAATAGCTATAAAACTGAGATACAATACTTAAAGGATACAATTGATGAGAAAGAACAGCAACTTACAGATATTAATGAACAAATAAATAAGATCAAGGAGGAAAAAACTAAGATGGAAGAAAAATTAAAGGATAAAAGCAATGAATTAGATTCCATGAAGAGGAATGTTGAAGAGACGAATGATAATGCAACAATCAAAACAGCAGAAGTTAGCGAACTTAATAAAGAAATTAAAAAACTTAAAGAAGATAAATTACAATCTGAAGTAAACATATCCAAATTAGAAGAGCAAGTACACGAATTAGAAAATAAATACAAAGAAGAAGTTGAAAGAAAAGAGCAATTGCATATTGAACTAAAAAATTTACAAGAAAAGTTTTCTAAAGAAACAACCATTTCTACAAATAATACTAGTACTGTTGATTTAGCTGAGTATCAAAAGTTGAAAGAAGAGAATGAGAAACTAAAAAGGGATCAAGAAAATCATGCATTATTATCATCCTCTTCTACAGCTAGTTCTACATTAGAAATGTATAAGAAACAAATTGAAAATCTTAAACACAAGTTGGAACAAAGAGATGCTGACACTACAAAAAGATTGAGAAAATTATCAGAAGACTTGTACATTCAATATTCCTCTAAACACGAACAAAAGGTAAAATTATTAAAAAAGAATTACGAAACCAAATTTAAAGGTGAAATCGAGAGATTAACCCAAGAAAATATTGCATTACAACAAGAAGTAGAACAACTAAACGACAAGTTGTCCATTGGACGCAGGGAAAAACAAGAACTACTTAAAGCATTGGAAAACAAATAATAACAATAATAATAAGGAATTTATATTGATAATGGGTGGTGAGTTATCTTCAAGAAAACAAAAACAATTAAAAATAAATAGTTCGGTTCTGTCTCCCAATTTCTTCTTCTTCACCAAATTGGTATCATTTATTGCTCCTATGAATTTACGAACTACTAAATAATGATAATAACCTAATAATAATAAATAAATAAATAATTTTATAAATAAATAAATAAATATTTACTAGAGAATATATTACACGTTCTTCTTTCTTAAGATATTTTCGATGAATGACTCACCAGCTTTGTAAGATGATCTAACTAATGGACCAGATGCACAATATTTGAAACCCAACTCCAGAGCAACATCTCTCCAATAATCAAATTTATCTGGATGGACATACTCCACGACTTTCATATGTTTCTTTGTGGGTCGCATATATTGTCCGAATGTTACCACATCACAGTCGATAGCCCTTAAATCCTTTAAAGTTTGTAAGACTTGTTCATTAGTTTCACCAAAACCTAACATAAGAGAAGTCTTTGTAATTAATGAGGGTACTGTCTCTTTTGCTCTTTTCAACACTGCTAAGGATTGTCTATATGAAGCCCTTCTATCTCTTACATGTGGAGTTAACTCTTCAACAGTTTCCATATTGTGTGCATAAACATCTAACCCAGATTTCGCCATGACGTCCACCATGTCCATGTCACCCTTAAAATCTCCTGAAAGAACTTCAACAAGTATTTTGCCATTCGACTTTTGTTTAATCTTTTGAACGGTCTCTGCTAAATGGTGAGCACCACTATCAATCAAATCATCTCTATCTACAGTGGTAAGTACCACATAACCCAACCCCCATCTTGCCACTGCTTCTGCTGTATTTTCTGGTTCCATAGGATCAGGTTTCTTTGGGTTTCTATTTGTCTTTACGGAACAAAATCTACAACCTCTAGTACAAGTATCACCTAATAACATAATAGTAGCTGTTGCCTTTGATTTATCTTTACCACCCCAACACTCACCTATGTTTGGACATTTAGCTTCTTGACAAACCGTACTCAATTTCAGATCTTTAACGTCGTTGTGTAATCTAGCGAAGTTCTTACCCTTCGGAATAGGGACTTTTAACCACGGTGGTAATTTATCAATTTCATTATTTTGCCTGGCTCTTTCTAATGGATCAAATGTAAAATTAGTTGCATTACCATTGAGGAAATCTTGAAAACTTGGACCGAGATTCAAAGAATCTCTAAATTGCGTAATTCTTCTTTTGCTTTTTCTTACTTGTTCGACAGATTCATTTGTATTTGAATTGGAAAGATATCTGCATGAGATCTTACTCAAAGGGTGTGATGTTGATAAGAAAAAAATTCTGAATTCCTAAGTAACATGAAAGAAGTTTGATTCAATCCTAATAACATAGCTTTATAAATATTCTGTATATTAAATGACTATATATATTATTAAACGACGTTCTTTTCCTTCCTTCTTGTCTTTCTTTCTTTCTTTCTTCTTTATTAATATATGATTAGTGAATGTTAATCAAAAGATATTCTTCACCAATCAAGGCTAGCTATTATCTATGAGATATGAGATGATATGTGTGACTTTATTATTCTTTAGGTAATTAAAATATCGCAGTAATTACAAGTTTGCGAAAGTTGCAAAGAGTTCTCTCCAACTAACTCTTCGGACTGTGTCTTTCTTCTTTAAGCTTCGAGTCTACCTCTGTCTTTGCCTGTAGCAAATTTTGTTAATCGATTCTTTCAACAGAGTTTCTCTCTTTTTTTGTTTGACTCTGAGTGTCTGATTACACCCATACACCTTCAAAGTGTCTAGTTTGTCAAAAAAAAAGCCATAGTCTTTACAAAGAACACTGAGGGAAAATTCTATATATAATTATGAAAGATGGCGCAATAGCAGGCTTATATATTTTTATATACAATTCATTTAGTGTCAAGTACCAAGTGGTTTTGGAAAAGGGCACTTTCTAGTTGTGTTTTATTGAAATATAAATATACTATACAATCGAGTGACATAAAGGCGCATTTCTTTTAATATCCAACGACTTCCACCTTCAAGAATAACAACAACGTATCATTTTCTAAGCATAGTAATATATTTTAACGATAATTATTAGAGGAAATCACACGGAATAATAATAATAAAAAGTCTTACAAAATGTATCCAGGTTCAAGGAATTACAATTACAACGACAGTAGTTTTAATAATTCTAATGGTAGGTATGAGAGACCTAATTGTCCACCTCCACAACATCAATATTCAAGACCACCTGTCCCCCCACCAGGATTTATGGATCGTCACGATAACAATGGATATTTTAGACCTCCTTCATATCCACCAGCACAACATTCCAACAACAGTTATCAAAATCATGAAGAAAATAGATATTATCCAACATCAAATAACCCACCGGTATCCATTTCAAATCCACAATATGGAAATGCACCATCTCATTACTTTCAACCAGGTTATTTACAAGCACCACCACAGGAAGCTCAATCATTTAATATTAATCAAACAAACCAACAATTCAGCTACTCTCAATGTACTGGACGTCGTAAAGCATTGATTATCGGTATAAATTATTTGGGTTCAAAGAATGAATTACGTGGATGTATAAATGATGCACACAACATTTTCAATTTTCTAACCACTAGGTATGGTTATTCTCCAGATGATATTGTCATATTGACCGATGATCAACAAAATATGGTCTCTGTCCCTACTAGAGCTAATATGCTTAGAGCCATGCATTGGTTGGTAAAGGATGCTAAACCTAATGACTCTTTATTTTTCCACTATTCTGGTCATGGTGGGTTAACAAAAGATCTTGATGGTGACGAAGAGAGCGGATATGATTCTGTTATCTATCCAGTAGATTTCGAAGTCAGTGGACATATTGTCGATGATGAAATGCATGAAATTATGGTTAGACCATTACCACAAGGTGTTAGATTGACTGCACTATTCGATTCATGCCATTCTGGTAGCGTTTTAGATTTGCCATATTGCTATTCTACTAAAGGTGTTATTAAGGAACCTAATATGTGGAAGGATGTTGGATCTGATGGATTACAAGCTGCAATGGCATATGCTACTGGAAATAAAGCAGCTTTGATCAGTTCATTAACAAGTATTGCTGGCGTTGTGAAAAACTCAATGACTAATAATGTGGATAGAGACCGTGTCAGACAATATAAATTCTCTGCCGCTGATGTTATTATGTTTTCAGGTTCGAAAGATGACCAAACTTCTGCTGATGCTGTTGAAGATGGTAAAAATATTGGTGCTATGTCATGGGCATTCATCACTGTATTGACTCAACAACCACAACAATCATATTTATCACTTTTACAAAATATGAGACAAGAACTGGCAGGCAAATATACTCAAAAGCCACAGTTGTCAGCATCACATCCTATGGATGTAAACTTGCAATTTATATTTTAAGTCAGTTATCATTGGCCTCTCTTCACAACATAAAAGTTGTGTTATTTCTATTTTTTCCTTTTTTGTCTAAGTATCAAACATATAATATATAAACGCCAGATATGATAAATATATAGTACACAGACATATTTTTAGTTAGTCTGAAATATTATCATCCACGTTTAAATGAGCCTAGTTATTGAGTACATGACATGTTCTCTTGAAGAAAATATATATATATATATCTGCATAGCATCTGATACAAAAGGTTAATTAAATACTACGAAAAGACAAAACCATTAGGCATTCTTTTGTAAATATCTGTAATAGAATAACATATTAAGATAAAAAAACAGAAAAGACATGTAGAAAAGAGAGAGAGAGAGAAAAAAAAAAAACAACTAACACTTAGAAAAAGTATCTATCCTTTATTTATCATCCTTTTCTAATTCTTGTTGTTCTTTTAATCTCTTTTCTTCTAAATCTTTCTTGATTTTTTCTTCTTTAGCTTCATATTCAGCTTTACATTCCTCAATTTCTTTTTCAACCTCAGCAATATTCTTGGTGGTTTGTTCTTCTTGTCTAGACTTGTAATCTTCTAATTTAGTCTTCAATTCTTCTACGGTCTTTGAGACATCATCGTGTGAAATTGGAACAACAACATCTAATTCAGCCAAAGTGGCAATTAATGTTGGTTCTAAGGAGAATTTACCATCAATCTTGCTGAAAATATTAAATTCGCCTTGGTTAGTAGCAGACTTAGATTTGTTCTTCTTCTTATATTTCTTAGACTTGGATGGTGCTGTATTGGTGTAACCATCATCCTTCTTTTCCACCATGACAAGATCACTTGCTTCAACTTTTCTAATATTTGTCTTTGTATCTAAGGACTTATCAACAAATTCACTTAAGATATTCTTCTTTGGTTTTTCAAAAGTTGGATCTAATAAAACCAAACAATTTTCAATTGCTTCAATTTCATAAGTGAAAGCTGGAGTCTTGGCGTGAGTCAATTTTTCTTCTAACTTGCTTAAAACATTTTCCTTCTCTTCTAAAACTTTAGATAATAACTGATCTTGTTCACGCTTTAAACGTTCCTTTTCCAATTTGTTCTTAAAGGCCTTAAATTCGTTATCAAAATCTGTTCTAATTTGTCTAATATGTGCGTAAATTTCATCACGTTTCTTGTACAAAGCAGTACGTTTGTTGAAAAGAGCTTGTCTCTTATCATAAACCACTTGAGAAGATGCTTGCAATTCGTCCAATCTCTTTTGATTTTGTTCAAATTTATTGGACATTTCTCTAGAGTTCAATGTAGACAATTGTTCCTTCAATTCAGCAATCTTAGCTCTATCAGCATCGATAGATTTTCTAATAGGTTCAACTAAAGTTAAATCCTTCATTAATTTGTTTAAAGATTGCATTTCTTTAACCATCATTTTTTCTTCTACAATGGAAAGATCACCAGAACCAATGATATCTTCAATCTCGGCAATTCTTTGTTTGGCAGCAGGTACAGAATTGTACTGATTTTTCTTACCTAATCTATCGTTAATTTCATTAGTCTTTCTCTTAATTTGAGAATCCAATTGTTTAATAGTGTCGTGAATATTGTTTCTACGATTCTTTAAATTAGCCTGAGTCTTAATGATTTCTTTGTTCTCATCTAACAATGCCTTTCTTTCATTAGTAGTTTTATCATTGACTTGATATTGATCAATTTGCTTTCTTAATAGGGCGATTTCCTGATCAACTTTCTTCAATTGAACGTTTAGAGTGTCCAATTTCTTGTCTCTGATAGAAACGTCTGGACGTTTAATCTTTTGGAAATTGTTGTTATTAGACTTACCTTTTGGAGTAGAAGACATACTTATTCTTAGCTATGATAGATATATATTTTTATATAAAACAATATATATATATATATGTATCCGTTGAAACGAAACTTAGTTCCTTGTGATTACCAAAAGAGTAGCAAACTGGAAAGAGAGCAGACCAATTATTATATACAAGGGGAGAGTAACAAGACTTTACATAAAGAAATCAAACACAAAATCAAAAATTTTGTTGACAAGAAGAATAAACAAGTTTGTTTAATTGAATATGGGATTTACATGACAAAACTTTTACGTTCGAGACAAAAAAAAAAAAGCAACAAAGATTAAAAACAAACAAAAAAAAAAGTTTCACCAGAATTTTCGAGGTCATATCCGGGTAGTAACTTCCACATGTGATAGCGCCATTAATGCCTTACAACGATGATGATGAAGGTAATAAATTGGACAAAAGTATTGCTGTAGCAACACTAACATTTAATGAATCAATATTGGACTGAGATTCCACAGGACCACCAAATGGTATCTGAACTACAAAATCGCTTTTTAGTTGTAGGTTAGTTCTTACACCACTACCTTCATTCCCTACAACAAGTATAACTGGGCAACGTTCCAATAAGCCTTGCATATCTATTAACGGTAACTTAGTTGTAGAAATTTTCTTATTATTCTGTTCTATGCAACTAGTAATAAATGTCCATTGTCCTTCCCTACGCGATTTATCAAAAAATGTCAAAGGTTTATCAACCATATAAATTGGAATATATTCCATAGCACCACTACTACATTTATTTACGGAAGGTGATAATTGTGCACAGTTTTTCCTTGATATTACAATAAAATCAACTCCCAGATAGAACGAAGTTCTGAGTATTGCACCAAGGTTATGCGTATCAGTTACTTCATCTAAATAAACACCTAGAGGATACAATTTATTAGAACTTTGTTTTAACATATATTTATGATTCAAAATATTCATAGATGATGATGATGATGGTGATGATGGGGAGTCGAATTCACTGTGGTATTTATTAATTTGAAAAGTTTCTTCCTCGACATTTACAGGTCCTAAGTGAGTAATTTCCAACGGATCTAATGGTTTTGCTTCTAACACAAGACCGTTATGCACTGCATTTTTAGTTAAAAGATTCAGTTCATGTTTATTAGTAAAAACAGTTTTCAAGTTTCTTTCTTTTACTAGCTGTGATAACTGTGGGTTATTTTTAAAGACAGACTCATTGGAGTACAATAATCTATAAACCTTATCTCTATTTTTATTCAATAATGCAGATATCACACAATTTGTTCCATAAATATATTCCATAAGAGGAGTGTTACCAAGTGACTTTCTCTTTTTGCTTATATCGATATTCTTATATTTTTGTATATGAGATAATCTTTCTTGTCTTTTCAATTCATGCAATTTGGCCAATTGTTCCAAATGAGCCTGTTTCTGTTTTTGTTTGACATGGATATGCGCATATTTTTTTTTAAACCATGTCTCTCTATCTGGAAACCCATCTCTTTCCCATGGTTTAATTCTTTTGTTAACTATACCATAGAATTGCTTATCAAAGGATGTTTTCTTCACTGAACTACGTGACGTGGATGACAACCTTTTAAAGAGAGTGGAGATAAAGAGATCGGTAGCTCTGATTTTGTTAAACATCATCATCATCATTATCCATAAGATATACACTTTTCCGGTTCAAACTCTTTTACTTTGTTTTGCATATCATGTATATATATATATTAAATTAACTCCAAAACTCTATGCGAAGTACAACTGTTTTCTACAACATAATTCATAACCATCTGTTTTAAAATTAACTTTCTACATTTTTTTTTTTGTTTTTTTTTTGTTTTTTTGATCCAATTGAAGATTTTCTTTCTTCTCTTTCCTTTATCCTCCCCATATATATAATAGACCAAGCTTTAACTTATTTTAATATAATGTGATCAACTTAGAGACGTACAGTTCTAAATACATTTGTGCATACAGCATTTAATTATGTACCATCTATATCTAAACAATTCCTTTAATATATATATATATATATATATATATATATATATGTAAAAGTAAAACACAACAAGAGAGAGAAACAAGCATAACACCTCAACAAATCGAATTACCTAACTTCACCGTACAAGCAAAACAAACCACCTTGAAGAAGATGTTCCACAACAAAACAATTAATTACCGATTATTAATATCTATATAGATATCAATACTTATAGGCAAGATGGTCCATGTTGTAGCTAAACATTTTAGCTAGTCTCACCTATTATAGAATGCATATATGATTTACATATCGATGCCTATCATACTGCTTAAAAATGTGGTATATATGTAGAAACAGCTTTTAAATAAGACACATTAAGTACTGTCAAAAGTGTTCAAACGATTTTTTACTGGGTTTGGTCCGTTTGTGTTTACCGATCATATCTTATGTAATCCAGAATACTCAAATCGCAACACAAAGAAAAAGGAAGAAACATTCTGCAGGAAGATCCATTCTCCGTTCGAAGTGATAAGGGAAAGCCTAAAAAAAAATTTTTTTTTATATATTTCTTTTTTTTTTTGTTTCCTTATTATGGAAGGCAAAGTAAAGTAAACACAAATTTTGTAACTAAAGAAACAGTTAAAACTTCGCAAACCTTCTTCAAACCTGGTACATTAGTAGTCACTCAATCAATTTTACACTTAGAAAAACTTCACAACCCTTCTTTTTCCTGTTTTTCCTGTTTTTCCTGTTTTTTAATATAAGAATACAACATTTTTTTCTCTCTGAAGAAGAATGCTGTTGTACAAAGATCTCTATGTCAACAACAAAAGTGTGTACTACGTTTGGCGTATATAATACTTAAAAAAATTCTTGGAATAATAGTGTTCACTTAATTACAATACCTCTCTTGGATAATCCAACTTTATCTTCAGCCTCGATGGTATTCTAGCACATTCTAGAACACCCTAACTAAGGATATAGTTAAATAATATTCCTGGTTTCATAATCAATTTAATGCTGACAGTTTCTAAAAATAGTTTGCTTACAGTTCGATACCTGTACTCATTTAAATTTATGTAATTACATTATATCTCTTTTCTTATTTCTATTAACAGTCTGGTTAATTAAACCTTTTCCATAAGAAAGGAAATTTTGCACTTCTTGCCGTGGCTTTTTTTTTTGGGGGGGGGGGGAAATTCCACATACCCTAACAGATTTTGTATACAAAACAGGAGAAAAAAACCAAATATTATCAGTAAACCCTATCAACCCATACACCCCTGATAAACCCCCCATTTTTTTCAGTTCTTTTTTTTTTATGTTTTTTTTTTTTTTCAATTCAATGAAATTTTCTTCACGTTTCTTTTTTGTTCTTTGTTTTTCTTTTTTTTTCTCGCAATGAGTGAAAAAGTTTTCTTGAAAAATTATTATTCTTTAAGATATTTATAAAGCATACTTTAAAAGTGACATTTTTTTTTTTTTTCTATTCTGTAATACTTTTAAACTAATCCTGCCTTGACTCTTTTCCAACCAATTAAAGAGTCATTTTTTTTTTTTTTAATTGAATATAGATATTGTTCAACTGAAACTACCGTTTAATAATATCAAGGCAGATAATTTTAAAATAAAATATATACATATATATATATATATATATATATAAAGTAGTGCCAATATGACTGAACTAAAGGAAAAGATGCAAAATTTGTCTATTCAAGAACCATCAACTAACACTGCTGGTCACCACGGTTACGTCCCACCACATTTAAGAAATGGTAACAGAAAACCAAGATCTACAGAAAACCAAGGACCAAACGATTTCAGTGGTAACCGTCCAAACAATACTGGTTCTTTCTTCGGATTCAACAACCGTAGAAATGGCGGATTTGGTAATGGTAACCGTGACAATTATAATAGAAACAATTTCTTCAACAACGGTTACAACAAATACAACAACAATAACAACTGGGGCCCAAAACCTGCCTCTAACAGAGGTGCTTGGATTGATGGTAAGCATGTTCCTGGTAGACACAACCCAAGATTGGAATTGGAATTATTCGGTACAGCAGATGATCCAAAATTTCAATCCTCCGGTATTAATTTCGACAATTATGATGACATTCCTGTCGAAGCTTCCGGTAAAGATGTTCCGGAACCAATCAGTGAATTCACCTCTCCACCTTTGGATGAATTATTAATGGAAAATATCAAATTAGCAAGATTCACCAAGCCTACTCCAGTTCA
The DNA here is from genome assembly GCA_017347545.2 of Arxiozyma slooffiae. Classification (NCBI taxonomy): domain Eukaryota; kingdom Fungi; phylum Ascomycota; class Saccharomycetes; order Saccharomycetales; family Saccharomycetaceae; genus Arxiozyma; species Arxiozyma slooffiae. Next base: position 561,168 of record JAFHAQ020000002.1, on the reverse strand, counting down.
AAAATACTCTATTCCAATTATCTCCGCAGGTAGAGATTTAATGGCTTGTGCTCAAACTGGTTCCGGTAAGACTGGTGGTTTCCTTTTCCCAGTTTTATCCGAATCCTTTAAAAATGGTCCAAATGAAATTCACCACAACGAAAATTATTACCAAAAGAAGGCATACCCAACTGCTGTTATCCTAGCTCCAACAAGAGAATTGGCTACCCAAATCTTTGATGAAGCTAAAAAATTCTGTTACAGATCTTGGGTCAAACCATGTGTCGTTTACGGTGGTGCTCCAATCGGCAACCAAATGAGAGAAATGGACCGTGGTTGTGATCTTTTAGTTGCTACTCCAGGTAGATTAAGTGATTTAATTGATCGTGGTAAGATTTCCTTATCTAATGTTAAATATTTAGTCCTTGATGAAGCAGATAGAATGTTAGATATGGGTTTCGAAATCCAAATTAGAAGAATTGTGGAAGGGGCTGATATGCCTCCTGTTGGTCAAAGACAAACTCTTATGTTCTCTGCTACTTTCCCAACCGATATTCAACACTTGGCCCGTGATTTCTTAGGTGACTACATCTTCTTATCTGTCGGTAAAGTTGGTTCCACTTCAGAAAACATCACTCAAACTATCCTTTATGTTGAAAATGAGGACAAGAAATCCGCTTTATTGGATTTATTAGCTGCACACGAAGAGGGCTTAACTTTGATTTTTGTCGAAACTAAGAGAATGGCGGACCAATTAACCGATTTCTTAATTATGCAAAACTTTAGAGCTACTGCTATTCATGGTGACCGTACTCAAAGTGAAAGAGAACGTGCCTTAGCCGCCTTCAAATCTGGCCGTGCCAATTTATTGGTAGCCACCGCTGTTGCTGCTAGAGGTTTGGATATCCCAAATGTCACTCACGTCATTAATTATGATTTACCAACTGATATTGATGATTATGTTCACAGAATTGGTAGAACTGGTCGTGCTGGTAACACTGGTCTTGCTACTGCTTTCTTCAACAAAGATAACACCAACGTTGTCAAAGGTTTAATCGAACTTTTGACTGAAGCTAACCAAGAAGTTCCAGACTTCTTAAGAACTGCTGCCGCCTTTTCTAGAAGTGGTTCTAATAGATCCAGATCTGGTTTCAGCCGTAACAACAGCAGTAGAGATTTCAGAAACTCTGGTAACTCCTGGAATAACAGCCGTAATAACTCTTCAAGAAGTGGTAATGGCTGGAATAACAATTCTAGAAGCAGCTCTTTCAGAGGTGGTAACGATGGCTGGGGTAATATTTCTAGCAACACTAATAACTCATGGTGGTGAATAACTAAAGAATTTACTTCCTTCTTCTTTTTTTTTTTTTGTTTTTAACTTTCAATTATTTTGACTTCTTTAATTCATTATCTGTTTCTTATACATTATCTATTTTTTTATGCCACTTACTCTCACAGTTAATGATTACCTGTTTGCCATGTCTGTTATGTGAATATATTACTATGCAGAAAGCTTTAACAAAGCTTTTTATTTTTTCTGTTATCATTTTTTTTTTTATGTTTGCTTTGAAATTTATTTTTTGATTTTATATTTTACTAACATCCTAACCGTACCCCAATTGTAAGCATAAATACTCTAACAGTATTATCACATGTGTGATTTTTTGATGTTTTAATTAATTATTGATCCTAATAGAAAAGATAGAGTTAATTTAAGCCCGTTTTATCAATGGAATGTTTATCATTACTTTTAATTTATAGCTCTTATTTTAATATTCCGTTTTTTCTTTTAACCATCATGTCTCTTTTATTAGTCAGCGTGTTTGTATGGTAGTATATCGTATTTTCTTTCCCATTTCATTAACTTAAGATGATTATAGACATTGTAGATAAACTAATCATTATTGTATAATTTTTTTTAATTTATATAATGTAAAATAGATATAAAATAAATTTAATCTCTTTTTATTTTTATATTCCTTACTGTCTGAAAATATGAACGGGCAAGAGGGAATGTATATGTGTTCTTTAAGTTGTCATTTATTTACATCTATAAACCAAGGTAATAAAGAAAAAGCTGCTTCGACTTTCAAGATTGGGTATATACGGTTACATTTGTAGTACCTGTATAAATTAGCTGGATTCGGATACAAATTCAATACAATTGTCATTGGATCATTTTCAATATGACGTTTTATCAACACAGCATGAGAAGTATGACTTAGTATACATTTTCTCTTTTTTTTTTTAAAGTGATTCTTTTTCATAAAAGGGCATTGGTTAAAAGACTGTATAAACTAAATAAATATTTTGATGATTTTGTATGGTTTAAAACTTCAAATACACTTCAAAGTTTTTTCTGAGGTTTTTCTTGTAAAAAAACCTCCCATGTTTTAAATTCCCAAATTCGTGTAAACCTTCATATTTATATTTACAAATAGAACGTAGTAAAATATAACCAAAAACTTTAAAAATAATTTCAATATTACCATGAAACTGTGATTTAATGTAACTTAAATATGCGTATTTATTGCAAAGTTTAGAAAGTATCAAACAATAATATTTGAAATCAAGATATAGTGAACTTTGTCAACTTGACAAGCATATTTGAAACAACGCGAGAATATTACCAATATCTTTAAATATCTTTATTTTACCAGGGATATATTTTGTCATTTTATTTAAATTATTAGATGTTACTTTAAAGTAAAAGGTGTTACTGAAAGTATAGAACGACCAATTTTCACTCCGTTAAAAGTAGCAATGGATTTATCTTTAACTATTTTATAATTCTGCGATCCTATCTTTCTAAACCCCATAACTAGAAATTTTTTATTAATAAACCAAATCTGGAAAACTTTGAGTGGTTCCAGTAGTGTCATTAAGATATAGTTTTGAGAAACCCAACAATCCTTACAATCATAATGAATTTTAAAAATTAAAAAAGCTTTCAAAAAAGATATAACTAGAGTCGATTTTCCAACTTTAACATTCCAAACAAAACACGATTCACAAGCAAATACTGATATTAAATTTACAATATCCTATATTTTTACAGTAGAAATTTTAACAATAGATATTGCATTTTTGGTATCCACAGCTATATTAAAAAGTTTTGAAATATTGTATAAGTACATTAAAATATAAAAAAAATTATATTTTATTTATTAACTCTTTGTTAAAGCACACTTTGCTTTATAATTTTTATTAAAAAACAATTTTATTTTATGGAGAAAGGAAATTAGTTTAATAGAGAAATCGTGACATTTTTTTTTTGTTTTTTTTTTGCAATTCTGCACTACAAGAATACCAATTAAAAATATCTACAACTTGATAAACTCTAATTATTATTCCTTGTCTTTGAAAGCTTGATACTCCTAAAAAAAATACCAAAATGACAGATATTGAAAAATGAGAACAAGAAACAAGCAAACATACTTATAACTTTTCTTACATATAAGTATACCTACATTGTGAATATTTTCTCGAATGATAGCATCAATCTCTTGACCATCCATCTTCAAAATTCTTTTGAACTGCTGGCTTTTGTTATATATTTTTTTTTACCTAAGTTGACTCTTCTATTTATATACAAACCTTTTATCATTACCTTTTCGCTAGTTTTCTTTAGAATTCCAATCTGCTCATCATTTTGAACGAGTCAGGAATTTTTTTTGTTGTTTCCAACGTAATTGCATCCTTTTTATAAAATTTGAAAAGGAAAATTTTTCTTATTTGCGATGAGGTCGAAACATTTTTAAATAAGTAAAAGCACTTGTAAAATATTATCGACGTTATGAGTCAGTATTATATATATACATCTAGCTCTTTCTTGTGTATGCTTTTGTATTATTGCCTACGAACTGTTAGTTATAATAATAACAGATTACAAGCAGCTATATATTTTAAATAATAAACAAAATATGGGGAAAGTATCTAAAGCTACCAAAAAGTTTCAATCGAAGCATTTGAAACGTACTTTGGAACATAGAAAAGAACAAAAGAAACAAAAGAAGAGAATTCAAGGTCGTCGTGGTAACAAAACAGAAGAAGAGAAAAGAGATGCTGCTTTGACAAGAGAAGAACAACATTTAAAAAAATCGGCTAAAGAAGAAGTTTTTAAAGATCTTTCTGTCGAAGAATTTTTTGATAAAGGAATTGAATTACCAAAGGAAAATAAAAAAATAAAAACAAATCAAAAGAAGGAATCTGATTCTGAAAGTAATTCAGATTCAGATTCCGAATCTTCTTCTGATGATGATCAAGATATGGCTTCTAATATTGCTGCTTTGTCAAAAGAAGATCCTGAGTTTTATAAGTATCTACAAGAAAATGATAAAGATTTGCTAGATTTAGCTGCAAGTAACCCATTGGATGCTATTGAAGATGACTCTGATGATGAAAATGACGGAGATAATTCTGATAAAGAAACTTCTACAGAAAAAGTTGATTTAACTGTAAAGTTGGTTAGAGAATGGAAACAACAATTGCGTGATGAACCAACTTTAAAACTGTTAAGAAACGTCACTAGCGCTTTCAAAGTTGCAGTCAATATTAACAACTTGGATACCATTGAAGAATATAAATATGTTATTACTGAAGAAAAGGCATTCCATGAGTTAATGTTTGTTGTATTAAAAGATTTACCACAAGCTGTTCATAAGATGGTTCCATATAAAGAAAACAAAGGGGCTAGAACTTTACCATCTGGTACAAATGTTTCTAAGATTTCCTCTATTATCAAGTCACATGCACCCTCTCTGTTAACTTTACTAAATGACGTTAATAACACGGAAACAGCTGCAATGGTGTTTCACTCTGTAGACCAATTAATGCCATACTTATTATCCTATAGGAGGATTTTGAAAGAAATCATAAAATCAGTTGTCGAAATTTGGGCTACAACAAGAGAAATCCAAACTCAGATTGCTAGTTTTGCTTTTTTGTACAATGCTGCCAAAGAATTTAAAAAGTCGTTATTGGAACTAATTTTAAAGACCACTTATTCTACATTCATTAAGAATTGTCGTAAAACCAATATTCGTACTATGCCATTAATTAACTTTCAAAAAAATTCTGCATCAGAATTATTTGGCATTGATGAAACTTTAAGTTATCAAATAGGTTTTGAAAATATTAGACAATTAGCAATACATTTAAGAAATACTTTAACTGCCACATCTAAGAAGTCTAGTAAGATCGATTCTGCAAATGCATACAAAATTGTCTACAATTGGCAATTTTGTCATTCTTTGGATTTCTGGTCCCGTGTTTTATCCTTCTCTTGTAACCCAGAAAAGGAGCAAGGTCATGAATCTCCTTTAAGACAGTTGATATACCCATTAATTCAAGTCACCATCGGTACTGCTAGATTAATTCCAACTCCACAATTTTTTCCATTAAGATTCTATCTAATAAGATCCTTAATCAGATTATCCCAAAATACCGGTGTCTTTATTCCAATTTTCCCAATCATTTCAGAGATTTTAGCATCTACCGCATTTACTAAACATGCTAAAAAGGGTAATAATTTAGAAGCGTTTGATTTCGATCATAACATTAAATGTACTCAAGCCTATTTAGGAACTAAAGTCTATCAAGAAGGTTTAGCTGAACAATTAATTGATCTTTTGGCCGAATATTTTGTTCTATATTCAAAAAGTGTTTCATTCCCTGAACTTGTATCTCCGGTGGTTATATCTTTACGCCGTTATATTAAAACCTCCCATAATATCAAATTGAATAAACAATTATCTAATATTGTCGAAAAGTTAAATCAAAACGCCAAATATGTCGAAGATAAGAGATCAGATGTTGATTTTAGTCCAAGTAATAAGACAGAAGTCAATAAATTCTTGAATGATATACCATGGGAAAAGACTCCTTTAGGTGCCTATGTTGTTGTACAACGTGAAGTTAAAGAAGAAAAGGCCAAATTGATGAGGGAAAGTTTAGAGGAAAATGATAGAGAAAGAGAAGAAGCTGATGCGGCTAAATTAGCTGATGAAGATGAAGACATTGAAATGTCTGACGATTAGGCACTCCTACTCAGTATTATATAATGGAACAAAAGATTCTACTTCAAATAATAGGGTTATATAACTATGTATATGTAAAGTTTGTACCATAATTTCAGAAGCGTATTATTTATTATGCCTGGCTATATATTATGTTAAGTTTGTATATATATATATATTTACTTGTAGTACCCAAAAATAATCAATATCCAATCTATTAATTTAATGTATACACTATTTATTATTTTACATGAATAGTTTGAACCGACATAATTTCCATAGAAAAAGCATACTTATTAAATTTTATACTACCATTTTTAGTGTTTTTTAAGTTTTTTTATTTTCTAAGTACTTCCATAAGTCTTATTGTTGATAAATTTCAAAGATCATATAGCTATTCCTCGAAAATATTTTCTAATCTTAATCTTGGAGCAATATTCATAGATAATAATTCCTGGAACAGTAATTTGGCGGCATATGGAATGGTCATCTTCATGACGTTTTCTGCACTTTTACAAGTAGTACACCAACCACTATAACCCATTAAACCACATTTATTACAGACATCAACTTCAAATGCATCAGAACTTATCATCAATCTTTCCAATAATAATTGCGAGGCACCATAAGCAATAACACAATCTCTTTCCATTTCACCCAATCTTAAACCACCATCTCTCGATCTACCTTCTGTAGGTTGACGAGTTAACACTGCTCTTGGACCTCTTGCTCTAGCATGCATCTTATCTAAGACCATATGCTTCAGTTTTTGATAATAAATAGGACCAAAAAAGATATATGCTTGTAAACACTCACCAGTAATACCAGAATATAACATATCTTTACCAGAGTAGTTAAACCCTTGTTCAATAAGAATCTTAGACATATCTGCGAGCTTGGAACCCCCAAAACATGTACCATATTCTAATGTACCATTCAAAACACCGGCTTTACCAGATACCAATTCAATCATCTTCCCAACGGTCATACGAGATGGAAAACCGTGAGGGTTCATAATAATATCTGGACATATACCTTGATCATTGAAAGGCATATCTTCTTGTTTTACAATAATACCACAGACACCCTTTTGACCATGTCTTGATGAGAATTTATCACCTAATTCTGGTCTTCTATTTTGTCTTAATAACACCTTAATTAAAGCTTGATCATTGTCTGAAACTGACATCATAACTTTATCAATATGTGATGGTTCCGGTGCTCTATAGATAATTGGAGTTTCTCTATATTGAGTATCTGAGGAACCAGAAAATGGTTCTGAAGAATTTGTTGGAACAGACTTGTTAATATAAATTTGGCCGCTCTCAATCTTCATACCTACTTCACCTAACCCATCGGGACCTAGGGCTTGATGCTGCCATATTGGTTTCCCATGTTCATCAACTCTCATCCCACCAATGATATCTTGTGTATGATTTGGGTATCTTTTCAACACAGTGGTTGTCTTTCTACGAGTTTCACAACGACCAAAACCTCTATCGATTGACGCTTTGTTTAAAACCAATGCATCTTCAATATCATAACCAGAATATGACATAACAGCAACTGTTGCATTTTGACCAGCAGGTAACTTGTCGTAGTTGATTAATTCGATAGTTTTCGTTTTCACCATTGGTTGTTGTGGATAGATCATTAAGTATAATAACGTATCAATTCTCTGAAATTGATTATATGCAATGGCACCAATAGCTTGTTTACCCATCGCACATTGATAAGTGTTACGTGGAGATTGGTTATGATGTGGATAAGGAATCAAACCTGCAACGGCACCCAATATGGTGAATGGTTCAATTTCTAAATGTGTGATAGCTGGCTGTATGTCCTTTTCATATAGAGCAATAAAGGAATCGTTTTCTTCATTGACATCAAGATATTCAACGCAACCTAATCTTAAGAAATCATCAAAATTTAACTCACCATTCTTTAACTTTCTTAAGTGATCTGCTGTTACTTGAGATTTACCATTAGTCACAATGATTAAAGGTCTACAAATTCTACCACCATCTGTAGCAATATGGACAGCTCTTTGATCAGTATTAGTATAAACCGAGATAAACGCAGAAATTTTACCAGTTCTTCTTAAGTTTCTAAATTGATGAACAAATTTTGTGGGGAATCGAGTAGTTCCAATTAATGTACCGTTCAAATAAACACCATAATTTAAGTGTAAAGAGGCGCTGTCTATTAAAGTGATATCTTCCACACCTAAAACATAACAAAGTTTTTTGATTGGTTCTTCTTCATCATCAGTTGTAATGTGTGTCATTAACGCCAAATTTTTAACTAAACCACAAGCTTCACCTTCTGGTGTATCCGAAGTACAAAGCATACCAAATTGAGAAGGTTGTAAAGCTCTTGGACCAGAGACTTTTCTGGATTTTTCAAATTGAGAAGAGATTCTTGTCATCATACCCAGAGCTGAAATGTAAGATAATCTGGATAAAACATGAGTGACACCTGCTCTTTCCATCTTGAATCTTTTTAAGGACCAATTACCTGTGGAGATTGCTCTATTTAACCCACTTGTAATGTTATTAGAATGAACATTGATAGATAATAGGGCATCATATTCCATAGCTCTATTTGGTTTTTTCAATACTTTATCAATACTTGCCTTAAAATCTGAGTTAAATTTCTTAAATAAATCTTCAAATAATAATGAAATCAATTGACCGGCCAGTTCTAAACGCTTATTACCGACATAATCTCTATCATCAACCATTTTAGGGTTGTGAATAGCCATAACGACTCTACGTGTCATCATTGCCATATATAACGCTTTTTCTCTAAAATCTAATGCTTCCACGGTTAAATGTGCTACAACGGTAGTAGCAATAGCTTCTATACCTTCTTGTAAAATGGTCAATTTTTGTCTTCTAATAGTTTTCACTTTAGTACCAATATATTCTAAAGCTTGTTGTTGAGTGTAAATGTTATATTTAGAAGCCTCTTCAAAATTGATGGCAAATATATCTTGATAACTGCTATCATTACCGCAGACCAATTGCATAATTTCCAAATCAGAGACAACACCACATGCTTTCAAAACAATAACAATGGGGATCTCTTCAGAGATGGAATTATGTTTCAAATAAATTTTGCCATTCTTCGTCACTACATAAGTCTTTGATTTTCTTTCATGTGTAGAAGAAGTGACAGATGCTTGAACAATTCCCTTTTTCTCATCAGCTTCCACAATGATACGATTCTTTGACAACTGTTCTTGAACCAAGATGACTTTCTCAGTACCATTAACAATGAAATAACCACCAGGATCCAATGGACATTCATTTAGTTTTGCCATAGTTTTTTCGTCGGCACCATTCAAGATACATTTATTCGATCTCAACATGATTGGCATTCTACCGATCTCCACATCTTTATGCATGACAATGTTTCTACCTCTTGTGTATTCGATATCGACGTAGATAGGAGCCGAGTAAGTCATGTCTCTTAATCTACACTCATGAGGAGGAGTCAAATAGTCTCTAGTGGAAGAAGTAGATTTCTTGCCTACTCTAATATCGACATATTTCAAATAGAATTCAGGATCTACATCAGATAGGATCAGTTCGTTAGCTTTGACGATTTTCTTAAGGTCTACGTCAACGAAGTAGTTGAATGAATCTAAATGTTGTTTGACTAAACCTTTAACTTTTAGAAACGCAGGCAACAAATTCCATTTATCTTCAGCTGTGTTGATTTCGTCGGTCAATTTCTTACCTTTATAGACGGGTTTCAATAATTCATCGAAGGTTTCGTCCTTTTCCATACCTGAATGAGAATGAGTTCTCTTTCTTCTATTTGAAACCACCATATATTTAATATTTATTTATTTATTTAGTTATTTTCCCCCCTCACTTTTTTTTATATATATTTTAGTGATTTCAGTTAAAACAGCAGGAAAAGAAAATTAGGAAAAAAAAAAAGCGCTTTTACCTCCTTACTTTCCTTAGAAATATGATGTATTAGTTTGTTAATTTGGAAAGCAACGGGTTGGTTAAAGTATATTATGTTCAAATCACTCAAATATGAAATAAAAACTTGGAAAAGATGTCTATAAGGAAGGAAAAAAGCTTTATACTCATCACCACTTTTGTTATTAGAAAAAAATTTTTTCAGAATATCAAATTTCCACAAAAAAATGAAAAAATGAAAAAATGAAAAAAAAAAAAAAAAAGATAAGAAAACCAAAGGAAAGGTCAATAGATAGTGATCTAAATTTTGAAGAAAATTTACATACAAACATATAATTATTGTACAGATATATGAGACATGACAGGTACCGTTAGAGATTAACGAATGAAGCAGAAAGATAAAGACAAGAAAATGTGTAGTTGAAATTAGGTATAGAGATGTTGTTGTAATAATTCTATTTACTCTTGGGTTCCTTGCTACTACTATCCATATATAAAAATGAATACCAAATTAGGATATTGGTTAGCTATCGATTGAGTCTATTAATCCTTTACTATTATCATTATTATTATAATGGGAAATCATTGTCAATACTAGAATCATATAAACACACACAGGTATATATATATATTTCTTCAATAACAGATCCATCTCAAATAAAGAGAACTAAATATTATGGATTCTTTGTGCCAAAGAAGGTAAAATAAAAGGGAAAGAAGTGAAACAAACACCAGCATAGAGTATAGTCTAGTATAGTATAGTATGTGTGTATATATATGATGTACTGTTCTCTTCTGTACACATCCTTCCTATTTTAGGAAATAATGTTGATCCACGAAACAAAACACCTCAGGAAAATCTATTTTTAGAAAACTAGGTGTGTTAAACCGTCGAGCGTAAAAGAAAGAATAAGAAGAACGTCATATTCTCTTTCTTTCTCTATCTCTCCCCCCCCCTTCCGTTACTCTAAATCCTTTCTTTCAATATTATTAATAAAGATAAACGTTTTTGATTTGGTCATCATTGAGTTTTTATATATCACACAAGGCGATAAATGGATAAGTAAAAAGAATAAAGAATATTATCCATATATAGAGTTCCTCATTACTCAATCGTGGATGTGTGGTGTTATTATATGTTTTATTATTATTGTCTGAGTAATTTTATTTATTTGAATTTAGTTTTAATGAATTAAAAGAAACACGAAAGAATAGAGAGAAAAAATTTTTTTTTATAAATATATAATAGATTTAGTTAAAGGTTTCTTTTGCTTTGCTTTTGTTTTTTTTTCTATCTTTACTTCTGGTATGTTACATTAGTGTATTTGTTTCATTTAAAACTACCCAATTCTCCCTTACAATAAATAGCGAATATATATATAATATCAGATAAATTTCCATTCAATTTTTACAAAGAAAATCTCAATATGTCCAATGCAACTGTAGTTTCATGTAAGTCAGTTGATATAATCAAAAATAGTGAAAATTTGGGTTTAAATATACCAATTGGTGTATTTCCAAATAAAGCTGTTATAAATGACAATTCAACGTTTTTTATATTTGATTTAGCAAATGATGGCCACTCTTTACCACCAAATTTATTAAATATTAACGACAATAATAATAATAAAGGCAATTATCCATTTCAAATATTTCATTTAGATAAAATAAATTTATTGAACAATATACAAGATTTAAATTTCCAAAATATTATAGCAACAACTACATCTAATAAGAAAAATAATAATGATACAATAAATAACTTGTTCAATAACTTAAAGAAAATCTCTAAATATGTTTTCTATGATGGAATCAGTACTTTAAATAATTGTCAAAGTTCAACTTTTTGGATAATTATGAAATTCTTTCAATATATGAAGGATACCCTTCATTGCAATACCACCAGTTTGCAAATTATGTTATATGAGTCAAACCAAAATCATATTAAGAATACAGGTTTTAATTCAAATTTAATATTTCCTTCCACTGATAAACCAACTAAGAAAATTTATAAAAAGAGACATTTTAATTTATCGTTACAATTGCCTGTGAATACAAAAAACTGTACTGACTCTTTCATCGATTCTTTAAAAGAGGATTCGATCCAATATTCTCCAAGTTCACTATTGAAATATTTTCATATTAAATCACTCGATTCCCTATATGATGGTACTGATAAACTTACTTTAGCAAATAAATTAAACCGGTTCCCCATATGGTTGAAAAATATCGTGAATACAAACGACGAAAAATTTATATTATCCTCATTATGGACTAAATTTAACATCTTAGAACATTTAGAGAATATGAGATTGAAATCTTGTCTAATCAACAGTATAGAGAATTCTTCTGAAAATAATCACATACCAAACTCTAAATTAATCCAGTTTAAAGACCAGTATAAAAATATTTATTCTCTGTCGCTTTTGCAAAAACAGTATAAAATGCAAAAAAACTTTGAACACAAATTTAACAAATTAAGCGTAACGATCCCACCATCACAAAATTCATTAAATACTAATTTCAGCAACAACAACAGTGATATCACTTCTCTATCTATCTGTCCCACGGATTCAGATATTTTACCTACTCCATTAAACAATTATAAAATCGATAAAGGAATTCAGCAATTTGATAAAAATAGATATTCCAATAACCTACCATATGAACATTCAAGAGTCAAATTAAAAAATCAAAATGATTATTTCAATGCAAATTTTATTAAATTCCCTCAAATTAATAATAATTTCTATTATATTGCTACACAGGCACCGTTACCAAATACAATAAACGATTTTTGGGCAATGGTTTGGAATGAAAAGATTAAGGTTATCATATCCTTAAATTCTAACGAGGAATTGAAATTGAAAAAATGGGATATCTACTGGGATGAAAATTTGAATATAAATACAAGATTAAACGTTCAATTAGTAAATCAATGGAACCATTTATGTGGTGTAGACGGGATCACGTTACGTCAATTCCATTTAACAAGATCGGATCCCTTAAATAAGCTCACTGAAGAACATATGGTATATCAATTACAATATACAAATTGGTTGGATTCCTGTGTTATCGATATTGATGAAATTTTGAGTATCTATAAAATAAGAACTTTATTAACCTATAATGATTCCAATTTTCTTTCACATTTAAAATCCTATGAAAAAACTCCTTTCCATATACCTTCACTTATTATAAGCGATACTGACTTGAAAAAAAATCGTCACATTCCATTATTAGTTCATTGTTCCGCCGGCTGTGGTCGTACTGGAGTATACATTGCATTAGATTATCTTTTATGTATATTCCGAAATGAAATTAAGGATAAAAATAAGATCAATATATGGGATATGGAAGAAGATTTAATATTTATCATTATCAATGAATTAAGAAAACAAAGATTATCAATGGTACAGACTTTAACCCAATATATAGCGTGTTATGATGAAATTATTCGATACTTTTTGTCATATAGATAAAGTAATAGCATTATTGTTTATGGGGAAATATTTAATTATATACTTAATTATTAAAACATGGAATCAACATTAATCAGCAGTAATTCATGGTCTAAAAAATATGTATGTCACATACTTCCTTTAATATTTAATGTTTCTTGATAGACCTTCATAACTCATTTTAAACACTAAAATAGAATCGATTTTTTCCAAAGCCAATGATAACATTTTCTTTTTTCTTTTGCAACTCTATATATCTTGATATTTTTGGGATCCTCCTTAATAGGAGATTCAATTTGTTCAGCACTCAACTGACTTAATAGTCTCTATCCAACCCAATTGAGAGACAATAGAAAAAATCACCTAATAATTCTACCTTTAAAAAAGGTTCTGCAGTTGATATTAATTTTTTATTGACTGCATTAAGAAATATCTATGGACATCTATCCTTCTCACTCCTTGAACAACATATACTTTTTAACAAATTCAATCTAAATTGAAGAACCTTAGATTTCTTATGTATAAATAAAGCTTCCTTACCACGTTCCATTAATATTTCGGATATACCCACAGTTTCCGGTCTTGATAAATGCTCCTCGAAATATAACATAACTCTTTTTAATTTTTTAGTTCTACTATGGTTTTTTATAAACTTGTAATGTTCATTGCACTGTCTCAATTCTTCTTTTATTAGTCTGCAAAAATGCTCTTTAGCCATGCTCCAATCATGATCTTCTAAGTAAATTTTGTGTTTATATGATTTGATTCAATTTTCAACTTGATCTGTAGTGAGGTAAATTTTAGAGTTCAGGACATCAACTTCTGTATGATTAACTAAATCTTTAATCAAATCATGATCATTTAATTGAGTTTTATTTAGCATATTATAGAGTTCTTGTAAGATCGCATTAGTAACTAGATTAATTGAAAGTCTAACGATACCAATTTTGGCGAGACTCAAAGAGGATAATTCTAGTTTTCTATTCCAATATACTATTTCATTACTATTCTTTATCTTTGAAAAAAGTTCGTATGGATTACCATCATCTTCTCAATATATATTTGATAATGGATCTAACTCTTTTTGCTCCAACTCCGCCTCCAGTATGGATTTTAACTCATACTGATCAAATCTCTTTTGAAACTCCTTTATAGTTAAATTTAATATATCTACATTGTCTAAAAGATACAACTTTGGTGTTATTTACCTATCATTTAATTAAACTTTAAACAGATATGATAATTTATCTAATTCTTTGTGAAGAATTATGTATGCAGGTTCTAAAGTTTTGAGAATTGAAATTTGGGAAATCTTAATAAGTTTTTGACTCAAAGTCTTAGTTGGTATTTAACCAATCTCAAAACATCTTATGTTTTCTTTAAAATACATTTTTTCAATTTATTAGATTCTGTTTGTTGTAGAGCAATCTGATTAGTTTTATAGTTCACTTGTTTTTTATTGGTAGATTTTTTTTTACAAAATAACTCACCCAAAGAGGAGGGTGAATCAGAATCTAAAGTTCCACTAAATAGCACATGATGTGGTTTACTTGAAGATTTAGTAATGACACCAACATAACCCATCTTTAATGGATATTATTTATTATTTAAAATTTCTCTTGACATTTCAGATATCATCAAGCCTAAATATGGTAATTACGCCAATAGTTCTTAAACATTTAGAATCTACTACCTTTAAAGCTTTCAATACAGAGCTATTGTCTAAATCAATATCTGCTGAAGAAAATGTTAATATAATATTAGGTTCGTCTAAATATTTCTAACATAATTAACGAATGTTACTTTTTGATTCTGTGGGTTGATCTACAGCCTCTACTTGAAAGTAACCCGGTAAATCGTTTGAAAAAAAAAAGATTTGCTACATTGAATGATTTAATGGTTAGTTGGGGAGGTAGTTTTTCTGAGAAAACCTGTAATGATGGAACAGACATATTTAGTTTCATTAAGATACGTCTAACTTCTTTAAAATCTTTTAAATTGTGTAATTCTTGTAATGGAAAATTTGCAGTAATTTCTGGTGAATTAAGTATATTCACCAATGTCAATTCACTAGGTGTACGTGTAATCAAATTATAACCTTTAGGTAAAAAGTCTTTACCAACAAGAGCATCCAAAACGGAGGATTTACCAAAGGACCGAGAACCAATAACAACAATTAAAGGTAATGTCAGATGTAATGATACCAAGTCGATTTTACATAGTAATGATCTAATTTCAGTCATCTGTTTAGTTGGGTTCAACCTTTGATCTTGAGTTGTATCTGCTAAACCCTTTTCTAAGCCATCATCGTCAGTTGCCTTTTCAAGAAGTTCTCTTTCTCATCGTTGAACTTCGAGTTCATTTGTTTTCTCTTCAATCAAGGCAGTGCGGAGAGTTTCAGATGTTATTTTATCGCTACTGTTACCGTCATTACCATTCGACCCAGATCCCCCATCATAAGGTCCATCTCTAGAAATCATAGATTAAAATATATCTATTATTGAAGTAGGAAAACTTTTTAAATTGAGCCAATTTATCCATTGTATAATTTGTAGTCTCTTCAACTTTATATGTGATATATGATCCGATCACAGCTCTACCGCTACACACACACACTGGAATTCTAACTCTCTTACTAACAATTTTTGGGAAGATAGATATATGCCTTTTAGTTGTAATAATTTGAAGATTATTATTATTATTATATAGAATTTTCAAATTTCTTGATGTAGCGTGGAAATATTGAATCATCTGTAAAGTTTTTAGTGAAACTATAAAAGAATGATATTTAGTTTTTTTTTTTTTGTCCATAATAAAATACTCCTAGATGCTATAGTATATGGCCATGAGCCTCCTAGTACCGACCTCATTGTCACTAAACTATTAGCATATTTAATATTGCTTGAGGATTGGTCATTACCATATTTCTACTAATAAGATAATCCTGAAAAAAAGTCTTCTTGGCCATCCCTATATAGGTGTTTGTTCTTTTTTCGGAATCATGGTAGGGAAACCTTCCTTGAGTCCCCTTCTTTTTAAAAAGTTGTGTCCGATATCTGCTTAAATGGTTTTTAAATCAGAAGGTTTATTTATTTTATTCTTCTTATCAATTGGATTAGTATAAATTCCTAGAAGGAAAGGTAATTTCCTAAGTTTACAATAACTTACAGAAGTGGGAGTTTTAAAAAAAATCTAGTTCTTTGCACCTTCCCTTAGAAGAAATTATTTTTTTTTTTTTTGATAAATTACCGTTTATGGAAAAAAAGATCTGAATATTTTCCTTTAAGAGAGTTCATAAAATGAACTTCTGAAAGTAGTGAGTTTCAATCTAATGGGTTTTTGCAGGAAGTTTTACATAAAAATATAAGATGTTTGAATTTTATATAAAAATTGGAACGAAATATAAATACAATTACCACAATTCAAATACATTTATAGTTTTTTTAATCACAAAAAAAAAAAGAAGAAGAAGAAGAAGAAGAACGAAAGAACGAATTTAAAACAAGAGAATATAGAAAAAAATAAGATGTAAATATTAGAATTGGGTTATTCAATTTTAGTGACATATGAAACAGGTTAGTGTACACTTTGAATACTGTCAACACAATAATACAAAGCAAAAAAGGAGAATGTGTTAATGTCTAAATGAATATTTTCTTCATGTCCGAATTTATAACCTGATCATGACAATAATAATAATTTAATAGTAGTGAAAGTGACATACTATTGATCTTCCAAATAAAAAAAAACTTTTATGTATTTTAAACCGATGTTGTTGTTAACACTGAAGATATGATAATATCAAAATCACTAATATTTTACTGCAAGACGAAAAAGAGAAAAAGTAGACAGAGGAGTTTTAATTTGAAGCAGAGGTACTAACGTGTATCACAAATAACACGTTTTACTAACATATCTCCAAATTGCTACATTGAGAGAATAATTTTAAATACGCTTACTACTCTAAAATATATATTAATAAATATATATATGAATGTTTCAAAATAATTAATATTTTAAAAAAGTTTAACTAACTGATACACTTAAAAAATATCAAAAGGTAAAATTTTCAAAATAACATTTTTTTTCTAGTATTTTAGTCTAACGAACTAGAGTAGAATTGATAAAACTTATATTTTTTCCTTTTTGTATGAAAATATTATCAAAGTACCACAATGAAACCTTATATTTATATTTCAAAAAAAAAAAAAGAGTTTGTAACATTTTTACTCTTTACTTCAACCTTTTTTAATATGACACACACTTTTTTGAGGTTAATAATTTGTCCTTTTTCCTTACAAAAAAAAAATTCTAAAACACGTTAGAAATACTAGATTTTTTTTTTAAAAAAGAAAAATTAAATAAAACTGTCAAACATCATTACATGATATTGTATAATATAAACATTTTTTTTTTAATAATCTTATTGCATCTTCTTGTTTTTATTTTTTTTTCTTGGATACCCCTCCTGTTTGTTTTTTATTATTTTGTAATTCTTTCTTTTATTTTTTTTATAAACAAAATATGTTATTATTTTTATTTGACTTAAAACATATTTTAATATTAAAATACATATACCTTTATGTTACTAACTAACTACACTAGAATTAACTTCTAATCTCTGACCCTTTAAGGACCTTCAAAAAAAAAAAAAGATAAAACAAATAAAGAATACTATATCTTGAGGGATAAAAAAAAGAAGAATCTCTTTTTTAATTATTTATTTTTGGTTAGGTTGAAATATTTGAATATGCAAACTTTAGAAACAGAATTTTATCCGAGCCAATGTACTCCCATGGTTCAAGATATAATTTCTCTAGAGGAAGAGATTCAACAAAGAATTATTTATGCAAGACAAGAAACTAAAAATTTATATACTCAAATTGATAAGATAAAGAAAAAGACACAAGATGTGGATTTATTTGAAATGACAAGAAATGTCCCACCTTTGAATAAAAAACTAATTAATTTAAAACCAATAGTTGATATGAAAGGCCATAATAATAAGATTGCAGACTTCCGATGGAGTAAAAATTCAAAAAATATATTAAGTGCCAGTCAGGATGGTTTTATGTTAGTTTGGGATGTGGCAACTGGTCTAAAGCAAAACGCTATACCATTAGATTCTCAATGGGTTCTGTCATGTGCAATATCACCTTCAGGAAATCTCGTGGCTAGTGCCGGTCTAAATAATAATTGTACTATATATAAAATTTCAAAGGAAAATAGAATTCAGCAGAACATCATATCTATCTTCAAGGGACATACAGGTTATATATCATGTATCGACTTTCTAGATGAAACACAAATACTCAGTGCGAGTGGTGACATGACATGTGCACTTTGGGATATTCCAAAGGCCAAAAGAGTAAGGGAATACGCGGATCATTTAGGTGATGTTCTTGCTCTGTCTTTACCTAACAATCAAACACAAAAAAATATTTTTGCCAGTTGTGGTTCTGATGGTTATTTATATATATGGGATACGAGGATGCAAGCGAACATCCAAAATTTTTTTGTAAGTGATAGTGACGTAAGTACTCTTAAGTTTTTATATGATGATAACACCATCCTTACAGGAAGTGACGACGGTACCATTAACATGTTTGACTTGAGATCTGATTGTTCTTTGGCCAGCTATACTCTATCAGCCGGATTTGAACATCAAAAAGGTTTAAATACTACTCTAACCATAAACACTGCTACTACCAATACTTCGAATAACTTAAAACATTATTACCCAGCATCGACTATGGAGTATAGGAGTAGTACACCTAGATCACCTACTATTTCAGCAATTTCTTCTAGTTATTTAGATAATCAAGGGGTGGTTTCTATTGACTTCAGCAAGTCTGGTAGATTAATGTATGCTTGTTATACAGACTTAGGTTGTATTGTCTGGGATACATTGAATGCAGAAGTTGTTGGAAAACTTGAAGGACACACAGATAGAGTGACTGGAGTAAGAACTAGCCCAGATGGGTTAGCAGTTTGTACCGGATCATGGGATACCACCATGAAAATATGGACACCTTCATATTCATAATATGAGAAATATCGTTACTACCATTATGCGTTCAAAATGAAAAATAATAAACAAAAGATACTAACTTCAAGTATGTACGATTAATAAATATTCCATATAAATATGTATTAGAAACTGGTTGAAGTACTGTTTTTTCGAAAACCACAGAATGCATATAGGAAACATGCTAACAAAAGTTTCCGTCACCGCAAAATAATCGGGGAATTTAAAAGGAAAAAATTATATTTCATTAAAAAGCATATATGTATATGTGGTAATTCTTACATACAGAAAAATTTATTTGTCTTTGATTTAAGTTTCAATAATAAGCAAACAATTTTAAAATATGGATGCGTTTTTTTTTTTTTTATATAATTTATATCTATTTTGATAACATTACTTTCAAATAACCACCAATAATATTAAAGTGTCCAGGTCATAATCAAATGAAACCTTCCAACTGATTATCCAGTATATTTCCTTCTTCTTCAACATGTTTATCTTGATGTAATTTTAATTCTTTTTCTCTCTTCTTTACATTTTTAGGACACTCCACAAGTCTTTCTAATAGCTCATCTGGAAATTGTCCAAAATACGCGTATACTTTTTCGCTTCTGTCATGTCTATCTCAGCTTTGACAGAAGAGCCATTAAGAATAATTTGTGAAAATTCAGTAATCATATCTTTCTCAAATATAGAGAGCAGTTTCCCTCAATTTAAGCGAGGCTTATTATTTTTCGTTTGATCCTCTATAGAATTATCAGATAAAACGAAATTTATTTGCGAAACAGCTCTGAGCTTAGCAATATTTAGGGGAACTTGAACTGTATAATCAACTGCATAGGCACTGTCTTGAAAAAAATAAATCATAGAAGATAATAACTTAGTAGCTTTTGCAATCAGTTTACAAACGATTTTCATATCAAACTCATCCCAACCTTCTTCTATAATTGTAAATAATGGTTCAGTATATTTTTGTATTGTATTTTCAAAAGTCTTGTGTAAATAATAGACACAATAAGCAATGATGTCTGTAGGAATTTCTTCACCATCTTTATTTAACATACAAATAGTAACCATTCATTTCCTTAATAAGAGTTCATTCTCATCCTCACCTTCTTCGACTATAATTTGTCGAGTGTTCACTCTTATAACGATTTCAAAGCCCACTATAGCAATGAAAAAAACAATAAAAGACACTGATTATCCTAATTGCGTGAATAAATAGAGTATATTATATAGTAGTGTAGGTACTAACCATGGACCCTTTCTTACATTTTATACATAAAAAAAATAAAATAAAATACAGTTTCATGTTACCTTTTTTTTATTTTATTTTTTGATCTCATTTATGTTCTCTTAGTTTCCGTCGTTATTTTTGTAGTTTATAAAGAAATGAAAAGACCATAGACGAAGAAGAAACACGTAGTAGTTGTTGTGTATGAAAATATTTCACATTCCCTTGTAACTTAATACATATATCTTCCTTCAATCAGAATATCCATATAATTATCTTTATATATCTATATAAAAATCGTCTACTTTCCCTTCTCATTAGTAATTTCCTTTTCATTCTCCTCCTCCTTCTCTTTATCTCTATCATCTTTCTTTTCTGCATGTGTTTTTACATAGTCCCATAAAAGTTGCAATAAAGATTCAGGTAAACTAAGCAGATCCATTGTAAATTCACCTTCTTCTGTATTATTATTAAAGTTCATTCCTGGTGCTATATTATTGGTCACTATATGGACGATTTCCACTAAATCATCATCTTTCAACTTCGTCATACCAAACGCAAGTCTTTCAATGTCAATAGAACCTTTGATCATTGGTTGGGTTATGATTTTACTCTTTTTTGTCCTAGGTTCACTAGCCCCACTACTTGCTGAACTCTTATTATTAGATGTATTTGCATTGGTCGTTGCTGTTGTTGCTCTTGAAGATGATGTAGTTGATGAAGAAACAGATGAAGACTTTCTTTTATTACCCGTAAGTGATTCCTTCGAGGGTACCAATCCACTTTTAGTCAGTTCTTTCATTAATTTTGGTTTATTTATATTGATGGGTGCAGAAATTACATGATCCACTTCATATTCTTCCTTAAGGAAATTCAAATCATGAGTAATCTTTCTTTCACCCCCTTTATCTACTAAGAAAAGGCTAATGTTTAAAGGAAAGCCACCCCATCCTTGTTCTATAATTTTAAATGGTGGTTCTGTAAATTTTCTATTTGGATTAGCAAATGTTGGATGTAAATGGTACACGACTCTATCTACTATGGATAATGGAATTTCATTATTATCTTTATCTAATTGAACAAGTTCAATCGACCATTCTCTCATTGGGAATCCTTCAACTGGATCCAAATCAGGTAAAATATGTTGAGTTGTTTTGACTCGTACCGTTCTCTTCACAGTCTAAAAGAAATCGAATAAAACAAATAAATTTACCAGTTTAAAAGTCTAATAGGGATCAAATTTTATATTGTAATATCTACTAAACTATAAACCAAATTATATTATAAATTATGTTAGTATTAAAATATATGTTGTGATATTTTATTTATTTATTTTTTACTTTTCCTGAAAATTATACATACTGCTACCATTAATATATTTTTAAAATATAATTATATCAATTGGAGACATATATATTTATTGTCACAAGGTTGTAGTCCCTTCTTTTTAAAAAAATAAGAAATGATACCTTTTCGTGTTATATTGGTGTACATACAGTAATATTGTATTGTGATTATATTAATATTACTTTCTAGTAAATTAAGTTTAAAACAATATTTAAATTTTGAAATTAAAGAGTGAAAGTCGTCTAAGATGACTTCATAATACAATTAAATGATAAATTAATAAGCTCTTAATGTATAGCAACAATACTGTAAGAAGAACAACTCTTAAGTAAATCTATGTAGAAAGACGAAAACAAGGTCGACGGGGGTGGTGTAAGACAGTTTACAATGTTGTATTAAAAAAAAAAAATAAATTGTCATCATCAATAAAGATAATAGGAGCTTTATTAATAGTTTGTTATTTACATGTACAAGTGCTATCAATCTCAGTAATATATATAAAGACATCATCTCCCTTTTCATTTTGTTTTAGAAAAAACCTCTTTAAATTGGTTCACAATACTACCTTTTATCATGTTTGAGGATGCGTTCCATTCAGATGGTAATACTTTCCAGTCAATCTTATTGAATATTCCTTTTAACTGAGTATCAGGATCCTCTTTTTTTAGAAATTCTAATAATTCTTTAACTTTTAAATCTAATTCTTCTTTAGAAATAACAGGCAATGATTTTTGATATTCCTCAATGATTTTTAACTCCTTTTGTTCCCTTTTAACCAAATCCCCTCTTTTATTGGATGAATATTCAGCAATTGACTCCTTCCTTTGGTTTATCATCTTTTCATAAGTTGCATATATATCGAAAGTATTAATAGTATGGTTTTTACTTGCAATAGTCTTATTCTTCAATGTTGCCATTATATCTCTTATAGTGGTCTTTTTAACTTCATCCTTATTCAAAAGAGCGTTTTTTAAATCCATCTTTAAAGTAATGAGTACAGCATTGTATGCTTCATTATTAGATGTGCTATTACATCTAATTAAAAGAGATCTGTTAGTGGAATTTAATAAACTTCTTCTTAACATCTTAATTGTCTATTTTTATTAGACTTTATTCCAGAAAATCAAAAAGAAGAAGAAAAGGTTAATATATGAAGAGTGGTTAAAGTTATATATATAGGTAGGTTTGTTTGAATACTTAATATAATATATCAAGTAATCTTATAAATGAATAAAATTATCTCAATAAGTGCATATCTATATATATATAGATGTACATACACAAAGAGACTTCTTCTAACTTCTTATATACATAGATCTGTTTAAAGATTGTTTTCATTGATTTATTTTTCACCCTTTCCCCCCCCTATGTTCAAATCTCTTGTTAGCGCAGGCAAGTTTAGTTATTCTTAATAATATCATTTAAAATAGGATATATAACTTTATAATGTACAAGATAGTATGTAATATTTAGTATGTTATATGCCTGTTTTTCAGATGCATTTCACTGTATAAAATAGTATCGTTTACCTGTATATTCAATGACTTATATCTCACTTTCCTTTTCCAAGAAGTCAGTCCATAAAGATACAAAACTTTGTGTTTTAGATACAGGTCCATTCTTCTTTTGAGATTTGTTAGGATTATTGATTAATCCTGCTTGTTGTTTCTTTTCATCATCCCAATTCAAAAAATTAGACAACAATTGTAATACTTCAAATTTTTTAGGATCGGCTCTTGGAATGGATACAAATGAAACTAATAGGTTAGATATTAATTCTTTATCAACAGTTTCTGATTCACTAGATTGTTTCAACATACCCAATGCTTTCCTTAAATGTTCATTCAATATAATAGCTTCTTGTCTTAGTTTACCTATCTGCAAAGCTTGCTCTTTACTCTCCTGTTCAAATTTATCCTTTAATTTTGTGACTTCATTCAATTTGTCTATTTCAGATCTTAATGTCTTAATTTCTTCTAAATGGCCCTTTTCATTATCAATAGTACTATCTAACTGAATCCTTAAAGATTTAAGTTGTTGATCTTTACACTTTATCTCATCTTTAAATGTTTTTTCATTGTTTTGAACAGTAATTTTTAATTCATTTATGGTCCCATTTAATTGTTCTTCATTTTTCTTACTATTTTCCAAATATGTTATTAATTCTTCCTTTTCATCTTTTAAATCTTTTAAATCTCGCTTATTATTGCCTATAACCACTTTCATTTCTTCAATTTCAGTATTTAACTGATTTACTTTAGATTCGTATTCTTTTATTTGATAGGAATTCATAGTAGCTTTGTCTTCCAATTTCATTTCATATTCATTAATAGCATTTTCATATTCATCACATTTATTCTGTAAAGCTTCATAATCATTCTCTAAATTTGATAATTCTTTATTCAGAGTAGTTATAGTATGAACAAATTCTTCATTTTGTTTAGTCATGGATACAAGCTTACTTTTCATTTTGGTGTTCTGTGATTCATATTCTGTCAATCGCTCTTGAACGGTCTCCAGTTCTTGCTGAGATTCTTTCATTTTATGGAAAACATTTTTCATCGAAGATATTTTACTCAAAAGTGTATTATACTGATTTTCAAAGGTATCACGTTCATTTTTAACTTTTTCTAATTCTTTAATAAGATTTGAATCGTTTGAATTATTTTTTTGATATTCATTCAATTGATTTTGTAAAACTTCAATTTCCTTTCTAAGATATATAATTTCATCTGTACCTTCTGTCTTTGTTATCGTTTCTGTTACTGTATAATCACTACTATTGTTTGAGTTTTCTGTTTTCGAAGTTTTATCATCGTTTATAACTTCATTATCCTCTTCTTTTTCTAATTCTTCAACTTGTTCATAATCAATTTGAGTGGTATTACCAAGACTATTCCCTTTATTAATGTTATTTACATCAGACAATTCATTTGTATCAATCAAAGAGGCATCATCTAAATTATTATCATTATTAAATCCCGTGTCATTTTCAATAGATATAGCATTTGAACCATGATTATTCTTCTTTTTGTTCCCCTTCTTTTTATTTTTACCCATTTTACCACTATTAACTTATCACCTAACTCAATGATCAGGTACTGTTTTTCTCAATCAGTAAACATACATGAAGAATACATTAACGAAATGGTTTGTTTGTCAGTTTTGTCGTATTCGTCATTCTTCACCTCTCTCTTTCTATATAATTTTATATATATATCGACTAAAGAAAAGAAATGATAAAAAATCAAGCAAATAAAAAAAACAACGACGTCAAGACTTCTCTTTTTTTTTTTTTTTTTTTCACTCCTCAACAAAAAATTCTAAAAAATTAAAAAAAAAAAAAAGACGAAAAAAGGCCTTTAAAAAAGAAAATTTTGATTGCATTAAGGACTAAAAGGTAATTCGTTGAAGAAAATATGTAACATATACCAACGATATTGGCAAGTACAGAAGGATCGTTAGATATATACATTACTATTATCTGAAAAGAAGAGTTAAATATCATATATTTTATTTTAATTGCTCTGTTTTGAAGCAATTGATACACTATATTATATTATAATTAGGAATAATTCTTTTCTATTTTTTTTTTTTACAAAGATAATAGTCTATTAATTGTATAATAACAAAATGGTAGATATAACTGATTTTTTTGGTAAGGGGAAGAAATCAAGATCTAAAAATAACACATCAAATATTAAGAAGCCTGCTAGAGCATCTACTGTACCTGCGAAGACCACAACAAAACGCGATATAATCGATCTGGATGACGAAGACGACGATGATCTTTTGGAATTTCAATCAAGGAAAAGAAAACTGACTGATATAAAAGAACCAGAAACTATTACTATAGATTCACCTTCGCCAAAGAGGAGAAAAAATGAAGAGATTCCAGCATCAAAGAAAATACAAGATCGAAAAGATGAGAATGTTGAAACAAAAGAGCCTCAGAACACTAAATTAATACCTATTATTCCTATAAAGAATAAAAATGAATCAACTAAACCCATTGATAAACCCACTTTATTATCTAAAGGAGTCAAAAAGGATAAAGATCGTACTGTTCCTGTAAATGTATCAAAACATAAACTTTCTGCAGAGGAGGTATTAGCTAAAATTCCATCTGTTGATCTAAATAACGTTCATGTTAAAGAAGATGCCAAATTCGATTTCAGAGCACGTGGAAACCAAGAAATGGAAGGTAGTGGTGAAACACCAAGTGATTTCCCTGAAGGAGCACCAAATTGTCTGTTAGGTTTAACAATTGTCTTTACCGGTGTATTACCTACAATTGAAAGGGGTGCAGCAGAAAGTTTAGCTAAAAGATATGGTGCCAGGGTCACAAAATCAATATCTGGTAAGACGTCTGTAGTTGTATTGGGTGATGATGCAGGTCCTAGAAAAGTGGAGAAAATTAAGCAGTTAAAGATTAAAGCCATCGATGAAGAAGGGTTTAAACAATTAATAGCCGGGATGCCGGCAGAAGGTGGTTCAGGTGCCACCGCAGAGAGAGCAAGGCAAAAATTGAAAGAGGAGGAAGAAAGGACAAAAAGAGAAGTTGAAGCTATGATAAGGGAAGAAAAGGTAAAAGAAGCTAAAATTAAAAAAGCGGAAGCCACTGGTCAATCAATTAAACAAGAGGATATGATTAGAGATGAAGATAAGTTGTGGACTGTTAAATATGCACCAACTGATATATCACAAATATGTGGTAATAAAGGTCCTATAACAAAATTGATGAATTGGCTGAAAAATTGGGATTCGAATAAAAAAATGGGGTTCAAGAGCCCTGGTAGAGATGGTACTGGTATATATAGAACCGTAATGTTATCTGGTCCACCAGGGATAGGTAAGACTACTGCGGCGCATTTAGTTGCTAAACAGTTTGGTTATGATATACTTGAACAAAATGCTTCTGATATTCGTTCTAAATCTCTATTAAATGAAGGAGTCAAGAATGCATTAGGTAATATGTCAGTTATTGGTTACTTTAAGAATAAGGATAAGATCAATGATATCAATGGTAAAAAATTTGTAATTATTATGGATGAAGTAGATGGTATGAGCGCTGGTGATCGTGGTGGTGTGGGTCAATTAGCACAGTTTTGTCGTAAAACTACTACTCCAATGATTTTAATATGTAATGAGCGTAATTTACCTAAGATGAGACCATTTGATAGAACATGTCTTGACATTCCATTTAGAAGACCTGATGCTAATAGTATTAAAGCTAGGCTGATGACTATTTCAATTAGAGAAGGTTTTAAATTGGATCCAACAATTATTGATAAATTGGTTCAAACCACACGGGGTGACATTAGACAAATTATAAATTTATTGTCTACCATCTCAATGACGACAAAATCTATAGGACATGATAATATTAGGGAAATATCAAAATCATGGGAGAAGAATGTTGCATTAAAACCATTTGATATAACACATAAATTATTAGACGGACATATTTATACAGATTTAGGGTCCAATACATTTACATTAAATGACAAGATTGGATTATATTTTGATGATTTTGATTTTACACCATTGATGATCCAAGAAAATTATATCCATTGTAAACCAGGAAACTTACCACCAAACAAATCACCATTAGACATGATTGCTGAAGCGGCAGATAGTATATCTGAAGGTGATTTAGTAGAAAGAAAGATTCGCAGCAGTGAGCAATTATGGAGTTTATTACCACTGCATGCAGTATTATCATCTGTACGTCCTTCCTCAAAAGTAGCAGGACATATGACAGGTAGAATTAATTTTACAAGTTGGTTAGGTCAAAATTCCAAAACTAATAAATATTATAGATTGTTACAAGAATTACAATATCACACAAGATTAAGTACATCAACAGATAAGATTGGACTCAGGTTAAATTATTTACCAACTTTACATAGTAGACTGTTAAAACCTTTAATTAAATATGGGGCAGAAGGTATAACAGAGGTGATTCAACTGATGGATGATTATTATTTAACTAAAGAAGATTGGGATGTTGTGATGGATTTTATGATTGGTCCAGATAAGACTGATACAATAATCAAAAAAATACCTACTGCAGTGAAAAGTTCTTTTACAAGGAAGTATAATAGTATGACGCATCCTGTAGCTATCTATAAGACAGGATCTAGTATAGGTAGTGGTAGTTCAGGTGGTTCCAGTAGTTCTATGAGTCAACCTGATTTTGAAGATATTGTAGATGCAGACATCACAAATGTCACTCCAGATGATGATAATAATAATGAGAATGACACAGAGTTGGATTTAAAGAAAGATAAATTGATTAAACAAAAGACTAGAACAACAAAAAAGAAGGCTACATCGGCTAAGAATTCAGCAGCAAAAAGAAGGAGCACTAAGGTATAGATGATGATGATGATGATGATAGTGA
The DNA here is from genome assembly GCA_017347545.2 of Arxiozyma slooffiae. Lineage (NCBI taxonomy): Eukaryota > Fungi > Ascomycota > Saccharomycetes > Saccharomycetales > Saccharomycetaceae > Arxiozyma > Arxiozyma slooffiae. The sequence continues at coordinate 532,758 of JAFHAQ020000002.1, read as the reverse complement.
GTCGATTAGTTTTTTTTTTATAATATATATTTAGTAAATACCTATATGCATATGTTTATATTTTAGATATAAGATGTGTTGTGTACACGTGAAGAATATCGACATATTTTTTTTAAGTTAATAAAACGGTTGTTTAGAAGTAGAAGGTTACTGTTGTTCATTCAGAAATAATAAAGAGTTTATAATACATTTACGCACAATACAAGGGTATCACTCAGATATTATTATTTTGTTAAAAAAAAACTGAACGTGGATAAAAGTGCCCTTAAGTAACTGAGAAATTCAGGTAAACATAAAGATAACTAAAGCAATGGTAAACTAGTTAGTTGATGTTGATAACAATTGAACTTATCCTTTTTTAGAATGTAACGACATAAAAAAATAATGATAATAAAAAAAAAAGAGAAATATTTTCAAAAAAAAAAAAAATTCCGAAGAAAGAGGCTTAGCAAAAGAAACAAAAAAAAATATATATATATACATATTGTTATATTTTCCTTTTATGTGACACAACTGTGGGAAAATAATAATAATAATACTAATAATAATAGTAATAATAATATTTGTTTTATATTATTATCATATAACGAATATTGTTTCATTTAGGCTTTTTTATTTTTTTATTTTTTTTCTCTTTATTACTACTGAAGAATTGATTTTTTGGATAAACAAACTCTACAAAGAGAAAGAAAATTGTGTTTATCTTGGGGAGGGGGGCAAAAAAAAAACAAAACAAAAAATATTTAAGAGCCGTGAAAAATTATAGGAATAAAATATTTGACGTCCTTTCATTGAAATATTTCATTTATTAGATTTAATATTTAACTCATAATAGTAGGCAAATTGTAACTCTGTAAGAGTGGACATATATAATATTTTTGTGTTTCAACTTTTTGATAAAAGGTATTGAAAGTGGAAAACATATATACATATATATTTCTTAAAGTAGCTCAGAGATTATTACAACTAGGAAAAAAAAAAAAAGAGGATATATACTATACGGTGTTACAAACTCAAATGAAGATTCAAATTTTAATAACTGATATTCCAAAGGAAAAATTTACACAAGATTGGCCAAAGACTATTGAAACTTTGTTATTTGAAACAAAATTTCCTGAATTAAAGACTAAATTACAATATTTTACACCATTACCCTTTTTACAAAGAATAGTTATTATATTAAATGATTCAAAATCAGCTTTAAAATTATACGAATTTTTAAAAGATGGTGGGTATGTTAATAAACCAATGAAATTGTTTTTAACTAAATCATTATTAATTGGATCAAGTCCAAAACCACATTCATTTGGGGATTCCTCAAAGGACAACTCTGGATGTTATGATAAAACAACAACTCCATTTTTATATATAAACAAAGATAAAACTAATCCTAATAAAAATACTAATGAGGAATCAAGAGGAAATGTAAAGAGTAAACCCATTCTATCTTTGGAAACAAATCCACTTAAAACTGGGATCACTCTAGGTTCCTTATCTCTAGGATCACCATCTTTATCTCCAGATAACAGTTCATTAGAATCTCCAACTTTAATAAAATTTGGTAAAAAAGAAAAGTTACATTATTATAGAGAACCGTTACCAAGGATGAATTCTAGTCCCAGTTTTAAAATGGATCAGAATATTAGTATAACACCAGTGGCTAGTAAACAAAGTGATTGTGAACATTTAGATGTGAATAGTAAAACAAGTGATAATGAGATTATATCTCCTTTAGTAAATACACCACAAAAAAGTCCAACAATTACAATTAACCCCGTCTTCCCTTAAGTTTATTATTATATATATATACTATAAATGATAGTTTTAATATAGTTAGTTATAGTTCATGAAAATAATAATAATAATAATAATAATTTAAGAACAGAATCCTTCATTATTAAATCATAAGTTATATTTCTTGATCCCAACAATATAAAAATACTAAGCTCCCCTTTAATACGTTCTTTTGGCACAAAAAAAATTTATCGTACTAGAACAATATATAAAGTGTACTGTATTCGAACTATACATCTCACAAACCTTTTAATTGCACAAGGTACAAGTATCAATATCCCTCCGTTTAAATTGTCATTTTTTGGGTACATTTATTCAATAGTAGGATTTTGATAATCGAATTCCCATATGTGTCAAATATAATAACATAATGGTTCTTGAACGAGTCTTCAAACGTCATTATTGTCGAAAGTAAGGCTCTTTAGGTTAGTTAGTTTAGCGATTCTTTACGTGGTGAACCTTGTTTGAGTTTCGATTCACAACTTTTCTAAATTATTAACAAGGTTGGTGACAGCACATTATTTAATACAATTAACATTACTTAGAAAATTAGTTAAGGTAGTGGACCTTATTGATTGAAATATATTATGTATCTATAAAGGTAAATTAATTGCCCTTTGTGAAGGCAACATTAATATTTCAACTCTTATATAATGAATTATATTATGCACTATAAGATACTTCACTTGTAGAACCAATAATTAATCTTTTTTTTCTATAATATGCAATATTAAATGAATTCCTTAATGCAAATAAATCACCTACACATATATAAGTCACTTCAGCTAACGGATGCCTGTGTATTATCAATAAACGAATATACAGTGTCATCATCATATCATCTATTTGCGAAAGTTTATATAACTGATAATCTGGGCTAAAACATAGAGTGATAATGAAGAAACTAGAAATTTTCTAGAGGTACAAGTTAACTAATTGTTCTCTTTGTCGTAGACCATTAAAGTCGAGTGATGTTCATTTAAAAAGCTACACGGTTCAATATGGAATCAGCTATATCACCATATACAGGAGGTGTTACAAAAAAAATACTACATGGAACGTATGTGGTCCTGGTTATGTGAGAAGATATTTTCTACGTGAAAAAACTTTGTTCAGATAAATAACGCATTATTAACAAAAATAAAATGAAACGAAAACGAGCCACTTTTTCTAATTAACCAGCAAATCATCTTGAATAATCATCTTATCAAAAAAATAAAACAAAGAAAGAAAAAGAAGGAATTATTTGTCTTACCAGCCCTTGAACTTAAAGTCAAAAAATATATATTAAATATATCGCCAACTTCTAAAACACAAAAGGGCATTAAGATGAACATAGAAAACAAATATCATACATATATATATAAATATAAATATATAAACTTAGAATTCTTTGGTCTCTCCGATGGATTTGACGCTTATTAGATCTGCCTATGATCTAAAGATTGGCAACAAGATGTTATAGTCCTGAATGAATTAATCTGCACGATTAATATCAGTTCTCATATTTGTGACAAGAAAGGTAGAAACCAAGAGTACACAAACGATTGAAAGAATGAAGAAGGAAATATTTTTCTTGTTTTCCTCTTCCTTTCCTTTTTTTTTCTACTGAAGATAATTACCTAAATATAAGGCTTGTTGAGGTTGCCCAAACTCTATGGTCATTCTTGACATGAAAAATAAAATTCTCCAAATGAAAAATTTTCATTCATATACAAAAAAAAAGGAGTTGTGGAATTTCAATTTCTTAATGTTGATAGACTATTTCTGTATATTTTGTTTGCGTGCTTCTATGCACTATTTTATAGTCTGTTGTTGTAAGAAACGAATATATTCAATATTAGATGGAACATTAACTTAAAGAATGCCACACTGAGTACTTTCCGTAGACATAATGGAATTTTTATTCTTCAGTATCTGTTTTTCTTATATATTATATACCTATTAATAAGTATACTTATAATGCCTAACTTCTTATTTCTAGTATTACTCAGGTTTACCTTCTTCATATATTTTAAGGTTTTGAAGTACACACAAAATTCTAATATCTGACAGTTTCTATTTCTAGAAATGAGACTTATCATGTTCGGAGGCTTAGCCTATTATATCTGTAGGCTTTAACATTTTTTCTTAGAACCTTATTTAACATACCCCTACTTCATAACCAAGTTATAAATCTTTAAATAATTAAATTTGTCTTTTGAAAGAGGTTTAGTCATAATATTTGCTAATTGTTGATGAGTTGGCACATATTCTATATTTACCAATCCCTTCTCTACAGAATCCATAATCTTGTGATAATGTAATGGTATATGCTTTGTGCGAGGATGGAAGGTTGGGTGTTTAGCCAGCTGTATGGCAAGCTGGTTGGCTACCAGCAACTCAACCTTACCATAAGGCACTTTCATAAATTGAAACATATTACCTAACTACTCTATTTATGTTATGGCAGCACTTGCAGAAATATATTCTGACTCTATTGACGATAAGCAAATAGTAGACTTTATTTTCTTGGAACTTCAGGTGACTGTACCACCAGCAATTTGTGTGACATACTCCCTAGTAGACTATGGGAGACCCACAAGTGGAGCAGACACAGCATCACTGAAAACAGTAATACTCAGTGGAGATGCAATATTGTAATGTAAACAATAATTTCTGGTAGTAAAAAGATATTTAAAAACTCCCTTGGCAGCTTGTAAATGAACCTTACGAGGGTCTTTTAAAAATCGTGACAAAATAGAAACAGCAGAAGAAATACCAGGCCTACCTGCATTAGCAGCAAATAATAATTGACCAATAATACTCTGATATACAGTAATATTAGAAACTGGAGGTGACTTAAGATCAAAAAGAGGTTCAATAGAAGCAATTGGTGTGTGAACCTGTTTGTACGTGGGAATTTGAAGAGAATATATACTGGAAATGATATGGTTCTCCAGATCTAAAGTGATGTGTTTAGATGATTGTGTTATACTCATTACAAAGAACTTGGTAACAGGACCAAGATCTTTGATAGAATATTGGGAAAGAAGATAGTTCTTGATCATAGATAACACAGAGGAAGATGGAGCTGCGATTAGCAAATCATCAACATATAACGTTATTAATGCTAATCCAGCAGAGGTATAACGAAAATATAACCCAAAATCACTTTCATTGCGTGTAAAACCAGCGCACGGTAGAGTGGGATGTATGTGTTTATTCCACAGAAGTGGAAATTGTTTCAACCCTACATCCCACCAGATAACTTCCGAATCCAATCTGGATGAATATTAGATATAAAACTAGGAGGCCGACCGACATAAACATTCTCTTCTAATTTTGAATTCAAGAAAACAGTGTCCACATTCATTTGGTAAATGGTAAGACGAAAATAGGTGGATAATGCAAGAAAAACATAAACAGATTCATATCGAATCACAGGAGAAAATGTTTCAGTGTAATCAATACCAGCTTTATGAGTATGGTCTTGAGCAACTAGACGAACCTTCTTAACACCACCAGATTTTTCCGTAAATACCCATCAGGAGCCAAGTGCTTTAAGTCCAGGTTGTAACGGAACTAATTTGTACGTATTATGGGTACGAAAGGCATTTAATTCTTTGATGCATGCCTGACACCAAAGATCACCATCTGAACCAGTCAACGTCTGGGTTATGGAACTAGGGAGATGAGATATGGTGTTAGCCAGAGCAACCCCAGATAAAATTGCGGAAATAACAAGATGTTTTTTGGCAGAAGATAATGCCAATGTATTGAGGTCACTAGAAGAATTGGGAATGGCAACACGAACAGTATGAGAATACGTTGGAGCTGCAGATTGATAGCCTATTATTTGAGAAGAGGCAGGAGTAAAAGATAGAACTGGAAGAGATTGTTGACCAACATCAGAACTAACTTCATACAATGTCAAATATTCAACAGCGGTTCTAATATTGTTTATCTGATATGAAACAATAGGAATTATGGAATTGGTGTCAAGGTCAAGAACTTTATCAATAACCTAATCATGAGATGTACTAACCTCAGTAGGTAAAGAAATAAGAGTGGAAAAACCATCAAACTTAGCAGACCTTTTTTTCACTATTTTGGTAGCACCAGCATCTTGTATGGATTGCCCTTTTACATCTTCATAAAGCCTATGAGAACCTTATTTAGTGGTAGGTTCAGCAGTCTTCAACTATTCAATAATCTTCTCTCTTCTATGAATTTCTTTGGTTAAATGTGCACTAATACTATCCACATGTGTAGAAGAATAAGTTTCGGAATTATGGACAGCTGATAAAACCGAATTATTGTTACGGGACGGAATGTATTCAGATCGAACCTCACATGACGATAACAGATGGTTATTAAGATTCTGGTCTGCACTATCAATAGGCAAAGATGGAAGTGTAAGATTGGAACTAATAGAATCAGTAGATTTTTGACAGTGGGAGTTCGGTTCATATATGTAATGATATTACTAAATTTAGTAACTTCCATCAGACAGATGAAGATAAAGTAATCTGTCTGGTCGGTAAAGTTCCGATAAAAGGCTATGGTAACGTTATTGTTGGAAATTTATTATTACACCATTTGAAATATACCTTGGACTTGTGTATTAATAAATTCACATGAAAATTAAAAATCCATTATAACATAGAAGGGTATTTCAAATCTAGATAGAAGATGCACATTCATAGGCTGTAGTGTATTATTGATCACTTTATGAGACTCTATAATGTGCCATCATGTCCCTAGGAGAGGATATAACACCCCTCACCCTTCTTCTCTATAGGTAACAAAGGATATACAGATTTTATAATTAACATAACCTTTCTCGACGTTGGTTTTTATGTAAAATTTTCATAACTGAAAATTCTTCCAAACATCTTATCACGTGATTATAATACACTTTTATATCACAACATTTTAGTGGTGCTAAGTTCATTATTGTTAAAGATAGATTATTGATAAAAAGGCCAGAGGTGAATGTTCCTTTCACTATCGTTATCAAATAAGGTGGTGTATATGCATATTCTCCCGACACACCTAACATAGCTTTATGTGTTAACTTTTCTAAAATAAGTTTACTACTTCCTAAATCTGTACTCAAGTCCGATAAGGCTATTCTAATGCACGGTAGATTAGGTCACTCTGGTAATCATGCTTATGATTAATTAGCAGCTAAAGTTGGTTTACCTAAGCTTAATATGTCTTCATATACTTTATGTTCAACATATTCAAAGATAAGAAACTAGCCTGTCCGATAATTCTTTAACACTGCTTTTGGAACATTTTATTATGACAGACAATACTAACATTACTCAACAGCAGCCTGAGTTACCTCATGCTATTCCTACTTCAAATATAATAACATCAACAGTAAACAACCAGCAAATGGCCACCAATAGGAACCGTAGTAGAATGGTTTAGGTACTCAGTGATATGGTCTTGAATATATTGTCCAAGACCAGAAGAAATGAAAGGAAAACAATGTTAAAGAATTATCGTACAACAATTTTCTTCTCCATATATCTCTATCCCACTTCCACTCTATTCCTCTTCTATTTCAAACCCCTCGGTACCCGATACTATCAAGTCCAATCCGGGCTCATGACCTGTAAAGCGGTAACGATGATTATCTGTTAATTGTTAACTGATGGAGCACTTGTAGTTGAAGTAGGAATAGCTTGAGGTAACTCAAGCTGTTGAGTAGCGTTTGTATTGTCTGTCATAATGAAAAGTTTCAAAAGCAATGTTAAAGAATTATCAGAAATGGAGGAATATATACATTATTTGTATCTGGTGAATCAGGTACAGGCTGAGGATAGGAAGATACATCTTTTAATGGAACAATTGGATGATCGTATATTTAGTGACTAAGTTCGGTATTTTGAAGTGGAGAAAGTGTTTCATTAAAATGCACATTACCTGCAACAAATATTTTATTAGTAGCAGGATGATACAATTTGTAAGCCTTATGATCCAAATCATAATCTACCATAACACATTGCACAGTAGTAGGCATTAGTTTATCGTCTGTATTAGAAACAGGTAGAGTAACATATGCAACACATCCGATAACACGTAAGTGATCGAGATTAATAATATTTGCTTTGACACCATAATATTTGTTTTAAGGTATTTGATTCTTATGACTTATAGAGGGGATATGATTTAATAAATAGAATGCATAGACAAGGGCCTCAGACCATAGATATAAAGGTACATGACAACCGATTAATAAAGCTTTCATTTTTTTCTTGAAGTGAACGATGTGCACGTTCAACTCTACCGTTTTGCCAACTATGGTGTGGTACGGTTAATTGATGTTGAATACCCTTTGTTTCAAAAAAAAAAAAAATGTGTAATTCCTTGTTACAGAACTCACCTCCATTATCAATTTGAATTGAACATATCCTGTATCCTCTACGAGACGAGCAATAAGTTTCTTGTTGAGGAATTCTGGTAATAAGTGCTTTTGTAGCTTCAGATTTACTTTTTAAAGGAAGGGTAGAATAAAAACAAAAAAAAAACATCTTTTATAGTTAGAAAATATTTAGAGTCCACATATTCTTTAGATTTGAAACCGCCACATATATCAACTTGAACGAGTTGATGAGGTGTGCTCAAATTGTGTTCGCAAATGGAGCCTTTACGAATTAATGCCTTTGATGTAGCGCAAAGGGGGCTTACCGATTTAGCAAGTCGAAAAGTAGAAGAAGGTAAACCTGGACTTTCAACTATGGAGCGGTAGATATTGATTCCACAGTATCATACTACAATTAACTTTTGTGTATTTATTTACAAAATACTTTAAAAATGATAATGTCAAGTGAACTTCTGTTACCAATAAGTGAAAACACAGAACATATCAATAGAAAACAAATTAAAGTCTTATTTTTTGATGATACATCCCCCTCCCCATTATTGATCCCACACATACCGGCCAATATAGGTTACAAGTGGTTGAGGGACAACATTAGATTCCTAAGATTACAACAACATGGTGACAATTCTTTAAAATTTTTAAAAAATAGGGTATTCATTAACGAATCGCAATTTCGAAAGCAGTAATTGAAGCACCTTAATATAAAAGATCCAAATAGCAATCCATTTTTTTATTCGTTGCATGATTAACATGGACTTTTTATCTCTTTCTGAGTTAGTCGAGGAAGAATTGAAAGGTGATAAGTTTGGTGGAACAAATCAAAATGGTGATAGTTCTGAACATGTAAGTGCGATGGCATCTGATAGGTTATGTGGATTAGGTTTCTCTGATGAAGATAATATAATCTATTGAGACAGAAATTTCAAGCCGCATATATGTATGAAGATATTGGTAATTGGAATAATTTGAAGGGTGGGGATATCATAAATGGAGTTAGGGATTTAGAAGAAAGGTGAATGGAGAATAATGTTAGAGAAGACGGTGCAGATGAACAATTCAATTCAATGAATATATGAAATTTTTAACATAATATTGATATATTAAATAGTATAACCATTTGTTTCACACTGGGTATATTTAATTTGATATAAATACATCAAGATGTGTTATTTAGTAGAAGACAATCAATGGCAATGTATAAGGGGATTATGATAAATATAATGGTATGTTTTACTAGAGTATGAAACACATTGAAATATATATATATGTGGATGTGGGCGTGGGTGTATTTTCTGTTTATATTTTAATGTGATGTATGAATACACATATATATAGATATATATATAGATATATACTTTTTTTTTTAACGACGGATTAATAAGTATGCATTTTCTTGTTTTAAGGCATTTAAGTTTCTGTAATTACCTTCCAATCTCATTAAAAGACCACCAAAGGAGTAATAAACAGCAATGATATCTTTAGTAACTTCTTCGAATCTATAAGCGGTACCATACATGACATAGTCATAGTCATCAGCTAAAGATCTTTCATTTGGTTGTGGAGGTCTCCAACTAGCAGTCTTGCTACCATTTCTACTACTGTTACCACCGTTGCTGTTAGGCTCGATGTCTAAAGAGGAGGCTAAAGTGACTGTCAATTGTTCTTGTGGTTGTACAGGGAATAATTCACTATTTATATCTAATGTCAGTTTGCATTGTTCTTGAGTAGTTGAGACGGCTTCGATACGGGAAATTCTGTTATAACGACCTGGATCGGTTTCTGTCACTGTAAATACATCATCGAATAAAGTGTTAGACATATTGAAGGCTTATCCTACTATTTATTTTTTTTTCTGTGAAGAATTAGTTTGGAAGTTCTGTAACTAATGAATTAGATTACAATTTAGAATAGGACTTTTTAGAAACTTTAAAAGAAAAATAAATGTAGTATGTATAATTGGGTGTATATAATAATATATGTATGTAACAGATCATCTGTATCTGTGTATACAATATCTTTTTGTCTACCAATAAATTTTTTCAAAAACAAAAAAAATAAATATATCTAAAAAAGAAAATACTTTTTTTTAGAAAGATTGAATCGATATAATCAAGATCATTCAATACGAAGATCAGCAGAAGGCACGAAAACCGATCCATCCATTAACATTAACAGCAATACATAATGATTAATAATTAAAAATGAGAAGAGAGCTGATTGAGAGGAACGAATATATTCCAAATATATGAAACAGGATATTATTACGGTTAATACTATTTAGTTGTACATATATATGTGTTTTTGTTAGATATATCTCATTTCTCAATATTTTTTTTTATTTTGCCCCTTTCTGGGTGTGATTATTTTAGGTTAATTTAGTAGCAGTACGTCTCTTTGATTTATAATCTTTGATTGCGGCTTTTATAGCGTCTTCTGCCAGCATAGAACAGTGTAGTTTAACGGGAGGCAACGATAATTCTTTAGCAATTTCAGTATTTTTAATCTTCTGAGCGTCTTCAATCTTCATCCCATGAACCAACTCAGTCATATACGAGGATGAAGCGATAGCAGAACCACAACCAAAAGTCTTAAATTTAACATTTTCTATCACACCAGTCTTGTCATTCACTTCTATCTGTAATTTGATAACGTCACCACATGCAGGCGCACCAACTATACCGGTACCTACATTGGGGGACTTTTTATCTAAAGAGCCAACATTTCTAGGGTTTGTATAGTGATCGATGACTTTTTGATGGTACAATCTTTTCGATATTATAGAGGTGGACGATAGTATGTTTCTTGAGATGCACCTATATGTTGTTGATTTGAGAAGTGTATTAGAGAATAGTATGGATGAGTTCATTTATTGTAATATTTCAAATAGTATATGGATGTGATGTAATACAAAAAAAATATGTGTTTTGCGTGTAGCAACAAATGTTGACGGACCAGTCTATAGCAGTTACTTGTGTGTTATTTTGTTAAGTTCTTTGGGTCAACAATAATCCGAATTATCGAATCAGAGATTAATAAAAATTAAAGTAGAAAATTAACAAGCAGTAAACACTATTAAGAAAGAGGCACAGATATACACAAATTAAAGTTAAGACGCATATATATATATGTAGATATAATAATAATATAAACTAGCTAAGTTAAAGCAATGAAATAAAATACAAAAAACAAACACTTTATTATTAAACAAACAAGAGAAAGAATCAATTAATTAATCATCGACTCATGAATTTCATCCTAGTAAAAGGGGAATAAAAGAAAGAGAAAGAATAAAACGGCCAATTTCTTATTTACTAACGGAGAGAAGAGATAACAACAAAATATTATTTAAAAAAAAAAAAATACACTACTATTAAAGAGAAAAAATACCGCTACACAGAGATTTTCTATAATGAAAAATGGGGTGTGTGTCACGTGGACTCTTATTTCGTAAGCCTGTTTCGGAAAGGTTTCCTGGCCGTTCCGCCAAGTCCGAGTAATTTTTTTTACATTATATTATTATAGTCGAGAATTTTCTATTACAGAAATTTTAATGGGTTATAAACAAAACAGTTATGGTCAATCACGAGAATAATGTATTCCTTTCAAATACAATGTTTCCGTTACTTGATTGAATATTTTCGATATTAAACAAAAAAGGATTTATTCTGTCTTATTTTGAATAGTTTTAAACTTATCTTACTCTATTCTCAAATTTATTAATTGTACACTACATTCGTGATTGGGTTGGGTTCAATATATATACTTTTCTTTTATTATTTAACAAAAACATTGGATATAATTGTGTTTATTTATTAAGCCAAAAATGACAGGTACTCTTGGAAATTCCTCTCAATCTAATAAGTCTTTAGAAAATACTAAAGATGATGAATTGTTATATTATTTATATTTTTCCTAATGAACCAGTGGCCATAATGAAATCTTTTGCTAAAATAGGGAGTGAAATTAACGTAACTGAATAATTAATAGGTCTCGCATTCAAATTATTTCATTCAAACGTTAACATATAAATACAGAATCCAACGCTTGATATTTTCCGAATTGATAGCACTTTTTTTAATTAATTGAAGCTTTGACAATGTTGGTGGTGGTGAGTTCGGAAACTCATTTACTAATGACAATGTTTTCTATCTCTTATGTGGGGTGAGTTCATTTTTAATAGAATTTATCTCTTCCTTAGTGTTCTTCTAACCTGATTGCATATTTTACAATCCTTTCTAATACTGCTATCAATGAAAGTTTTGAATAAGGCAATAAAATTCATATCATATTCAACATCTTTAAATATTCTGTATGTTAAAATTTTACCAGAAAAACGCCGAGATATAAAAGATTGTTCAGACACACGATTTTTACTTCATCTTTTTGAGTATTTACCACAAATAACAAACTATATTCATTACTATCCAAATTATTTCCTCTATTAGTGGAAGGAAACAGCAACAATAACATTATCTTTTTTTTTTTTTTTGTTTTTTTATTGTAATAAATTATTGTTTGCTTTTTAACTTTCTTCCACGCTTCTTAGAATATTTTGCATCGTCTCTTTTAGATCTGTGACTATCAGTAGCCGTTAATGGTGATACTACCAAAGCAACCATGTATGTACAGGAATAGTTTTTAATCCATTTTGAAACAGACATATTCCATTACGAATATAATGATGTATTTCACGTAGTTGGTGTATTTAAAGAATAAAATACCTGATTTGCTGAGAAAAAGTAGTAATGAAAACAATGCATTTTAATTTTTTTTTAATTTTTTTTTTTAGTTTTTTTTTATTTTTTAAACCTCATTCAATGGGGTTAATCCATTTGGATGATCAATATTTGGAAGAAATAAAATGGTTTCTGGCAAGTTTAGTAATGTTTCTAAGAAAGGTATTCAAGTTGTTTACAAAGGAATATATTTATGAAGGGTTGGTCTTGGAGAATTCTGAATTTAATAGGTTTTGGTCGCTGCTGTATGAAAAAAAAAAACAAAAAAAATGCATGAGACTGCGAACAACTTTAAAGTCTATATATAACTGATGAAGTTAAATTTAATACATTAAATAATGAAAATGGTTCAGAAGCACCTATTAACGAATTTTACTTTAGAACACTTATAACCTTGGAAAACCCTAAATATTATCTAAATATTGCATAATGTTCTGACAGAAGATTTAAACAGAGGGTGAAACGGATATTAAGGAATCACTTGTAGAATATAAAATTAATCAACATTATATTCTTCCTTCAGTTTTGGATGATTTTCTTAGCGTTAATGTCACTAAAGTGAATGGACCTTCAGTCAATTTAATTTCCGACGTAGCGAAAGCGGAAATGCGGAAACTTCGTCCCGAACCAGGCTTATTATTTCGGCTCATAAAACATTTTTCTTCCTTCTTCATTTCTCTTTTAATTATTATTATTACTATTGTTTTTTTAATAAAAAAAATTATTGGACAAAAAAACAGTAGAAAAGGAGAAAAAAAAAACAAAGACGTAATTTTTTTTGTTTTTTTTTTGTGTGTGTGTGTTTCGTCATTTATAACTCCGGGTTGTTTTTATCTTTTGATTTTTTTTTGTTTGTGTTTGGTAGGATAACTGAGTATTTGTGTATGACAAGACTTCTGTAATAGTTGTATATATAGAGTACTTGATTTAAACGAATAGTATCGATCTATGGAATTGTGATTTGATTGTTGACTGGTAATCATTTAAGAAAATAAATATACTATGTTTATGTAGCCAATGTGGTTTCTTTGTTCTTTCTACAACGATATAAACACCATCTTGTTTTATTCTCTCTCTCTCTCAGTTTGTTCTTATCTTTACTAAGTAACACCTGCCATTTCCTCTCTTGTTGAGTACATTATTACAAACACCATAGATCTCAAATAACAAAATAAATTAAAAAAAAAAAAAAATAACATATTCCATCTTTACGCAAGAGTATAAATGAATTACAAATTGATGAAACTATTTAATACGTATCTTTTTTTTGTTCGTCTCTCAACCAAGTATACCTCATGAACACTTTAAATTCATGATTATATATAACTTGAAATAAATTACCCACTCTTTTCTTCTTCTCTTCTCTTCTCTTCTCTTCTCTTTTGCCTGTGGTTTTTTGTATTAATTTGAAGTCAATATTGCATACTATTCTTTTTTTTTTTATTTTTTTCTTTTTGTCCTTTTTCATTTTGAATTTTTCTTGCGTCCATTTTGCTACAGAAAGAAAACAAAATGGAAAGAGTTCCGAGAAGGGAAAAGAAAAGTACAGGGAGAAAAGAAGATAAGTAGATTTTTCAATAATAGAAGAACAAAACGTCGAACAACAAGATTTACTGAAACAAACAATATTTAAATAGATCGATACTATGCTATAATACTTAAAATAAAACAGAACAACAACAAAAAAAAAAAATCTTTGACTTTTTAACTTTTTATTTGTTTGTTTGTTTTGTTCTAATCTGGTTTCGAAGGAAATATAACTGTATACCAACAACTTCTAACATTTTTGGCTTACCATCTTTCCACCCCGCCTTTAAATATATATATATATATACTTAAGGACATCTACATATATAACTATTAATGGCTTCTCTCCCTTCAAATAACGATTTTGATGTTCCCCTAGATTGGTTATATAAGGGGAAAAGAAAAAACAAAATTAAACCAATAATTAATTCAACTAATTCCGTATCTCCCAATAGCACTAATACTAATTCTAATAATACTAGTAATGAAAATTCACAGTCTTCTACCACTGCAACCACAAGTGCTACTGCTACTACTACTACTGATAATAATATTACTGCCACTAAACCACGTTCAAATTTAATTGACAAAAGAACTAGATCCTCTTCTCTATCGTATGGTACCTCAAGCAATTCGTTGAATTCTAAAAATATACCTAGTTCATTACCTTCTTCAAAAACAGAAAATGGAAATGTTACTACTACTAGTAGTACTACTGGAAAGACTGGTGGCCCTCCAAATACATCAGTAGTGAGGAGTAGAAGTTTGTCTATGTCTCAAATTGCCAATACTAGGAATAATCTACCTTCATCTACTGTTAATAATAAACCAAAAAAATCCTTACCCCCAACTAACAATAATTCAGAAGGCAAGAAAAAATCACTTCTCAGTTCTCTGTTTGGTAGAAGAACTAGTATCAGCTTTACTACTGCTACTACTGCTACTACTACTACTACCACTAAGAATAATACAAACAGTACTCATGTCAGTAATAAAAAGGAAACTATACACTTACCTCACATAACAACATCAACAATCTCAATTGACAATTGTTTTGACACGAATACTGTTGGAACTAATGTTCCTTTCCAAGTAGGTAGTCCCGATTTTAATTCATATGCTTCTCCAATTTTAACATCACCTTTACTCCAACAACAGTCTCCTCGTGAGAGTAACATAACACCTACAGAAAATTTGCCATCATCTAAGTCCACTTTAGATCAATTGTTAAATATTCCATTGAAAAGAGTTACTTTTGCAGTAGATAAATTTGAAGGTGATCCACCACAACAGTTACCCTCTAGGCAACCTAAGATTGGGAATGTTTTAATTCCTGAAGATATGATCAGTGATATCCCCTCGATATCTGTTGGTATTACTAACACTGATGATGGGAACAACCATCCTCAAGTTAAGATTACGAAGGATTCTAAAGAATACAAACACGCACTAGAAGTTTACAATCAAAACTTAAAAGAATCTATAAAACATCAACAGGAGGCTCATAAGGCTGCTGAAAAGATGGCAAAGGAAGTGAAAAGTTTCAATGAAAAGTTGAGTAGAAAAAACTCTCTCTCGGTAACAAAGGAACAATCCAGCGTATTCTCAGATTCTAATGAGAATAGTGACACTAGAAACAGTAACGGTAATGTCATTAACGATGAGGATCCAACAAATGATAATTCAACTTTTGTCGATATGTCAAATATTGATATAGATAAAGGAATAAATATTCATGAACATTACTTTCAGCAAAGTGAAGAGTCGCAGACGTCGTCTGTATTAACTTTGGATATCATCTATACAAGATGTTGCCATTTAAGAGAAATATTACCAATCCCTTCAACATTCCGACAATTGAAGGGCAAGACTGCTCCTTTACGTGTTTTAAAATTTTTGAATCCTAGACCTACGTTAATTGATATTTTATCGTTTTGTGATTTTATCGCTATTGTCCCCATTCATAACGTTATATTCGATAATGTCACATTAAGTTCAGAAATGCTTAGGATTGTTCTAAGTTCATTGGTTAATTCAACCACTTTGGAAAAGATAGGTTTAAAAAATGTAGTGATTACACAAAAGGACTGGCCATTTTTTTGTAAATTTTTATTCAGAAACAAGTCTTTAACTAAAGTAGATATATCACAAACAAAAGTAAGATCAGGTTTATCTTTAAAAGATCATAGGGAATATATGGATTGGGACCTTTTGATTAATGTTATTAGACAAAGGAAAGGGAAACCGTTGGAAGAGTTATTGTTGAATGGGATTAAATTGAATAATATTCCATTACCACAATTTCGGACTTTGTTAACGGTATTCGGTGAAAAATATAAACAATTTTATTCTGAAGCAACAAGTGGATCAATAACATCTCCAACCAATGTACAATTTAGAAGTTCTAATAATATGGGGATAAGACTAGGTTTAGCTGCTACTGGAGTAACGGAAGATTATTTGGCAACTGTGTTAACTTGGTTGTCACAATATTCTGTACAAGGTGTTGATTTATCTTTTAATAATTTGAATCCATTTTTAAGGACAATTGCTAAGAGGTTTTCTAAATTACCATTTGAGAATCTACAGTATTTTACATTTAATAATACTAGTATTTCCAACGTTACAGATTTGGCTTTAGTGTTGAAATATTTATCAAGATTACCCAATGTGAAATATTTAGATTTATCAAATATTCCAGACGTGTTTCCAGGGATTATTCCATATCTTTATAAGTATCTTCCCAGATTCCCGAACTTGAAAAGAATTCATATTGACAGTAATAATTTGATTCATAGGCAAATCATTATGTTGTGTGGTATATTGGTGAAATGTAAGAGTCTTTCTCATGTTTCTTTATTATATGATTTGAAGAACAACGATGCAAATAAAGTTGATGTTTATAATGATGATACTATTAATACCAATAACTATGAAAATAACCTTGGTGATAATAAAAGTATAAATAGATATCAAATTTTTACAAGAAACACTGTTTGGGCTACATTGTACGCTTTGGTTCGTGATTCCCCTAATTTATTCTCTTTGGATATTGATTATGATCAAGTGTCTGATGAAATTCAATCTAGAATTGCATTATGTTTAATGAGGAATATGCAGCATGCTGTTAATGCAGATTTCCAAATCGATGCATTATCTTCCCAGGATCAATTATTATTTGATGGTACATTAATGGCAGAAACTGCAGATGATGTATTAAAGAAATTGAACAGTAACACATTAATGGATAAAGACCCACACCTTATTGCCGCTAAGAAATATATGTTAAAGAAATATTTTGAGAAATTAGAGGTTCTGTTACAAAATGTTCAAGACACTATTGATAATGTTTTTGAAAAGAGGAAGACTGGTGAATTACCTTCAAAGGAGAAGGAAAATTTGTTAAGATTATTATTATTGGAAAAGAACTTAAAAAATATCATCGAGCTTGTTTCTCCTGCACCAAATGTTGCTAATAGTATAAACGATTCCTTTGTAAGTTCAATTAATAATGAAATCGAACAATCTATGACGTCATCAGGTATGGTCAGACCATCACTAAAACATTTAGATTCTGCTAGGTTGATTGCTGAAGTGGTAAGGGAAGATGACCATGAAAGTAATTCAACGGTGCCTCATACGGTTGCTACAGAGGGCAATAATAAAATCGTAGATACAAATACAGGAAGACCAATTCTTTATAAATCACCATCTTCAAGATCACTTCAAAATAAGTTGCAAGAGAAGGAAGAGGGTGAACTACATAAATGGGGATTCTTTGTACAACAACAAAGGTCTATTTATCCTTCGGATAAACCATTATCAGGAGAGGATTTTAAAGTCAGCAATAAAGGTAAAGTCAACGATAACGTGAATATATATCCATCTGATCAAGATAATTACGTTTCTCAGCTATCTACTCTGAATCTTGAATCTGGCTCATCGACACCATTATCACCCAAGATATTATCTCGTATTCCATCTGGTGAAGAATTAAGGAAAGCTATTATTAATGCCAAAGGCACGTCCACTATGGATGAGTGGATTCAAAATGTAGCATCCAATAAACAAGAATTAGAGAAGATATACAATGCAGCATATTTCTTAACAGGACAAGCTAAAGTCACTGAAGATAATAAAAATGAAGAAAAAAATAGTTATTAAACACATATGTAGTGAATATAATATTTGTGTGTACTTATTTACATTAATTATTTCGACTTTGTAACAAAAAAATAATGATGTTTTGAAATGTTAAATGATGGTTTTTTTTTTTTTTTTTTTCAAGTCTCATTTTTATTAGTTGATTTTCAGAGTTACTTAAAGAATAATTTGAGATGTCTGTCACATTGAAATAAAAATCGAACATTTCAGTATTTTTATTATAAATATCTATATAATATATCAGTTCAAACTATAGTAAAAATACACATGTGATTTTTAGTATTTAACTCTGCTACATTCATTTTCAAATTTTTTTGTGGTTTGTTATTTCTGAGCTCGGTATCCACTAGAAAATTTTTATTTTATTGTATCTATTTTTTTTTTCTACTTGCTTTCTATGAACTTACAAAAGTCTGTTAATACTTTTGTAAAAGGAACCTTATCACGTTATTTTTTGCATATTTTTTTTTTCTTTTTTGTTTCTTTTGTTTGTTCTAAATATAGATTGTATGTTTATTCACGTTGTACAAGTTCATATATTTTTTGGTCCATGTATAAACAAAATTATTATAATGAAATTGTAATTATCTGAATGCCTTGTTAATTTTCTAAGTACTAGTAAACTAAATGGTAAAAAGAAAATGAAGAAGGAAAAAGTAAGAGTAGAAAGTTATCTAAAAGGTTTAATATAAAGGAGACATTTCTCATTTGTGAATAACACCAACTCCTTCATTATACCATGGTTTTCCTTAGTTTTAAACCCAGTTTTGTTACTAGTGTAGATAATGTATTGAAACTGCATATGGATATCACTTTTTGAATTGAAACCAATCCTGATAAAGAAAATGGGATTTTGACTACAAGGTTATTCTATTTTCTAGGTAGATGTATATATAAAATTTAATGTAGTCTACAATTAGAATCATTTTATAAAATGAGTAAAAGTTTAAACAGTAGTAGACAGACTGAAAATAAGGGTGTTTTTAAATCTGCACATGGAGATAAAAAAGACGTAGAGGCCTTTTAAGAGATAAATACAAAGAAATTTGAAGCCTAAGGGAGTTATTCTGAAGAAATATGGTTAAGGTGATATATTTAGAGGGTTCAGATGATAGTACAAATATTGATATATACAGGGATGTGTCCTTAGCTTGATCTTGAGAGAAAATAAAAGTACCCAAACATTTTGTGTAATAGATGACGGAACAATCTAGTAAATTGTTTACAATTCATTCTTATTTAAGATCTAATGATTTACCTATACCTAATTTCGGATTTTCTGAGAGTTTAGAGACATTAGTGGACTCGCAAGTAAGCAGTTCGGATGAAAATAATAGATAAATATGGTAATGATATTTTGTATAATCCATTTTTCCAACATTACTGTAATAATTACAGTAGGATTCTTTTACAATAATGTACTTGGATCATACTCTAAGGGTAATACTATTAAATTCTGAGATATCAAGACAGCAAATGAACTTACCTTTGTTTTAAGTGAACTCAAAATTTGTATAAAAATGCGGCCTTTGATAAATTACAGATCGTAATTGAATTAGTCGTCATAGGCGCCTCAATGAGTGTTAACAACTTATGGGTTATTTGTGTATTCAAATTTGCTACCCTCGATTTGTTGTATAAACAACTTGGAAGAGATCCAATTTTAAATGAATTAGGCAGTATTTGTCATAATGGTAGAAATTCATTGATATATATTCATTTTTCAAAGAACCTATCACCATAATTTGCCAACATTTAATATTACAGGAAAAGTTTACTTTTGGAATATGGAATATTACTTTTTTAGAAATAAAAATAATAATAAATAATAAAATTTTACTTGGACATGTAATGAAAAGACTACAACAAATAGTATATGTGTGCTTGAAGAATTACAAGATCGATGTATGAACATCTTCCATAGTGACAGTGTTAATAGTAAAAATAATGGTAGTAATAATTAATTTTAGTAAAAAGGATATAGTAACATGGTATTTATTTATTGAAGACCCCTTATGTACTGTTTATGGTGCTACATTAGTATTAATATCCAAAGAAGTGAAATTAAAAAGTTATGAAACATTTGATAGGTAAAAAGGAGGAAAAAATTTAAATAAAAAACATAATAAAAGGTTAAAAAGAGTAGAATACAAATTATATAATTATAATTTACGTCAAATGAACATGAAAACATTGTCTTAGTTATTAGAATAGAAAGATGAAGGAATAGACTATTTCATGTATGTTTATTAAGTAAACAAATTTTTTTTAACATATCTATATTTATGTTGGCTTGTTTTCTGTTTTTCGTTAAGTTAAAAGAATTTTTTAAAGGTGTTTTAATACATTTTTTTGAACGTACAATTTTTTATTTTTTTATTTTTTTCACTAAAAAACCAAAAAATGAAACTACATTTTAAATCTTCTTTTCTAATAAAATCATGAACTTTGAAAGAAACCTGCTGGCAATTAAAAAAAAAAAGATTTCCACGAGCAACATATGAGTCTACACGTGAAGAGTTGGCAAACAATTGAATAGAATTATTTAATAATTATAATAAATGGTAAAGAAAATTTTTTGGAATTCAAATAAAAAAAAGTTTTTGGTCATTAAGCGGTAGAAAAACTCAAAGAATTTATATCGTTTGTTGCAAACAACCTTATAATCAACACATTAACAGGGACTGAAACATCTTTTCTAGATTAGGTAGTATAAAAATATTTTCTTTTTGAAAGGAATCTAATGTCTTTCCGATAGCTTTAAATGTTTATAAAAATTCTTCAATGGAATGAAAGTGCTACCATTCTCACTTCATATAATTTTGTTTTTGTAAGAAATCATTCTCAGAGAAGAACCCTGTATTACTCTTTAATCTACGTTGTATACTTATATTACCTCTACATATTTTATAATAAAATTTATCACCAATTAGTTTTGTAATATCTTGTTGAATTTTCACTTTATACTTAATGGAAAACTTAGAGAAACAATTTCCATATGTTATGGAAATATTTCGTACATAAAAATCAATTTTCTTTTTGTAATTTAAAATTTTTATTTAGACTATTCAATTGGGAATCAATTGGAAATGAACTATTTATAGTTTAACTTGATACCAAGCTACACCTTTTCTTTTGAATTACTGAAACGAAATTCATTTACTTTCCTCTATTTTTTACGCCACTCTTTTGAAATACCTTTGAGTTATAATTTAATTATAATAACATCAAAATCATCTATTTGTCTATATAAACATTCTTGAATACTCATTATTGGTGAGTTATTAAACTCCTTACTCTCCACCTTAGTTAGGTCTACCACCAAATTCTCTGTCTTTTCCCTATTAGCTGAAATGAATTCCAATGAATTGTCCATATAGAAATCATTATTTAATATCAAAAGTCATATTCTAAAAATGTGTTTGTCCACTTTTTTATATTGGTAGTAATATAATATATTTTATTTTGTAGTGATTGTGTCAGCATTCTCACTAATTTTGAACTATCCTCATCATTTAACATATTCTTAATAACTATGATTAACACCATAGCCAATATTCTTTTTTGAAACGTACTACCCAAGAGACAGTAGAAACTGCTGCAATTTGTTAAAGTTTAATTTGTTTAATATTATACTAATAGAATAATTCTATACATGTCAAAAAAAAAAAAAAAAAAGAATATTGGAAACACTTCTAAATAGTTACAGTTCCATATATACATATCTATAATCCTGTTCCATTTTTATTCTTTCCTAATTACTTTAGCTTAAAGTAAACAGACTAACTTTGGATTGATTAAACATATATAGAAACATCTACATTAAGTAATTGATATTCTAGGTAAATACATATATAAAACCCTTTAGTTCTAGAATATGGTTATTTTCCAATCTGTTTTATTCCATTTATTTTTCATTTTATATCATTAGTTCGTGTTAGAGAAATCTTGAATTTCTAACTTTTGCTTCTTCTTTGATTTACATTCTTTTTGAAATTTCTTCATAAAACATACATACTCTTTATTTGAGTGTGCCAGAGCAAATATCGAAATAAATTTATAATATGCTAAAAAAAGCTTCAATGTTCACGAGACAAAACATTGCAATACATTATACCAATCATTTTATGCGGCCTTGCAATAGTATAATAGCAGAAGAAAAAACTCTAAGCCTTCATACAAGCATGATAAATCATTTACTAAATCATACCATACTTTCTTAATTTTTCTTCAGTTTAGTAAAGGCGTTCCGGATAAATGCATTAAATATATTTACTATTCTGGTTAATAATTACTCTTAATTAGTAATAATTAAATAATATAACTGATAATGGCTATTCTTTTACTACCGGTTCTTCTACACCTTCTGCACCTTTCAATTGTCCATTTTCATCATTAACCACTACAACCTGGATATCTTTATGCATGACACCATAACGATATTTAAGTAATCTTTCAATTGGGATCTTCCTTAATCTTGAGAAAGTGAAATGATTTCCAAATATCGGTGCTAATTTGTCATCACATTCAATAACATCTGGATAATTCGGATCCTTTGATTTCAATTGATTCTGTTCAATATATTCTCTAATTTTTTTAATAATTTCAAATCTAGTTCCCTGCTTTAATCCAGTAATTGCAAATATCAGATCATTTGTCTCATAAACCGTTTTATTAAAACGAATATTATTACTGCTTTTCTTAATTAACCCTTTATAAACATAATTCTTAGCACGATTAGATTCCTTGAGTGCAACTTGTTGAAGAGAATTTACTTCTTCTTTATCCATCTTTTTAATTTTGATACTAGTTAAATTAGTAGGAATTGATAATTTTGAAGTCAATTGTTCATGATCGTCAACATGTTTTTCCTCACGATCACCATCTACAGTTGTATTTACAAAGTCACCTTTATTATCACTGTAATTCGTTTCAATATAATTTCCTTTCAGATTTCTCAGAAAATTTATTTCTCTTATTTCCATATGTTCCCTTTTAATCCTGACAATAAATAGTTGTTTAAATTGTTCCCATCTAAATTCGATAAATTTGTAAACAATTTGGCTTTGACTCCGTAAATCAATTCCAAATATTTCCCTCAACAAATAAAGAACCTTTCTTTTATCTATTGGTTTATCAAAATCAGGTTTCATTGATTGGAAGATAGAATCTACCATGGGTACAAGTTCTTCAAAATTATCATCACTAAGACCTACCATTGTAATAGTTTTTCCATACTTCTCTTCTCTTTTTATATGCAGTCTGACAATATACACTGAAAGACGTCTGTTATCATAAACGTGTATTACTCTACATTTGTATTTTAATGATATATCTTTAAATCATCAAGAAAACAAAAAAAAAAAAAAACTTCAACATTTTATTTTCAATTTTCACCTTTTACATAAATACATGTTTATAACATATGTTCTCTTCGAAATGCAATGTAATACAATACCCCAAAGAACCATCGATTGTTACAAGAACAGTGTTCAAAAAAGTTCACTATGTACATATCCTTATCTTCTACTACAGTTTAAGATATTTAAACATTGTAGCAGAAAACGTAGCTTCGACAAACTTACAATAGCATAAACAATGCGTAACAAGATATGGAGTTTCTACTCAAAAAAAAAAAAAATAAAACAGCAGAAAAATAAGATACTTTAATGTACTTTCAACAGCACTAGATGAGTAAATACAGAATAAAACTCCATATGTAATTTCAGAAAATCTATTAAAAAATAACAAAATCTTCGTTGTCACATTTGATATTATTATTTGTTGAAGGTTTTTAATTCAATATATATACAAACCCCAAAAACGATTGTAAAATATATGATTAATTAACTAATATTAATAAAAAAAAATATATTTTTAACTATTTATTGATCTAAATATTTTAGTATCTTCTTTGTGGTCTTTGGTTTTGAGATCTGTTTTGAATGTAAGTACCTGGAACAATATGTTCTGGTAAATGCAAGTAGTCTCTTAAGTATTCAACACCTTCTTCAGTTAAGGTGTAGTAGTAGTACTGCCAAGAGAATTGAGTCTTGACGTAACCCTTGGAAGTCAAAGATTGTAAAGCCTTGATGACATATAAGTTTTTAGTGTCAATTTCTTCGTGCTTAGCTTGGTTGAAATCCTTCTTAGCGACAACAACACCTTCTATTTAAATATCGGAAAAGAAATATAAAATAGATTTATCAAACAAAATGAAATCATAAAAAATCCATGACAAATATTGTTTATATAACATTCCTCTGTTAGTAACATATTAACACTCAACTATGATCGATATTTTGGTTTAGTGTATTGCATGAAAGGGTTGGACTATTACGATTTTTCCTATATTCATTAGGTATACTGTCATTGGTAGTTTTCAAACTCATTTTCACTTTACCTCAATTGAGATTCCATTTATCCATTAATTTTTTATTAAACCTCCATATAAACAATCAATAATATTTAACGAAACATTTATTTAATGGATTCACAAAAAAAAAAATCTTTGGGTAATCACTCCTCCTCTATCAATTTTATTAACAACCAACCATATTATAACATCTGACAAAAAGTAATAATTGATCATTTTTAACAACTTTAACAAATATATCTAATCTTCTTTACCCTCCCACTCAACTAGTTATTATTTTACATACCTTGGAATAAGTATCTGTGGATCTTGGTTCTGTCTTCCTTTGGAATCAACATCTTGAACTCGTTGCGTTTACTGTACTTGGTTTCCTTTTTATTGTGGGTTTCATTAAGACCAGAAAGCACAATATATAGAAGTTATATACTAGTTTTATGTATTTGAAATACCACCCACCACAATAGCTATACCGTATTGGACAGTAACAATAGCAATAGACTACTCTGCTCTGCCTCCCATTAAGTTAGTGCGGATTTGCTGTTACTACTTCCCCCCGCTCTACCTAGGTGAAATGGACATTATGGATGGGCCTATCCCTCTAACGAACCATCCAGCACCATCTAAGAATCTGTTCATGGAATTCTTGCCAGCACTAGTTACATGCGGTTTCTCACTACCAACAAATTGTTTCATGGAATATACAAACGTTACCTCCACCACCAAAACTCGAAACACTTCAAGTTTTATTGGTAGCTGAAGAAGGAACCTGAGTTTTTCCCTCTAGTTTGGAAAACAGACAGGACGCTTTTTTTCCACTCTAAGCAGAAAGAATGGACTCAATGAAAATAACTTGTTATAATTTCCTAAAACAGTAAATATACATAAAAACATTTAAATTATTAAAATATTAACAAATTTGGTGTCCTGGTGTTATTATTTTAAGACGGTCAGAAGTATACTTTCCAGTGTATTAACATATTTTAGTCAAGTAAGAGAGATGAAAATAAAGGAGAATTTAGACCATATAGTCTCTATCTGAAAGATGACAAATGACTTTTCATATACCAATTCCCTTTACAATATAAAACAACTAAACTATTTGCAATATAGTCTAAAAATTACTCACTATTAATTTTCAGGTAAGGCATATTTTTTCGTAGACCCATTATTCTTATTTTCGTTGAACGAATAATGTGACTATGGAGGAATATGATGAAGATCTAAACGTTGACAACATCAAGTAGTTTAATGATACAATTAGATCATATAGATATTCTTTTATCAATACATTTAGCAGTATCAATACTGTATTAAGAACTTTACGAAGAAAAATATGCAATTACAAAGTGCTGAAAATAACCCTGTTACATTGGATCCTACTACTTCTCTGAATATCAATTTTAACATGGTTCATATCAGTCTATATGACATTTTATAACAAAAATAGATTATTTGCTACCATGTATACAAATATTTTATTATTTGGAATATCTGACACATTTTAGCACAGAGTATAACTTGTTTTTTTATGACTTCCATTGATCCAATTCCTCAATTCGTTAATCATGCAAATTCTCAATATGTCATATTGAACTCTTCATGAAACTAATGATTATAACATTGAGAGTGATGATTACTCTATATTTAATAAATATGGTGTTACACCAATTGCATCTTATGACACACACTTTCCCATCGAAATTGATAACATATTTAATACCAAAGATACATTTCGTAATGAAGAGGGTCATACTATATTTAACATATGGGGATGGGCATGTTTCATGGATTGGGAAGCATTTATTTCTAACTTTCAAGGCACATGGTATAAGTTTCTTAACTTTTTTTTTTCTTTACTGATCCTAAACTAATCCAAATTTTTGAAAGCGTTCTTTGTGATCAGCTCTTATATTCTCCTATTTTTCTTTTCCTCTTCTTCACTTATTCAACCTATGTAATGGAAAGTGGTAATGACGATACTTTACGAATTAAGATGCAAAAAGCACATCTTTATACTTTAGGTCATAGTCTCATAGTTTGGCCTATTACCTAGATTATCAATTTCTCAGTTATACCAAAGCATTTGCAAGTTCCATTCAGCTCATCGATTGGTGTTTGTGGTATTATTTCTTATCAACAAGGAGCTCATTCAACTATATATGAACATGTAGTTAAATAATATAAATAATCTACTGGAAAACATTTTTTTTAACAATTACAATTATATATTTAAGTTTATCTCACATTTTATTTTAGAGAAACTATGCCGTATACATAGTCCTATAACTTCTTAATATATTCTTATATTTTTTACTACTGCGTTTCTTCTTAAAGTAAGGTTTTATCGCATTAGGGACATATAATTGAACCAAATAATTTAATACTGCCCAAATACAAATAAATATTTTAAAACCAAAGGTGATTTTTGTTAACTGGAACAAAGCGCCCACGAAAGAGTCTGTGTCAACAAACATCAATGCCACACTAATCACAATAGATAACACAATATCCAAAATAAACCCTAAATTATGGCTCATTGGTTCTCTATATGGTGGCCCAACTGATAGAATAACTGCTGTCAAAATATATTGAAAATTGGATATATAAAACAGAATAGTATTATCAGAAGACTGCACTGCATCATCACCACCAACAACTGGCTTAATATACCAATTCCTTGTTTGAACAAATAGCCATGGAATTATTTGAAACACTAAAATAATAATAATGCTTACAAATAACGGGATTAAAATTTTTAATGACACAAGATTAGCAGAAGGTCTCTTTCTACACAATTTGTCGTATGGTTTGGACCATGACATGAAAATTGCGATTGGAACAATCAAACATAAATCAATGTAAAGAAATTGGAAGTCACCCAAATTGGACCCTCTACTATACAAAATCGAAACTGTGATGAATTGAATGGCGGAATATAAACTCATATATTGGAAGCATGCAAATGAAGTAACCAAAGATGATCTACCTTCTTTAATCACGTCAAGAACACAACTAATATCAAATATTTTTGATGTAAATGGGGCCGCTACTGAGGCTTCAGCTTCAGACAACGAAATGCCAATATCTGCAGCTTTTAAAGCACCACAGTCGTTTGCACCGTCACCACAAAAACCTACTGTATAATCTAAACTTTGCAAACGTTCCATTAATTCATGTTTTTCATCTGGGGACATTCTTGCATAAATCGATGTTCTCAATAATATCTCATTGATATACTCCTCAGGAATGTTATTTTCATTGGAAAATAATATTCTGAAAACTTCACCAGTAACGGCAATAGTATAATTCTGATCATGATCAATAGGCTGCAAAGTAACAGTGTCTAATGTCTTTTCAAAATCATCAACATTACGCCAGACTAAGAATTCATCATTCGGATCATTTAGATAAGGAACATAGACATTCTTTGAAGTTATTAAACCAGATTCTCTACCCACAGAGATTGCGGTTAAAACATTATCACCTGTACACATCACAGTCTTAATAGATGCATCATGCAATACTTTAATGTTGGCGCTGTTGCTGCCTTCAATCTATTTTCAAATATGATAAAACCTAAAAATTCCATATTATTTTCTACTTCTTCCCTAGTAACCTTTTGAGAATACAACCACGTATGTTTTGGTAAAATTTTGCCTGCACATGCAATAATTCTGTGCCCTGAATGTGTATAATGATGTAAAACTTCATCAAAATTGGAAGGCAACGTTGTCTTGCTACATATTTGAGCGATAACTTCAGGTGCACCTTTTGTAAATGCCCAATATAATTCATCACCATTAGGTTTCACAATAACACTCATTCTTCTTAATTCAGATAAAAATTCAAAGCATCTCACTATACCTAGATAATTATGGGCATCGTCCTTCGAAAATTTGTTTGAATTAATATTAGTGTTTGATGGATAGACCACTGCTGGTATAATATCAACATTATCCGGAAATATGGATGTACTTGGACCATTTCCAGTAGTGCCATCACGGGGTTGGCGTTCAAATTCCTCACTATAATCCCAACCAGTAAATTGAAACATTTTGTAATCTAAGGGATCACCAATTAATTCATTATCAACTACTCTTAATGAATGACAAGTTAATAATGACATTAAGAAATTTTTGTTTTTTACATCTAAAGGAGAGGTGCAATCACCCAATGAACCCTTGTTAAAGATATCATTGACATTTTGTTTCAACCCTCCAAGTATGAATGTATTCTGCTCAGAAGGCTCAGATATATGTACTCCCAAAACATCCAGTCCATCTTCTGTCAAGGTACCCGTTTTATCAAAACACATCAAATCAACTTTCCCTCCAACATTTACTCTCGTTGGGGCAATACAAAATATACCCTTCTTTTTGAGTCTATTTAAGGAGAAGCTAGTACCAATAGTTAAGGTCGCTGGTAAAGCTGGTGGAACTACAATAGTAATAATATCAAAGGCTCTCAAAATCATAACTTTTTTATCCAGTCCTAATTTGATGAATTGAACACAACTTATTGAAAATCCCAACAATGCGATGATTGTCATGACTCCAATATATTTAAATGAATCTTTGTAGAACTTAAATCCTGTTGGTTTTGGGAAAACCATGGAACGAATTAGAGAACCTTTTGTAGTTGAAAATCCTGTTCTAACAACCATCGCTAATGCTGC
This sequence comes from Arxiozyma slooffiae, assembly GCA_017347545.2. NCBI lineage: Eukaryota > Fungi > Ascomycota > Saccharomycetes > Saccharomycetales > Saccharomycetaceae > Arxiozyma > Arxiozyma slooffiae. The sequence continues at coordinate 503,107 of JAFHAQ020000002.1, read as the reverse complement.
AGACTGCCCTGGTGGAACCTTGGCCCTAATAATCGTAGTACCATTGTAAAGGAATGATTTAGAAACAAAACTAGAGATTTGAGTGTTTTCAAAATCTTCCATCAGCTGATACATAGTATCTTCTGTTGCTGGAACTTTAGAAATAGGAACCGACTCACCTGTCAACATAGATTCGTTAACAATGCAATCACCAGTAATTAATATAGAATCACATGGAAGAATATGTAAGTTTGGATCCGAGATTTCATAGATATCACCAGGAACTAACTCACTAGAATTCACACTCGTCCAAAATTCATCCCTTAATACACGAACGTCGCATGAAAAATGTGACATTTCTGCTAAATTCTTAGATGTTTTCTTAGTTTCAACCAAAGTCTCTGCTATTGACATCACGGATATCAAGAAAATACATGAAGCATAATAATAATATTCGTCCAAACTCCATAAAATAATTGAAAAGATTTGGAACACATAAAATGGATGTAACACTTCGTTAAACAGAATTTCAGATGTTGTTTTTACCTTTAAGTTAATTTGATTCTTATCAAATGCTAGTATTCTATCTTCTTGAACTAAACTTGGTAAACCTTTAACTACAGAGGGTAAATATAACCAATCAGGGTCCACCCAGTTGGTGTTAGTCTTAAAAATATCTTCTAGTGGGGAGTAAATAAATGTGATATATCTATATTGGAATGAGATCAAAATTGGAATATTTGGATTGGTATCCGTTGTATGATGATGATGTGTTCCGGTATTTGAACGATTTGTATCATCCAAAAAAGATTCTTTATTAATGTGCAAAACCGTACTTAATGGTCTGTTGTACCATTCTCTTTTAACATACTCAATCGAAAATTCACCGAATTCATTTTCAATAGCAACCCACTCAGCTTTCCCTAAGGGACATTTAACACCTATACATCTAACTTTCTTTTCGGGTAACCATCTCATTAATAAAGGAAGAATCCCTAAAGTTAAGATACAAAATAGGTTATATATGAAAACTTTTGTAGTAGAGGTTCGATAACCACCTATACCTATAACAATATCTTCTTCAGTAATATAAAATCTTTGGATAGTTTGTTCTGGAGAATAAGAGGGATAAAATTTCTCATGGTAAATAGGTTTTAGAAATTCATTCTGATACGTCCCTTTCTTATAATGACTATGCACATCATCATTACCATTGTTGTTACCTTCCTCATTTTCTTGAGAATTTGAACTTGAAGACGACATAGATCCAGAATCCAATGATGAGGAATTATCCAATATTTCATCCTCCTGATCCTCCAATTCAATAGGTATTCTTTCAGTAACACTATAACGAGACAAACTGGAAGAAGACTTAGTAGAATTAATACGATACACACCAGTTAAATCATGTAAATGCTGTTGAAGTTGGCTTTGCCTTGTCAAAGACTCTGCTCTTGTCAATGGGTGTCCTGTATAACTACCTGTAGTCCCATATGAACTACCAACACCTCTAGAAAGGGATGATCTTCTAGAGTAGCTGTTTATAGAAGATCTTCTGGATGGTATATCAGAACCATATATTCTTTGTTGTTCATATGATGGTTTTGAATCCCATTGAATATCATAATCTGTGTTTTCTAAAGTGGCAGTTCCCTCCGCGTCATGGATTTCCTCATTTGAGAAGAATTTAAAACTCTGTCTTCTTGATGATAAATTAGAGGAGGACAAAGGCTGTTCAACACCAGGAGAATGTTCCATTAATGGTTGTGTATCCATTACTGATGATCTTCTTCTTTCTTGTCTGGGCGTAAATTGGGAATTCAAAGAAGATGAAAGATACCCACTAGATTGAATCGAATGAGGATGATGAAAGGATACTATGGAACTTGGAACTGCTTCTGGACCAGCACCTGAAAATGGCTCACCAGTGTCCTGATCCAAAGTTAACCCTGCCGTCAAAGTTGCAGTGGTTGAATCTGTCCAATTTGATGAAAACGATTGTCTCCTAGATCTTTGTCTCCTATCATATCTGTTGGAAGAATGCAAAGGTGTATCATATTCAGATAATGGCATTTCACCTTAAAAAAGAAAAAAAAAAAAAACTAATATTATTATGATCTTCTTGTGTGATGTGTGTAGTGTTTATAAATATGTGTACCTGTGTACAAGTCTTCTAGTGTTGTGTTTCTGATATCTCTCTGTTTAACTATTGAGTTAATAAATCCTTACCGCTTAAAAATACTCCGTATTATATATATTTTCTTTCTTTCCTCCTGTGTGCCCCCGTTCATCATATTTTAAATATTCCAAAATAGAATGCAGTAAACGAGTTAATATATCAGAAAAAAAAAATAAAAATAAAAATAAAAATAAAAATAAAAAACAAAACAAAACAGTGTAAATATTTAATGTATAATACATGCAAAATATGAACTAACAAATAAACAGATTTCCAAGATACACCATTTGATATGGATAATTGTAAAGGGAATATCGCATCCCAAATATTTAACTACTATTAAGCAGGACAATATTTGCAATACAAAACTGTATATTATAATTGTCACATAATATATATTTGCTTGAATATAAATAATAAAGAGCATGAACGTACAAATATGAACGAAAATATTTAAATCAACCATTTTCTACAACCAGAAACATAGAATCATAGGTAATCTCTAGTTATTTTCATTCTTTACAAAGATTTCAAATACATCGTTCAACTCTTCTAATTTATTTTCAAATTGATTATATGTGATGACACTCTTATGTCCCTCATATCTTATTACTTGAACGAAATATTTATAAAAAAAAATTGTGGTATTTCAAATGAAGGTTCAGTTACTACATCTTTTTCAATTATAAATTAATTAATGTATCCCTTTGATCTCAACATTATTCCACCATAACGTCAGGCAAAAATGTGGCATTCAACAATCTACCATATGTAAGAGGATACTTAAACTTTAATTCAATTCCATGTTTAACAATTTCCCAATCAATAATATTACCAGTAACAGTTTGATTATTTCTTGAATAAATAGTAGTGAAATTATTTAATATATTACATCCACATTTAAGGTATGTCAGTAATTCTTTCTTAGTTATTAGTGAGAATCGAGGATCCTGTAATGAGGCCAAAAAGGAATATCTTTCAATAGTATAATAATAGAGAAATTTGGAGAAAGTGTCAAATACAGCCTCTTAAATGATATTCATTATCATGTTTGGATTTTTTTCCCCTCCAAGTTATAAATAATGATTTCTTTTCATTAAAATCATTTGGATCGAATTCAAAGAATAATCTATAGTTTATTTTATTTAATGAAGGATCAAATCTTATATTTTGAAGCTTAGTGCTTCTTTCGGTTTTATTGTAATTAGTCAAATAAATAATATAGAGAATAAAGAGCCCAAAAGGCAAATGGTGAAAATTTTACCTTCTTCAAAAAAATCTATAATGATCTATTAAACGACTTGATTTTATTCCACTACTACTTACATAAGTATTGACTGAATATATTGGAGTATTTGTGGATCGTGTATACAAAAGTTTGTAAGAAGATCTTTTAAAACTGCTTTGTTGAGCCCATCTCCCTTTTATTTAACTAAATTTAATTTTCTTGATGGAATAATGCAGAAAAAAATAGAAACTGGAAAACAGAAGAGGCAACTGAAAGAGGAAGGCTTAAAAAAAAAAAAATAGGTTATTTTAAAAAATATATTACTACAGAGTAGCATCGTTCAACGAGGTATCATATCATTTAAATCAATACTATTACCAGTGTTCAAAATTTACTTAGACCTGGACACTATATATTATTGTGATAAGATGATATCAATTTTGTTAATATTTTTATATTTGATCAATTTTCTCAGTGGTACTCTCACAGCAGCTGCATCACCAAGCAATTTTTATAATGACGATATTAATATAATTGAGGCAACAACTAGATCATTTGATAAAATCGTTTATAGAACGAATTATACGACTCTTGTAGAATTCTACGCTCCATGGTGTGGACATTGTCGTAATTTGATGCCCACAATGAAAAAAGTGGCCAAAAGGTTAGATGGATTAGTACAAGTAGTCACAGTGAACTGTGATTTAGATTCGAATAAACCACTGTGTGCCGAATATGGAATTGAGGGTTTCCCAACTTTAAAAGTATTTAAACCACAAAAGATTAATCTTTGGAATACAAAAGTTAATGGAAAGGATAAACCACAACCAAGATTAAAGAAACATGAATTTGATAATTTTATGGGGGAAAGAAAATTATCTGTTATTGTAGATTATTGTTTATCAAGGATCAAGAACTACGTTAAGAAATTGGGGACATTAGAGAATGGATACAAATTGGATAATATACCTCATAATAGAATTCCCATAATTCTATTTAGTAAAAACGATCGTATTTCACCTGTATTGAAATCGATGGCAATAGATTGGTTGGATAATGTACAATTTTTGTCAATCTATAATAAAAAAATATCCCTGATTCCAAAAGATAGTAAATTTTTTGAAAAATATCCAAATATTGCTCAACAGTTAAATAATTTAATAAAATCAATAAAAATGGTTCCAAACAAATCTCGTATGGTTGCTTTAGATTTCAAAAATGATACTTTAATTGAGTATAACGAAAGCGACACAATAAATAAAGAAAATCTTATGAAATTTTTATCCGAGCAATTTCAAATAAAACCAAGGGAGGGACCTTTTAGTGATCGTGGAAGCCTATTTAAATAAATTGAAGACAGGATCAAATAATAAAACTAAAAAGACACAGAAAAATAAAAACAAAAAGAATAAACAAAAAAAGAACTCAAGTATACACGATGAGTTGTGATGAAGTAATATTTTCTCTCTTTTTTTATGATGTAAGCTTGATTGAAGAAACAATTAGTCTATTCAAACGATATCAAGTTTTCTTTATTCTTTTATTTGTCTTTCACCTTTTTCGCATTCATTGAATGAAGGAAAAAAAAATATTCAAATGAAAAATAAAATATCAAAACACACATACACAAAAAAAAAATATGTTGCTCATCGCAAATCGGAACATAAAACTCTTAACCCTTTCTCAACATATAAAGCATCTACGATAAATTAATTATACCACCGTAAAACAAAGAAACTTAGAAGATTTTGTAATATAAATTATATAATTTTTTGTTTGTTGAATATATACATATATATATATTGAAAATACAAAATAATATTAATCAATAATTTAATATATCATGTCATATTATTTTAAAAATTTACAACCAAATTATGATTCAGAAGATGAAGAAATTGATGAATCAGAGTTAGGTGAGACGTTGGAAAGAGTAATGAAAAGAAGAAATAAAAATCTGAAACATGATTCAAACAAATATAAAGAAAAAGAAGATCAGGAGGAGGAAGAAGAAGAAGAAGAGGAAGAAAATGATGATGAACTACAGACAATATCATTCGGTTCTTTGAAAAAAGCTGAAAATATGTTAGCTCAAGAAGAAAGACAACAAAGAAAAGGAACCATTACTAAACAATTGAAAAATAAATCTATCAAAGATGAAAAATTAGAAAGAAACAAAAAAATGTATAAAGAAGAATCATTTGACGACTCTAATTCGAACTCATCATCCGAATCAGATTCGGACGGTGCCTTCTTTGAAGAAGAAGAAAATGAAACAAAGGGAGGGAATAAAGATAAGAAGAAAAAGAGGCATAAGCATGCACCTGTGGAATCATCATCTAAGAAACCAGTCTCCAAGATTAGAGAGATTCCAGGATTGGAGATCCCATCTAGCCGTAACTCTAAATTGTATGGTGATATTAGATTTAATAAAGCACTTGGTGGTGTTAATACAGATGAATCAGTGATTAGACGACGCTATAAGTTTTTAGATGAATATAGAGAAAAGGAGATTGCAGAGATGGAAGCATTATTAGAAGATCGTAAATTTTTGAATAAAATCAGTGATCAAGAGAGGGAAGAGATGGAAAGAAAAGTTAAGTCAATGAAATCCAGGTTACAGAGTATTAAAAATAAAGAATTGGAGAATAAAATTATTAAAGATTATGAAAGAGAAATGAATTCAGGTAATAAATCTAAATATTATTTAAAGAAATCTGAGAAACGTAAGATTATTCAAAAATGGAAATTTGATCACATGAAGGCAAAACAACGTGAAAAGGTTATGGAAAGAAAGAGAAAGAAAAGGTTGGGTAAAGAATTTAAACAATTTGAATTCCATAACAGAAAATAGATGGAGGCGAAATTATATATATGAAATTATATTAGTAAGCACACAAAACATATTAATATCATTAATAACTCATTATTAAATACAGGAATAAAAAAAAAAGAAAAAGTAAAGAAAAAAAATAGTCAAACTGATAAGACAACAAACAAACAAAGAGCCATGCATTGATTTATTTATGATTTTCCTGTTATTTTCCCAGGAACAATCTTGTCACCACCTTTCTGTAACCATTCTTCAATAGATCCAGGATATATCCCAGTATTTTCATATCCGAACGATCTAGCTAATTCTTCAGCAGTCTGTGCCCTTGCACCTTTAACACATAAAAATATTAATTCGTTATCAATTGAAGGTTTATCAAATTTAAAAATATGTTTAAATTCATCAGCTTTTAAACCTAAGGCACCAGGAGCAGTCTTCAAAGGGATATTTATTGAGTTTGGTAGTGTGTAATCTTTCAATTCTTCTGGTTCCCTTACATCAATAAGAACTTTATTTATATTTGGATGTTGTACAAGTTGTTTGATATCTTCAAATTTATAAATTTTTGGGGTTTTTGTTGCTAAAGATCTTATTAAAGAAGGATTTTTGTATAAAATAGATTTTATAGTTGGCAATTTAAACATTGTGAAAGGTAGGGTGTGAATATATATATAATTGTTATTGTTATGTAAAGATAAGAAGTTTGAGCACTTAGACAAGTCATAGTTGTGAAAGTGTTCTCATGATTAGACACTATGTAAGGTGAGAGATTATGTTGCAAGAATATATTTTTTTTCATCAATGTATCTTTTTAGCTGAATTTTAAAGTATGCCCTGTAAAAATTAAATAAAAAATTTAACACCGAAAACAAAAAAAAAAAAAATTAAAGAAAAAGAAAGAAAGGTAAATTTACAAATTTATTGATAAGAGTATTGTTATGAATGCAAGGGAACATTTGAATAAAACCAATGCAGAATATGTCATTTTAAATATAGAGAATAAGGAAAAAAAAAAGGTAGATATAAATCTAATACAACTTTTGAGCAGTTTAAAAAGAAAGAATTATTCATTTAGAATCATATATATATATATATATATAATAGCTTCATTCATTTATATAGAATACATGGTCATTACATTATTTTTTTTTTACTATTAAAAAGTTAATTTATCACCACCATTCTCAACCCAATCATTCATTGAACCACTATAGATAGCGGTATTATGATATCCATTCTTAAAGGCAACATTTTCAGCGCGTGCAGCTCTTGCACCAGCGGCACAAAGGAAGACTAATCTCTTATTTTTAGATGGTTTATCAACTTTGAAAGTTGCTTTAAAATCATTTTCATTCAATTCGAAACCATTTGGATGTGAAGTATATGGGACATTAATCGAACCTGGAATTTGAACAACCTCAAATTCACTTGGTTCTCTAACGTCCACAATAACAGTATTTGGATCTTTCTTTTTAACAATTTCTACAACATCTTGAAACTTCAAAGTTGGTGCTGGTGTTCTTCCTTGGTTAGAAGAAGCAGACGATGATTCTTTAGAGTCATCTACCCCGTTCCATGCATTAACAATAGCTCTCCACATAATTATTTATTTAAATACAGTACTAATTTAATTTTTTTTTTTTTTTAATTTACTTATTCTTTGTTTCTCTGGTTTTTTTTTCCACTTCTTTACAATTACAAGGAGAAAGAAAACAACAAAATACAAAAAAGCAAATACAAGAGAGTAAAACAGAACGAACACCTTTCACTTTATCATCATCATCATTATCATCACTTGTCTCTTATATATATACATTTTTATATTTTTATATAATCGACCACTCATTGAAAATTGCTGACAAATGAAGCCCCTTCTTTTTTTATATTTGAGGTATTTCTATTTGTGGGAAGTTTTTGTTTTTGTTTTTGTTTTTATTTTTATTTTTATCTTCGTATTGTTTTTTTTTCTTTTCAAGGATTTTTCATTTGTTTAAAAAAAAGGGAGTGGAAAGAAGGGAAAAGAAATTGGTTCTGTGTGTGGTGTACGGATCTACGCGTAGCGGTTTGTTTGAATTCCTACATATTTCTGATATATAATATATATATATATATATATGTATATATATATATGTGTATGTATATCTTGTATTATGGAATTGTACATGGCTTCCTCTAGATTAACGTAGTCTTAAATCACTAACCATAAATTTACCTTCACCTAAATGACTGGTATTACCTAATAATCTTACATTGAATGTCTTGTCTGGAATGGAATAGTCTATCACTGTAACAGATGTATTAAATACAATAATCTTCGTAACATCTTCAACATCTGGTTGCAACCATCCCATTATAGCTCTAATTGCACCACCATGACTGACTATTGCTATATTCTTATATCCATTTAACATTGAATCCCTTAGTGATGCATTAATACCATTTTGTAATCTCTCTAAAAACTTCGTTATATTCTCACCAAAATCTTTGAATGACCCTTTACCATGTTTGTCTGCATATCTTTCAGCTTCACTAATATGCATCCCTTCAATTGGACCCATAAACCTTTCTCTTAAATCAGAATTTAATTCAACTTTCACTGTATCTTGATTAGAAAAATTTAATACTTCCCTTATTGTCTCTTGGCAACGTACTAAATCACTCGAATAAACTTTTTCAAACTTGATGTTTTGTTCTTGCATATATTCTCCCAGTTGTTGCGACTGTTTTATACCATTCACATTTAATGGGATATCTCTGTGTCCTTGTAGGATTTTCTTCACATTATGATCTGTTTGACCATGTCTAATTAAAAATATACGAATAATGTTTGGATCTTCGTTATTCTCATAATATGGTGTCGTATTCGTCATCTCTTTATTTTAGCTATATATATATATATATATATATATATATATATAGTTGATTTTTAAATATATTATACCTAGTATACTTGTGCCTTATTCTCTCTCTTTATATATATGTTCGTGTATATATATATGCATGTATACGTGTATGTATGTATATATATATATGTGTGTGTGTATATACGTGTATGTGTGTTGGTCAGGGAAAATTACTTTTTTTTTCTTATAGGTTTTCTTTCTTCTTGAAACCGTCGAGAAAGGTTTTTTTTTAAAAAAAAGTGATTAAAAACAATATGAATTTCATAATAATTATACTTATTGATACATACCTCGTTATTAAAAATATATATACTCAATTCTTTCAACTCTACTTCCCTCTTTGTTTTCCTCAAACGGAATACAATAAACATTAGATATTAAATAGTTATATTATTTCACAGAATGCAAAATGAACCAATGTTTCAGGTCCAAGTGGACGAATCTGAAGATACAGAATGGAACGATATTCTAAGAGCAAAGGGTATCATCCCAGAGAGGCCACCTTCCCCGACACAACAACTGGAAGAAGCATTAGAAGAAGCACTAATTAAACAACACGAAAATAGATTGGAGGGCAAAGATTTATCTGATTTGGAGGAGTTGGAAGATGATGAAGATGAAGAGTTTCTACAACGGTACAAATTGAAAAGGTTGGCGGAGTTGTCTAAGTTGCAATCGAAGTCTAAATTTGGCGATGTTTTCCATATTAGTAAACCTGAATATAATAAAGAAGTTACTTTAGCGAGTAAAGGTGGGGAATCTGCCACTTCTTACGAGGAAGGGGAGCTGAATGATGGTACATCGGATGGAGTTTATGTCTTTGTTCATTTATCTTCACAGAGTAAACTACAGAGTAGAATACTGAGTAATATTTTTCAAAAGTTGGCACCAAAATATAAGGAGATTAAATTTGTAGAAATTTTAGGGAATAGAGCTATTGAAAACTATCCAGATGATAATTGTCCAACTTTGTTGGTTTATTATAATGGCGATGTACTGAAGAATTTGATAACTTTGTTGGAATTAGGAGGAAATAATACTACCTTGAAGGATTTTGAAGAATTCATGGTTAAAGTCGGTGCTGTAAAAGAGAATGATAACAGATTGATTATAAATCAGGACGATGATGATGAGGCAAGAGAAGAACGGAGATTAAAATACACCAATAAAAAGGGGATAAGATCTGGCATTCAATCTAAATTTAATTTTGGAGTTGGATCTTTAAATAATTTTAATAGTGATGACGAAGACGATGATGATTTCTATGATTAATTATCTATATATGTGTGTTTAAAAAAATTCTCCCAATCTTTTTTTTTTCTGTGTATATTTCTTTCTTCTAGATTAGTTGATAGAAAGATTTAGTGTAATATGGATAACTCATTTCTTGATTATCTGCTTATTTATTTATTTATTTATTTTTACTCGAATAAAGTTGAATGCAATGTGTAGCCAAGACGTGAAGAAAAAGAGAAAAAAAAACTGTATTAATATATAAGATATCTATTAGTTAGAGATTTGTTTCACACTATAGAATAGCAAATATGCTTGTTCCTGTAAAACTTGTTCTGTTCTCATTAAAGAAATCATTGAATCATTAAATTTGAACCATTGACCGGATGGTAATTTAATAGTAGCTGTATAATGACCTTCATTGACGGTACCCTTGTGTGATATGATTCCAATTAATTCATAAACAACATGTGCTGAGGATGATTCTTTATCGTGATCAATATTGTCATGACAGTAATTACTCATTTCTAAATATAAGGGGAAAGAAATAAAATCGTTTATCTTGACGTTATTACCATTCATTAAATGTTTAAATCTTTTCAGTTGTAATATTAAAACTGGAGATAATTTATCTATAGTCAACTGTTTAATCGGACCCTTATCTGTTTGACAATGAGGACAATGAAATTCAAAATCCTGTAACTGCTCTCTTTTATGGAAACTTTCAAGACATTCATACAATGTTATCTTCCCAGTTATATCCAAGGATAAATCTAAATACGGTTCTATAATAGTCTTTGAGTTATCATCACATTCAGAACAAACTATAGAACTTTTCAGCGTTCCATTAAATGTGCTATGAACTACACATGAACAATTATGCGACGTACTATTGGAACTAGACTCTTTAGCGTTATTATTATTATTATTATGATCCTTATCAGAAATCACTCTGATATAATCGTTATGTATTTGACTTAAAAGAAAGTGTAGGAATTCATGTGCATCTTGTTGTGAGTAACCAGAATAATTTTGATTGATAGACCAAACACAAGTCAATAATGTTAAAAATCCACCATGATCATTATTACCCTTAGCATTTTTCCCAGGTTCAGTACCAAACCATTGTGACACTATCCTGTCAAGTGCACATGATATACATTTCTTACCATCTTTCATAGTACAATTATTAAAATGATTGTGACTAAGAAAATCTCGTAGTAAATATTTATTATGAATCAATGTTTGTAAAACACTACTCATGTAACATGTGGAACCCATATTGACTAACCCATAGAGACCGTCTCTTTTTATTTCATCCGGTGGATGTGTTTTATTTAGAATTGTTGAAATTTGATCCAGTGACCAGTTATCAGCAGGCATCAAAATTTGATCATTTACAACGTAATTCATACAGGGGAAACAAAATAATAATCCATTATTACTATTAACACCAAATGAATGATTAGCTTCTATTGAATGTGTTTGAAAATGTTTGTTATTCCAACAACCACAAAAATCGCATTGTAAACATATAAAATTTGTTCCAGCATTGAATTCATGACAGGTATGACATTCCATTAGATAAAGAGTTTTATCCTTCCATGATAAATTATTATTGAAAATAATTGATCTTTTAATTAGATCATACGTTTTTAGCAGCTCGTTATTTGAATTTACTAATAGATCAAAATGAGAACAATGTGTCATATTAGATGCAATGATATGTCTATGTAATTATAGATATTGTGTCCTACCTTATTTTAATGAGGAAAAAAAAATTCCAAGTCTTAATTCACAGTACCAGGGATCAAACTGTACTTATGAATTAGGTGCTATGAAAGGAATTTAAAATATGGAAAATGTTGAACAAAGTAGTATATTAGTATGCAATTATCAGAAATAGACTCAACTCGATATTTACAGGTTTCCTCCAAGTTTTGTAGTTTGTATTTTCTTTACTTCCCCCCCCCCCCCTACTCACCGCAATTAGCTCATCATTGTATAACTGTAAAGTCCTTTGATAAAACTGAAAAAAAAAAAAAAGCTCTCTCGATAGTCTCGAAGAAAGTTTGACTAATCTAGCTACAAATAGTATGAAAAAAAAAACAGAAAAGGAAAAAAAAAGATAACACACAGGAATAAAATGGAATGAAAAGAAAATAAAAAAGGTGATGAATTTTCAGATTGATAAGAGTTGTACATGTGTCAAAAACACAAAAAATGGATTGATTGACTAGCAACATGACTTCCACTTAATTGTGCTATCAATTATCAATCTAATTTTTTATAAATGCATTAATTATAGAATTTTAGAAAGAATATATCAGGAATTATTGTCACATTAGTGAAAAATAGAGTCGATTATCTATCAATATAATGATCAATTACTCAAAGAGATAGGTAACATAAGAAGTGGGAAAAAAAAAAAACGACAGTAACAAAATAATATAATGACTACTGCTAAGAAGATATTAATATTACATGGTTTTGTTCAATCAGACAAAATCTTCAGTCAAAAGACAGGCGGATTAAGAAAATCTTTAAAGAAGATGGGGTATGATTTATTTTACCCCTGTAGTCCACCTGTTGTGGATAAGAGTACTCTAATACATGGAGGTTCTAATACTAACGGTACAGGATTAAAGGAGACAAATGATAAAAAATGATGTAGCCGAGCAATTTTATACAAATTTGGATGATAACACTTCTGAATTATATGGCTGGTGGGTAAGAAAAAGCACCAGTGAAAAAAGTATCCCTGACTACGATATTCCACAAACTACATTCGATTATTTACACGACACTGTTATTGAAAATGGTCCCTTTGATGGTATCATTGGCTTTTCTCAAGTTGCAGGGTTAGGTGGTTACATGGCTACTGATCTAAACAAAATCTTAAGTTTGAATTTAGAACAACAACCACCATTAAAATTTTTTATTTCATTTAGTGGGTTTAGATTGGAACCACCACAATATCAGAGGGTTTATGAAAAAATGAATGATAAAGATACTCATGTTCCTGGATCTTTACATATTCAAGACGAATTAGATGTTGTTGTTTCCGGAGCAAGAGTTATGAGACTTTATAATTCTTGGCCAGAAGACAAGAGAACATTATTGAAGCATGCTGGAAGTCATTTTATTTCAAATTCTAAACCATTTGTCACTCATGTGTGTAGCTAGATATGTCATATTGAACAAGCAAATAACACCTATTTGAATAGTTAGAAGCAGGATACTAATACAAAGACAAACACGACAAATGGTAAAGAAGATGTGGACGAACCAAATAAGAGCAAACTTGAGGATGATTTATTAGATATGATGAATAGTATAGGAGTATTATAAATAATAAATAAAGTATTATTGATATACATTTAAACATAAATAACAAATATATTTATATAGATACAGATCTTGTACCAAGGTTTACGCATTAGTTTATTCATTATGGATATCTATAAGATTAGACCTATGTTTACATATTGACACCATTCAGAAAGAGTGTGACATTTTAATTCTTTCCTCCTCTTTTAGATTAATATGAAATTGAAAAAAAAAAATAGTGTGAGAATAAATAATTTGATGGTGACAGTAAAATGTAAAACAAAAAAAAAATATATCAAATAAAAAATAAATTTGAAAAAAAAGTTGAATGTATATAGGGTATACATTTATACATAGAAAAAACCCTTATCATTTGTATACAAGTTCTTTAATTAGTTGGAAATATAGTACAAAGAAATCTATATCTTTTAATAAAATAGTATTAAATAAAAAAAAAAAAATTAAATACTCTAGATATCACTGTTTGGCAAAAACGCTAGAGAAAAATAAAGATAAAAAAAAATATTATTAGTAATTTTATAACTTTTTATTGCAATATGATTACAAGATCTCAAAGTACTCCAAAACCTCCTGAAAAGGATTATTTATCAGAAATCAAATTATTACTTAAAGAATCACAAGATATAAATGCAGAAATTCAAAATATTACAAAACATATTGTGCCATTAGAATTTGAATCTTATGCAGAATATTTTATTATTAATACCTTTAAAAAAGGAAAATCTGAGAGTGGTAGAGTTGATGTGTTAGATATGAAATATAGAAATCATTCAAAATATTATCAAAAAATTAGAAATCCAAACAATTATTCAAATACTGTTAGTAATATAACTTCTTCTACACCCACAAAGAATAATAACAATAGTGATTTTGATACTGGATCTAATAAACTAGCTGATACATCTGTTGAAACCACAGTTACGCCTCCTCCATCTTATTCGTCATCATTAGAATATCTACATAAGTTAAATAATCCCATTAAAAGTTCTAATAGTGATAATACTAATTTTAGTAATAATAATGGTAATCAGGCCGTCACAGATTCAAATTCAGAGACTACTCAAGCTGCTGAATTAGAAGACATCTATGATAATATTCCTGAATATATTACACAAAAAAATATAGTGGATTCATATATACGAAAGGAGAACATTCTTCATACCTCTGACATTGGTTCTGATAGTAGTTCTGTTAACCCACCTCTCGGTACTATAAGCAATAGAAGAAGATCTTCTAGAATATCTAAAATGCAAGAACAAAAACGGCTAGAAGAAATACAAAGACGAGAACATTTGCGAAAACAAATACTAGCTAAACAAGCATCAAAAAACTTAAAACAAAGTGAGAAAAATTCTAATAAAGTCAATACACAAAATAATACAAATGATACAAATTCTGAAGAAAGTAATAATGGGTCCAGGGCCGCTATAAAAAATACCAAATATCAAGAACAGACTAATATCCGAGATCTTTATGAATCTCTGGTGCCTAAAGTGAAAGTACCAAATAGAAGATCTGATTGGGTATTACCACCTAAATTAAAATATCAACCAGAGAAACAAATGCGAACAAAAGTTGTATTTGACTCCATTAAAGTACATGAATTAATTGATACTGATAGAATCATGAAAGTTCTATCTAGATTCGAGGGAGGAGTCGCTGGCATTAGAAAAACATTTAGTAATAGCCGTTCTAATATTTCAACGTCGAGCAAAAAAATGGGATAATATTATAGATTCATGATTGTTATATGTATATATATGTATGTATCTATATTTAAGTATCTATACATAAACATTATTATTGATCATTGTTGTCTATTCATAAGATGAAATGGCATTCAATAGAATTTCAGGGGTTGGTTTAGGACTAGTTACATGTGGTTTAATATTATGCTTTAGTAAGAATGCCTCTGTAGTTGGACCAATTGAAGCAATCCTAATATTGAATGAATCATTTAAGAGGACTGCTTTTTTTAAGTATGGTATTATTTCATTAATTCCTTGAGGACTAAAAATAACAATCCAATTATTTATATTACTCTTTAATTCTCTTTTCAATTTGATTAAATTATTGTCTAATACTTTAGTTTCATATGCAACAATCTCCTTAACTTTATAACCTCTACTTGACAACTTATTTTTGATAATATCAGTTCTAGTAACGCCTACCAGGAATAAAAATTCATGGTCGTTATCTCTACCATCTCCGTGATAATTTGGTGATGATAGTTGGTCTATTATTAAATCTGCTAGGTTATTCCCATTACCAGTATTTTCTCCTAATACATATTTAAACCCACAACGTTTAAGAAACTCGGCTGTAGCAGGCCCCACTGTGTATACAACTTTATTAAACAGTGTTTCTCTTTGAGACTCGCTTAAATTTGGTAAAACTTCTAAATAAAGACATTCCACAGTTCTTTTTGATGTTACTATTATATATTTTAAATTATTGAGGTAATTAGAATCATTGAATAATTGCAATACTTCAGCAGGGCGATTTACATGTTTTATTAATGGGATAAATCTAATTTGATCAAAATTATGGTTCTGTGCTGCCAATTCATATTTATCTATTGGTACGGTTTTATTCTTTAAAAATATAATTTGCTTATCTGAATAGTTGGTCATGGATATACAATTTAAGATATATCTTTAAATGTGAAGTCCCCCGATTGATTTGTTTTTATGGTTGGGTAGCGAAAGTAAATTTAAATAAATGAAAATTTTTTTTAAAGAGGCTAAAAATGTTGTTCTTGTATACCCAAATACAAAGAAATGAAAAACAAGTTTAAATTAAAATAATATTGTGACGTATAAATATTCAGAAAAACTTATCTATAACATAGTCATCACTAATAAAAAAAAAAAAAAAGTAAGAGTACATATGAGATGTTGGGCATTAATACCAGTCAGATATATATTAATAAGGTAATAGTATACAAAGAAAGAGCATATATATCGTAACTCGATACATACCTATATAGGTTTATATTTGATTATAATAGTCAATTGATCAATATGGATAAACGTGCAAGTAAAAAAAATATATAATAATAATAATAATAATAATAATAATAGTAATAATAGTAATACAGAAAAAGTACGAGAACAAATCAGGGAATACAGAAGAGTTCTACTCTTCTAAATTTCCTCTATTTCTATATTATATATATAAATATTTGCTATGTTGATTGATCTATTCCCATTCAACGGTAGCAGGTGGTTTAGAAGTAATATCATAAGTGACTCTAGCAACACCATCAACTTCGTTAACGATTCTAGAAGCAACCTTCTTTAAGAAACTGTGTTCGAATGGGAACCAATCAGCAGTCATAAAATCGGTAGTCTCAATAGCTCTTAAAGCAATGACTTGTTCATAAGTCCTTTGATCACCCATGACACCAACTGATTTAACAGGTAACAAACAAGCAAAGGCCTGAGAGATCTTGTTGTATAAACCGGCCTTTCTGATTTCTTCAATGTAGATGTAATCAGCCTTTCTAGCAATGGCGACTTGTTCTTTGGTGACTTCACCAAGGACACGGATAGCAATACCTGGACCTGGGAAAGGATGTCTCCAGACCAATTCGTGACTGATACCTAATAATTCACCAAGGTGTCTAACTTCATCCTTGAATAATTCTCTTAAAGGTTCAATCAACTTCAATTTCATATCATCTAATAAACCACCAACGTTGTGATGTGTCTTAATAGTTTGAGATGGACCTTTGAAGGAAATGGATTCGATAACATCTGGGTACAAGGTACCTTGTAACAAGAATTGGATTTCAGAACCATCCTTTGGTTTAATCTTTTCAGCTTCTCTCTCAAAGACATGGATAAAAGTGTGACCAATGATCTTTCTCTTCTTTTCTGGGTCAGTGACACCCTTTAAGTTGCCTAAGAATTCATCAGAGGCATCGACGACAGTCAAATTGATACCTAAGCCATCAACAAGAGCCTTCTTAACATTTGCAGCTTCATTTAATCTTAAGAGACCGTTGTCAACCATAATAGCATGGAATCTGTCACCGATGGCTTCAGTCATTAATTTGGAAGCAACAGTGGAGTCGACACCACCAGAGACAGCACCGATAACTTCAGCAGTTGGACCAACAAGGTCTCTGATTCTTTGAATTTCAGTTTCAATAAAGTTTTCCATAGTCCAGTTTTGCTTAGCTTGACAGATGTCAACAGCGAAGTTTTTCAATAGTTGTTTACCCATAGTAGAGTGAGTAACTTCTGGGTGGAATTGGATACCATAGATTTGTTTAGTTTCATGTTTGATACCACAGTATGGGGAGTTATCAGAAGTGGCGATAGTCTTGAAACCGGTTGGCAAACCACTTAATTTATCACCATGGGACATCCAAACTGTAGAGTTGTCGATCCCTTTAAATAATTCATTATCTTTATCAACAACATGTAAAGTAGAAGGACCATATTCTCTCTTTTCACCGCGGTGGACTTGCTTACCGTTGATCCAAGCTAATTCTTGCATACCATAACAAATACCTAAGATTGGGACATTTAATTTGAAGACATCGTGATCAACGTGAGGAGCATCTGGGGCATAGACAGAGTATGGACCACCAGATAAGATGACACCCTTTGGGGTCCAACCTAACTCAGCGATCTTTTGGGTGCATGGTAACATTTCAGCATAGATGTTGAATTCTCTTAATCTTCTGGTGATTAAGTGAGAATATTGAGAACCAAAATCTAAAACCAAGATGGTATCAAAAACATTAGAAACTTCTTTGGACATTGTGAATATTATTTTCGTAAAGAGGGGATAAAAAGAGTAGAAGAATAGGTTGGTCAGCTATTATTGACAACGTTAGTAAACATAAGTCAAAACAGTTAAATATATATGAAGCACCAAGTAAATAGGAATGAAAAGAGAAACTCTTTTTTTGTATATGATAAAATTTTACAAAGCAAGTACCGATGAGTTTTAACTGGGAGATAAAATTATATTATAAAAAAACACTTAAGAATCTATGCAAATTTTCCAAAATTTCAACTTTCGAAGGAAAAAAAAACTTTTCGTTTTCGTTTTCTTTTCTTTTTTCTTTCGAAAGTTGAAATTTATGTGAATTTTCCTTCATTTAAATCTAAAATAAAAAACAAAATAGTAGAGATTATACGTATAGAAAAAAAAAAAAAATACATATATATATATATATTATGAGAAGAGATAAAAAAACAGAAATTAGTACCCGTCCAACATGTTAAAAATTCCATTTACGTCAAACTTGCTTTATAATCAACTTGTGTTACTTAGTCAAAAAAAAAAAGACAAGACAATCACGTATATCCATAGTAGACATATATCTAAAATATGTTTACCTGAAGCGAACCAGAAAACAGAGTGAAGTTACCAATTATCTGGATTATTACCAATATATATACGAGAAGTATACATATTGATACCAGGAAAAATAGAACACAGGAAGAAAGAAAAAAAAAATTCTTCCAGTTTCTCTTTTATTCTACTTCCAGCCATTTGGGCTTAATAAGACATATGGAGGTGTTATATGTCCAAGCTTGGTAATCCGGAAGAGATCAGTTTTTGGTCTTTTTAGGAAGAAGGAAACATATAGAGGGGAAAAAAAAGAGTAGAATACACAAAATAAAACATTTATCATTAAATAATTCTTGTAAAGACAAGCATGTTTAACAAATATTCTTCTAATTTTGTCAACTTTAAATACTTTTCTTTCTTCTTCTTCCACACTTCAAATGGAAGGAAGGAAAAAAAATTTTTTAAGAAGAAAAAAAGACCTAATTTTATTTTAATGCATATCACTTGAAACGACATAGAATATAATGATCTTCTTTTGTTATCGCTATTTTTCGTTTGAAGAATATTAATATTAATATATATTTGTTTTCATCTTAAATATAATTATAATTTGTAGGTGACCACTAACTATCTGTTATGAGTTTTTGTATATTTAATCACTCTCATTCTTCTCTAAATCTTTTACTTTATAACTACAGACAAAAAAGGTAAACAACCAAGCCATGTGTTCTTAGAGGCGTCACTTACAATGATTTTCTGTTCTTGGGTTCGATGCCTTTAAGTTAGTTGTTTGTTTTGTTTCAATATTATAATGCATGGTAGATTAATATATATATATATATATATATTAGAAAGATGTATCTCCAATTGTTGAGAACTTAGGAGGAAAAGCTTTTCTCTTTTCTTCTGTTTTAATAAGTTTTGAGTCTGATTATCAAGGTTTAATCACTTTGGATTTTGGATTCTTCTTTTAATGTGATACAATTGGTCATGTTTCTTTCTACAGCTAAATTCAACTGGCTTTTACCAGACTTTATTATGTTTACATATTTGATCTCTCTCCCTCATATCATCTTGAATTATTTATTGTATTAAAATTATATATATAGGTGTTTATGTAATTCTATAACTCGTCTTTGATTCTTTTCCTTTCAGTAACAGCTGCTTTATTGTACTCCGGTGCAATAACAACATATTCAACATAAAGATCACCAAAACCTTTTCTACCTTCGCGTGGCATACCAAAATTTGGTATCCTTTCAATGTCACCATTTAATGTAATTTTATTAATAGCTCTTTGCAATTTAACTTGTTTTTGTGGATCTAAAAATTCAATGGTTCTTTCCCATCCACCATAGATTGATTCATTAAAAGTAATAACTTCAGTTCTATATAAATCATCTCCACGTCTTCTATAACCAAGGTTATTTAGTTCATTTTCTTTAAATTCAAAATATACATCACCTGGTGTGTCAATATCTGGACTTCTTTCAGCTTCTCCTTCTTTTCTAATCTTATGGTTTCTTTTTATCCCACCATCTGCCTTCAAATGGAACGTTTTATCCTTTTTGGTCACTTTGCTACCATGGCACACTTTACATAAATTCTTGATGATATGTCCTGTTCCACTACATCTACCACACATAGTTTGAATCTGCTGTGTCATTATACCCATTTGTATAACCTGGATTTGTACACCACGACCTTGACAATCAGGACACATAGTTATTTTCCCATCCTCTGATCCACTACCATGACAATGATCACAGATATCATTTAATAATAATACCACATCTTGTTCCATACCCAAATAAAAATCCTTTAACGACATATAATGTTGTACAATTAAATCACTACCACGTCTTCTTTGTGGTCCACGAGAACCGTGGGATGCACCACCAAACATTTGTTCAAAGATATCAAATGGATCATGGAACATATTACCCCCTGGATATCCACCGGCACCACCGGCACCACCACCAGCACCACCGTTCTTTAATCCTTCTGCGCCATATTTGTCAAATATAGATCTCTTCTCAGGATCACTCAACACTTCATAGGCTTCCCCGATTTCAATGAATTTCTGATGTGCTTCTTCATTGTTTGGATTTTTATCGGGATGCCATTTTTTAGATAGTTGCCTATATGCAGATTTAATTTCCTTTTCGTTTGCATTCCTGTCGACTCCAAGAATCTTATAATAATCTTGTGCACAGATTAAAGGTGGGAGGTAAAACAAAAGGAAAAATGTTATTATTACCCTTTTTATAAATAAATTCATTCAGATTATTGAGTGGTGTTTTGTATATACAGTTGTATAGGTCAAAAATAGCTTGTTCTCTCTTCTTCTCTACACAATAAAGCTCCTTCTAAGTTTTTAATTTAGTTTAGTTTAGTTTTTTTGTATTGAGAAAAATGACAAAAATTTCTCGAAAAAGTACACGTAACCATTTAAAATGAACTTTTAAATGTATATTCACTTGCTTGATAACAAAAAATTTACAAAAAAAGACAACAATTTCATCCATATATATATTAGTACACAAACATATATATATTTGTATTATTTCTTCCTCAAAAAAAGAAAAGTGGAGATGTATTAGTTTATATATTTGTAATATTTAATCATATCTTACTTAAGCTCCTTCTTCTTCCTCTTCCTCATCATCTTCGTCACCTAAAGCGGCAAAGGTGTTGAAATCATGAATTTGTTTATCAATAATAATGTCTCTATTATCAGCAGGTCTTGAAGAGGAAATGTTCTTGTTGTTTGGTTTCATCTTAACTTTTTCTTGGGCTAAAGATTCAGTAGATCTGTTCTTTTTGTCGCCATTGGAATTGACTTCACCTTCTTCACCTTCTTCGACAACAGCAGATGTGTTCTTTGGTTCCAAAGTGGCCCAACCTTCCTCGTCAACAACAACCTTTGGTTTATGTTTGTTGACTTTTGGTCTACCATGGTGGTGAGAAGATCTTCTTCTGTTGAAATGGCCATGATGATGATTGTGGTTGTGAAATTCTTCTTCTCTTAACGCTTGCAATTGTTTGACTTTTTCAACTAATGCTTTGAATTCAACGGCATCGAAGTTGACTGGTTGAACTTCTTCTGGTTTCAATTCTAATAATTCTTCAATTGTGTATTTTTGCATGACTAATTCCACTCTTTCTGAATCTAATGTGAGTATTTTTTTTTATTTTCACACTTTCTATTAAATATTATTTTTTTTTTGTTTTTTGAACAGAATGGAAGGTGTCAATTGATCAAAGCTTACCCAAAGAGTCCTCCAGTCTTAATAGTTTCTAGCGTTGATGACTTACATTTTTTTATTCATTATTATTTTGCTTTTTTGGTTTATTTTAATTTTCTTTCTTTTCTTTTCTCTTTTGGTCTCCGTCAGTAATGCTTTCGAAAACAAAATAAAAAAAGTTAGGGTTGGGGAAGCCCTCATTTTCACTTCGAGATTTTTCAATTATTTCTTGTTTTCATTAGAAAGTGGACACTGAGGAATAGAAACGAATTGAAGGTTAAACAGCCAATACTTTTATAAAACAGAATGGATAAAAAAAAAACAAGTTGTAGTGAAAGACGATTCAAAATAGTTGTCTTCAAGCAAGTCCTCAGTCCTATTATTATTATTATTTTTTTTTTGTTTTGCTGAGTTCTTTGGATCGTTCTCGTAAAAGTCGATTCTTATACTATTAGTAGAAAGGGCAAAAGCATACATGCTATTTGTGCTCTTTAAAATATGGAACTATTGGCTATTCCATGTAAGAAAACTTTACATGTGGATTTACTTAAAGATCTAGGTAATATAATCAATAAAACATCGCTGCAAAATTCATCGCTATTCCAAAATGATTTAAAGTTCGTTGATCAATTAAGAAACAACATAGTAGACACGGATTTATCCGATCAGTCTTTGTTCGATCACGTCTCTTACTATTATTTGATTGATCATTTAATCAAAAAATTTCCATCGGACCAAATTAGTTTCACTTGGTTTCAGACTCTTTATACTAATTCAATTCCTTCAGATCAATACTCTTTCCAATGGGATCAAGTAAATGTATTATATAATATAGCGTCTCTATACAGTCTGAGGGCCACCGACGCCCCAGATTTGACAAAACAATGTAAATATTTCCAAATGAGCGCAATTATAATTAATTACTTATTAAAAAACTATAATTCAAATCTATCAAGAGATCAAGAGACTAATTTGACATTGGATAATGCTCCCGTAACAGATACACCTACTTTGATATCATTGAAATTTTTAATGATGGCGCAAGCAATGGAATGCTTTTGGCAAAAGGCGATTCGAGATCGTTTGAAGGATAGAATCATTAGTAAGATGTCTTCACAAATTGTTCAATTCTATGAAAATGTAATCAATTTCGGTAAGAAGAGTATTCTTATCAGGTCAGATTGGATTGATAAATTTAAGCACAAACAATTGTATTTCCAGGCAGTTACATTCTATAGAATGGGTAAACAGTATCATTCTAAACAAAAATATGGGTTTGAGATTGTATGTTATCAAAGGGCAGCAAATTATCTGGACCTTTCTGGGATTGTTTCTGATAAATTTAAATCTCAGATTTATGAATCTCTGAAAGATGTAGAAAGAGACAATGATTTTATTTATCATCAAAATTTGCCGTCTGAATCTGTCCTTCCGTTAATAGAGCCGTTGAATATGGTTAATGTTGATTTACCTATGAGAGAAACCTTATTTAAAAATGTTCCTATTGATTTTCAAAGATTAGATAATCTATTTTACAAATTATTACCATTAGATATCATAGAGTATGCTACAGTATTCAAAGAAAGACAACAGCAATATATCCAAGAAAGAATAGTGTCTCCATTACAGGCATTAAACAAATTATTAAAGAACGAGATGCTTGCTGTAACGACTCCAGATTCATCTGCTATTCAGATAGCCAATATACATTCAATCCCAATCGAAGAATTCGATAAATATAATCAAGCATTATCTGATTTAAAACGGAACCGAATTAATGTACAAGATCAATTGAATTTCATTGAGACGATGTTGAATAATGAACAAAAAGAAACAGATAATGAATTGTGTAACAAAAATGGTTCCTTGGGTTCCACTATACCTGGATCATCTACGGTTAGTAAGCCATATTGGGATAGGTTGAATCTTCTGAAACAATATTTAAAACAGGGAATGGATGTCGATATGAAAACCATGGAAGCTTTCGAAGCTATTGATAAAGATTTAATCAGTGCTGATATTGCATTACCCGCAAATACTGATCCATTAATTAAGATGATTGATGATACTATAGAAAAGAGAGAGACATATATTTCTCAATTAGAAAATAAAAAATGGGATAACTCAATATTACCCAAATTAATTGACGATTATAGAACAAATGGTAATATAAGTAATTTTGAGTCAATATATTTATCACATGTAGATGTCACTTTCAAAGAGAGTATATTATTTATTGACGCTGAAAAGAAAATTAACCAAGATTTGATATCGAAGATACATTTAAGGGAACTTGAGCTTAACGAAAAGTCTAAAAGTAGTACATCCATTAAAAGATTGAGTCCTCGTGATCTTTATGTCGAAGATTTTAAGTTTTCTTTAAAACTTTTAGAACAAGTAAAGTCAAACATTATAGATGCTTCCACATTTTATGAAGACTTGATAAATTCTGTTAATAATTTTAGTAAAGAAGTGATTGACTATGTTCAAACTAAGAGATCAGAACATGAAAAAATAAATATTTGATTGTTTAAATCGAGTACGATGCTTATATTACATTGAGCATTTATATATATTTATATAAATATTTGTCTGTGTTTGTGTATGTGTGCGAAGAATTGAAACATACATAGAATATTTTTTTTTTCTATATTTCACCATCAACCTTTTGTTTCAATTTCCATTCTTCATATTGTTTTTTCTTAAGACCTCTAGTCATATTACTTCTATGTCTTCTACTCCTCAAATGAATTTGCCAGTTTCTTTCACCAATAGCAACCAGCTTTTTATCGTTTGAATCACGACAAATTTCACATTCATAGTGTTGCCAATCTGAATTTTTCTTTCTCTCAACAGTTTCTCTTGCGGAGATCAACTCAGTTAATTCGGGAGGTGCCTGATCAAAAGTAATTGATTTATTGTTTATAAATTCTGTTGAAATTTCTATGGCTCTAGAGCAAACCAAGTCATTCCATTTAGTTAGATCAGTGGCATTAAGTAAGTATATATTCTGACCTTTAATATCTGGCACCAACATTTTCTTAATCCATTTGACCTGACGTTTTGCATACTGTATTGTTCTTATTTTCATTCTTTTGATTCCATCTTCTAAACTATTATTTTGTGGATCTTGTAACCAAGGTAAAAACTCCTTATAACCAATGACTTGCCAAACACCATTCTCACATTTTTCAGGTGTCAGTTTATGATTAACAAAGAATTCGTATAATTGTTTAATTTCATCCATACCTCCACTTTGTAACATCTTATCCACACGGCTCTCTAGTCTTTCATTGAGTTGATTCGGTTCACTGTATAACCATAAAAATAGGGTATTATACTTTAATGATAATTTTTGCTGTTTGAATATCTCACTGGGTTTTTTATTTGTCGTATAGAATATTTCTAACATTCTTAATACCCTTCTATCATCATTTGGATGATACTTCATGGCAATTTCAGGATCTATTTGTTTCAGTAATTGGTACCTAGCTTCTTTATTCTCTTCCCCAGATAAAACAGGATGGTCCTTGTATAATTCATTAATTTTTTCTTCATCCCCTAAAGTTATATCTTCCATCGATGGTGTGATTTTATTAAATAATACTTGTAAATAATAATGTGTCCCTCCAACGACAATAGGCAACTTACCTCTTTTGTGGATATCGTTGATTGCATCAAGACACTCCTTCTCGAACCTATGAATAAAATACTCTTCATCCCATGGAACATGGTTCATAACATGATGTACCACACCCTTTCTTTCTGGAATCGGATGCTTATTCGTAATAATTGGGATATCCTTATAAACCTGCATGGAATCAGCATTAATGCATTCACCATTAAGTTTTTTTGCCAATTCGATGGAGAGATCCGACTTTCCAACCCCTGTAGTCCCAACGATTACTATGATTTTTTTCTTTATTTGTTCTTCTGTAAGATCCATTTTGTATAAGCGGTTTATCGGTGTGACAAGCTTAGAAAGTGTCTTCCACATATATATACTGGTAATAATATGAAAGGGACAAATTTTACCTATTAATTAGCAGAATGTTTTGTTTTTTTGTTTTTTAAATCAAGTTTCTTCATTATTGTATATTTCCATTACGGCTTTACCTCATCTCGTCTCATCTCATGTTTCTCTAACAACTTCAATTTAAAACGAAAAAAAAAATAAATAAATAAAATAAAATAAAGAATCCAATAATCTAGGGCTAATAACCCTAAATAACAAAAAAAGAGAAACCCTATCGAAACCATTGCACAAACCCTATTACTTTTCTCTTTTTCCTTCCACTTTGTAAAATACCACAAAAAAAAAAAACAAAAAAATGGAGATGATTCCTTCAATTTTCATAAAAACTAGAGAGAAAAAATAAATAAAAAAAATTGTCGTAAAATGTCCCAGATTGCAACATAAGAACTGAACTTCTTTAACTCCCCGAAAGGAAAAAAAAAAATAAAAAAAGGTAAGGGAGATTTTGACTTCAAGACAAAAAAACAAAAAAAAAAATAAAATTAAAGTAAAATAAAACAATAGATCGGGGTAATCATAGTAACTATTTCCGAAAGAACATACACAAGTGAAATCCCTCGGGGAGTTAAGATTGAAAAAAAACAATATCGAGGCTAGCTCTTGATTAATAATAAGTTAAAGGTTTAACCAGAAACAGTCTTTGGAGATCATTGACATTTCTTTGATATTTAAAGAAAAGATAATATTCTCAGTAGGACTAGGTTGAGTATGGTGCGTTTCTCTTTTGACTTGCTTTGGATTGGATCGTAGACTTTTGTTTCCGGTTTTGTATAAAAATTTGTAGATTCGAATTTTGATCTTTTTTTTAGTGTTTTAAGATTTTATTGCTAGTTGACACGACGTCTCTTCTCTTTTCACTATTATCCTTTTTTGATTGATCAATCTTCTTATTCTGATATATATATATGATATATATATATATATTACAACGGAACAGTACTAAAAAAATGTCAGAAGCTGTGAATAGTGGTAATATCCAAATCGGGCAATCCGGCAAAAATTCTCAAAATATAAATTTGGAATATGCTAAATCTGAATACAGTATAGTTAGTGACAACGATACAGACAAAAGTTCCGAAATAGAAAATTTTGGATCAGTTAATAAAAACAGCTTAGATAAAGAATCACTATCGAATAATGAAGTTGCTAATTTTCCTCGTACTTTGACAAATGATGATAAGAAATCTTTAAGTGGAAGTACATCAGATAGAGAGGAAGAAGATAATGATGAACCTATCGATCCAAAGAGTTTAGATTGGGATGGTCCAGGTGATATGGATAATCCTCATAATTGGCCAACTTGGAAAAAATGGTTGACAACAATGACTGCAGCATTCCTTTGTCTTGTAGTGTCTATGGGATCTTCTTTATACGTTTCCTCTGTACCTGAACTAGTTGCTAAGTATCGTATTAACCAAACTTTGGCACTTGCAGGGCTAACCTTCTATCTTTTAGGTTTATCCACCGTCATCGGTGCCCCATTAAGTGAAGTTTTCGGTAGAAAACCAATTTATATGATTTCTTTGCCTATATCTTGTCTTTTCACTATGGCAGTTGGTTTAAGTAATGGTCATATGAGAATTATCTTACCTTGTAGATTTTTAGCAGGCGCCTTTGCATCTCCTGCTATGTCTATTGCTTCGGGGACCATTATGGATATTTTCGATGTGGATGAAGTGTCAGTTGCAATGACTTTTTTCTGTTTAGCACCATTCATGGGTCCGGTTATTTCTCCAATTATGGCAGGATTTGCATGCCAGTATGAAGATTGGCGTTGGTCCCAATGGATTCTTCTACTTGCATCCGGTTTAATTTATCCATTTATTGTTTTAATGCCTGAAACACATAAGGGTGTTATATTAAGAAAAAGAGCTGTTAAAAGAAATATTAAATTAAAGGAATTTACTAAAGAAGACCAAAAAGAATTCTTAAAAGTTACATTAACAATCACAGTGTTCCGTCCATTAAAAATGTTAGTAGTTGAACCAATTGTACTTGTGTTTTCAATATATGTTGCCTTCATCTTTGCAGTTTTGTTCGCGTTTTTTGAAGCATATCCAGTTATTTATCGTGGTGTATATTTAATGGATTTGGGTATTTCTGGCTTACCTTTCTTAGGTATTGGTTTGGGTTTATGGTTAGGTTCAGTTCTATATATTATTATCGATCGTAAATTTTTATTTCCAAAGGCTCCAGAAGGAACCCCAAATTTGGCTCACCCAACATCATTGCGTGTGAAGCCATATAGAGGACACAGAGATCCTGTTACTAATGAATTGTTACCCGTCAATCCGGAAAGTCTATTATTAGCATGTAAAATTGGCGCTATTGCATTACCAGTTGCATTATTCTGGCAAGCCTGGACTGCTAGACGCGATGTTCAGTGGATGGCACCAATTTCCGCTGGTGTACCATTTGGATTTGGTTTGATTTTAATTTTCTTCAGTGTTATTATGTACTTCTCCACATGTTACCCACCTTTGGTTGTAGCTTCTGCCATGGCTGCTAATAACATGTTAAGATATGTGATGAGTAGTGTATTCCCCTTATTTACCATTCAAATGTATGAAAATATGAAGATTAAATGGGCATCCACCCTATTTGCTTTGATTTGTATTGTTTTGGTTCCAACCCCATGGATTTTTGAAAGATGGGGTTCAATATTAAGACATAAGTCTCAATTTGGTTTTGCTGCTATGATGAAACAAGCAGAAATTGCAGAAGAAGTTGAAGAAGAATTAGGAGGTGATAATGAAAGCGAAATGGGATCATTTTCTACAGCAAAGACACATTCGCATCATGATAATGAGGAATTGACATTAGAGAAATTGGACACATTACGTACAATGGAAACCAACATATCACATCCGGGTGATGCTTTGAGAAGTAACAATTCTTTACGTAAACTTAGATCGCATAGATCCAGTACATTACATAGTCATGTTGATAAGGAGGACCATCAAATTGCAAATCATAGTATCATAAATATTGTTGAACATCCAGATTATGATCAACTTTTGGAAAAGACTGGTACTGATGTTGTTTCGGTAGAGGAGTCAAGCGACTTCTCTTCACAATTAGTATAATATAATTGTTTACAACTGCATATTTTAAGAAAGTTTACGTATTTGCATGTTTCATACCCTTTTTTTTTTGAGTGGAAAAAATATAGATTATTTAGATAAATTTTTAAAAATAAGTATAATTATTAATATAATATATAAAAGCATAAATTTGTTTAAATGTTTACGTTTACTCTTTTATAAAAACACTTTCCTAGTTTTTTTTAAAAAAATAGTTACTTGTAGATATAGATCTAAGATCCTTTTTTTTTCTTTTTATACTGATAGTAAATTTCATGAAACAAACGTGGGTATTTTACAATTTGTATATATTCATTCTATGCTATATACATATATAAAAGATTTTCCTGATGGAAAATTAAAATTATCAAAAATTAGTTCTTAAAGATATTATCACCTTTATTGAATTGGATTTTTTTATCTTGCCCACCACTAATAATACCAACATTTTTAGCCCATTTGACAGCAAATACTTTATCATTAACACCCTTTTCAACAGATGGATCTTCTCTAGTTATAGTATACATTGCAGTAGTTGATCTGACATCCCACACTTTAACAGTACCATCATGAGAACCAGAACATAAGATATATTCATTTTCAGGACATGTATCAAGAGAAACGACAAAATTTTTGTGACCTATTAGTTGTTGTTGAGTTATCTTAGATGTGGAATTAACACGAGGATCATGTAATGTAATGTGTCTAGCACTAGACCCACAGGCTAAAAGATTCAAAGTTGGCATCTGTGCTAAGGATAATAAAGAATAGGAAGTTGTCTTTGTGTCCACACAACGTGATGTAACTAAATCCCAAGTCTTTATTGTATGATCTTGAGATACGGAATAGCCAACCGTGTTATCATTTAAATCGAAACTGGCAGCTTCCACTGGTGCCTTGTGGGATTCTAATAAAGCTAAAGGAGCACGTCTTCTAATTGAACCATCCTTTAAAGTCAATTTTCTTCTCTTTTTAGCAGCTGTAGATATTCTGTTGGAACTATTATTAAATTCTTCCATAGGGTCTACTGCAGTCATTTCTTTATATATAGTAGACCAAAACCCGATAGAATTATCATAAGAGGCAGAAAGTATTCTTGAGTTGTTAGAAACATCGACTGATACAACTGGTGCTTTGTGTCCTTCTAAAATAGCTAATGTTTTACCATCTTCAATGTTTTCATCGTCATCTTTTAATTCATTACCTAAGTTATTATCTAGTTTCAAAGACTCGTTTTTAGTTTTCCAGAGACGTAAAGTACGATCATTACCAGCAGAGACCAATCTCGTAGCTGAAATCACTTTAACTGCTTTAACAGGACCTGAATGACCCGCATATTGTTTTTGGACTTTCCCAGACATATCCCAAGTTCTCACAATACCATCATAGGAACCTGAAACTATGTACATAGATTCTTTATCCACATCAAGAGAACTAACCCAATCATCATTATTGAAGGAAGATAAATAAGATGGTGGTAAAATGGCTCTAGTATATTCTAGATTTAAAGTTGTTTCACTCGATAAACCTTTCTTAACCAAATATTCATCCAAGGAAGTACGTAACAATTCACCATCGATTAAAAAATCAAATGGGATTGGTTTTTCGGTACCTAATAAATGGTTGACAATTTCAGATAAACCATATCTCTTTAAAGAGATTGGAGCATACATTGGAGTATCTTGAACATGAAGAGATTCATCTTTTTCACGTGTAAAAAGTCTAATCTTAACTTGAGATTTATCACTGGCTGACATTTTGTTACCTGTACAGCAGATTTAGTGATATTTAAAATAGAAACCAATCAGCTGTTTATTGTTGATTGAATACTTGCAAGTAATAACTATTGAATATTTACACCTACAAATTTAAACGTTTTTTGTGTTTTACATTTTGAGATGAGCATCCGTTTTATTTTGTTTCTATTGAACACTTCTTTTTTTTTTTCTTTTTTTGATGCGACTGAAAATTTTTTTTGTTGTTCTTCGCTATAAAAAATTAAATAATGGAAGAAAGAAAAAATGAAGGATTTTAACAAAATAAAAAAACAAGGTTAGGAATACAAAGGGAGTAGTTTTTCACAGGAAATGGTATTGTGGACAGTTGAGGTTTAATCATTTTTAAATACAAGTACAGTAGATTTGGAATGTTTAGTTGTTTTTGTAATTATTTAGAGGTGACTTTTTAAAATTAATATAATGAGTATACTACAGTTCAGTTGTATAAAAAAAGAGTAAAAAGTTTGAAATTAATAAGAAACTATTTATACACATAATTTTATGGAGGAAAAAAAAAATCCAGAATGATTTTCTGTAGAAGATGTTTCCAGTAAGTATTAGTAGGTATATCCAAATGTCCGTTTAAATGAAATAAATTGATATGATGCTGTTCTCTTATCCTTCTTTTTTCCCTCTTGTTGTGCATGCAAACAGTAAATTTATCGTTTTATTAAATTATTGTTCGATTTTCATTTGTTCATTTCTTTTTTTCTTTTATTTTTTTATTTATTTTTTTTCACTTCGAAGAAAATTTCGAGATCTTGGGAAAAAATGACTAAATTAATTTAATTGGAATTCATCGAATAGAAACTAATAATGGTTTTCCATCTTTAACTCGAAAAAAACACCCATATTGAAAAAAACACATAATATTTTATTATTTATTTACATTGACAAGGTCACTGAATCTTTTGACGTAATTTGGTAAATTTACCAATATCTAAAGTGCAAATAAACATATATACGCATAGAAAAAGGGGAAAAAAAGAATGGCTTCCTCAGTTCCAGGTCCAAGACCATTACCAGAATCTCGTTATGATTTATCTACTTATTGGGGTAGAATTAGACATTGTGCAGAAATTTCAGATCCATCAATGTTATTAACTACACAAAAGGATCTTGTCGCTGCACGTAAGATTATTAAGGCGTATCGTGAAGGACAAATAGAAAAACCAACGCTAGAGTTTTGGCATGCTAAAAAACAACTGGATTCCACTGTTCATCCAGATACAGGAGAAACTGTCCTACTACCTTTCCGTATGTCCTGCTGTGTTCTTTCTAACACTGTGGTGACACTTGGTATGCTTACACCAGGTTTAGGTACTGCCGGTACTATATTTTGGCAATGGGCCAATCAATCATTAAACGTGGCTATCAATTCTGCAAATGCTAATAAGTCTACAAAAATGAGTACTTCACAACTTGTTACCAATTATGCTGCAGCTGTTGGTGCATCATGTGGTGTTGCTTTAGGTTTAAATAGTTTAGTTCCTAAATTGAAAAACTTATCTGCTAATTCTAGATTGATTTTAGGTAGATTAGTTCCATTCGCTGCAGTGGTTACAGCAGGTATTGTTAACGTATTTTTAATGAGAGGTAATGAAATTAGAAAAGGTATTACCGTTTTTGATAAGCATGGTGACGCTGTTGGAGAATCTAAAAAAGCTGCATTTATCGCTGTAGGAGAGACTGCATTAAGTAGAGTGATCAACGCTACACCAATTATGGTTATTCCACCATTGATTTTAGTCAGATTACAGAAGAACTTCTTAAAGGGCAAATCAGTTGGCGTTCAAACTTTAGTTAATTTGGGTTTAATTACTGTCACTTCCTTTGCTGTCTTACCTTTTGCTTTAGGTGTTTTCCCACAAAGACAATCTATTAGCGTTAAAAAATTAGAGAGTCATTTACATGATAAACGTGATAAAGATGGCCAAAAAGTTGAAACGGTTTATTTCAATAGAGGTATTTGAAGATTCATATGAGGATATAGATGAAAGAAGTGGAGAAGCTAAAGGCATGTGATGACTTTGTTGTTTTATACTTAATAAAGAAAATGTGTAATATAATATATAATATATTTTGTTTGATGTCATGTAAACATTATAGATTGTTGTATAAGGAACTCTAATTGGAAATCCGCGAATATGTATCTCATGGTTAACGCTTAATGTCGAGGCGAAGGACTTGGAACAGCGGAAAATTCTGGGTGCAGGATGCAAAGAAATTCAAACGGTTGTCAGATTAACCTTAGTGGTACTTTACTGAGAAACTGATTTAAGAGACCTTCTATTATTGAGACAGTGCCAGAGGTAACTAGTGGTAATAACACTCTTATCATATCTATTAGGTTATACCTAAGAGATAACATTGATAAGATTATTAAGAAAAAATATATAATTGATTTATTAGGTTGAATCAACAACTATATAATTTGTAAGTATTTATATATAATTGATATTTATATTTTAGTATACAACATGAGATAACCCCCTCATACAATGATAAAGTTAAAGGTTTTAGTGGTTGTGTAAATTAAAGTTTTTTTTTTTCGTTTCATTCTTGTTTAATTTTTTTACAAATTTTTTTTCAAATTTTTTTTAATTTTTTTATTTGAAATTAAAAGAATGAAAACAAAAAGTTAAAAGAAACCCATTCTAAGTTAATGACACGTTAATTGATAAGAATGAGCGCCGTCACTAATATTATTATTAGCATAGCATACATTCTTAACTTGAAATGTATTTTGTATATATATTATGCTTTTATATGTGTTATATATACCGAAGATGTTTTTCCAATAGTTGTTCTTCAATAATCGTTCTTCGGTGATCTAAAGATTTTATAAAAGATAATAATGTATAATAGCATAAAAATGTAATGTGTAAAAGGAGTGAGGAAATAATTTAGATCATCCATTACTTCATGTTCCTTATATATGTTTGGAAATGAGTATCGAATATTATTGTACAAAGTTATTTGCCACTGTATTTATTTCAGGGGTAATTGGTAAAATATCATCTTAACATTTTAGGAAACTAGGAGTATCCTATTTAAGTATCAAGGGGTAAAATATCTTACTAATGATATATTTTACTATGAGATATTTTTGCTGGATTATTTATCCTCAAGGGATAGTCTATTATTAAAGTCTTATTGGTTCATCATATTTTATTCTAGAATCTTCCATTCCAGCAGTAATAACTAAATATATACAAATATGCTTATGTACACACATACATATATTCCCTGAAATCTTTTAAAAGGAGCAACAAATACCACAACAAACATGTATGTTGTTTCTATTGAAATAGAAGGTTCTAGAATATAATATGAAGAACCAATAAGATTTTAATGATATATGATCTCATGATAATATATCCTACCGCAAAAAATATCTTCATCATATATTTTTCATTATTAAGATATTTTACTTTGTGACACTTAAATATGATATTTTAGGTTTCCTAATATGTTAACCAGGTAATCTATCAATTGCCATTACTCTTGAAATGAATACAGTGGCAAATAATAAATAAGTATAATATTCGACACTCATTTCCAAACATATATAAAGAATAGGAAGCAGTCGATAGGCCAAATTATTTCCTACCTACTTTTTATAGGTCGTACATAACGAAAAACAATACTTCTATTTTATATATCTTAAAAAATTCACTAATACACATAATAGTTAAGAATACATATTGATAATAACAACGTAGGAACCGTTTTTTATTAGTTGCTTACAGGCATGACTTATTTATAAATCTATCTTTTTTTTTTAAAAAAAATGTAGTTTTATATATTTATATTTTTAACATAAAACATATCATTTTTCAAATTAAAACTGTTTAACAGACTCTGTTTCGTTACAATTTTAAACTTCCTCTTCTTTACCTTCATTAAATCTGGACAAAAAACGAGGAGAATTCAATATATAACTTTTTTTAAAAAAGTGCTGCACTATTTTCTTTGTGAAACGTAACTATTCTAATTTATTAAATAAGTTCACTCGCTATAGTGTAACTGCTAAGTATAAACAAAATCACTATTAGGCTACTCAAGTAAAAAACAAAAAAAAAAAAAATAAAACAAAATGTTGTATTATCCCTTAGTCTAATCACTTTGAGTATGTCTTCAAAAATGAACCTGATCGTTTGAATATTTTAACAAGCAATCTTTTTTAACCTATTGAATATAAAAATTTTCCAGAATCATAGAAAAAAGTGAAATTTAAAAACAAAATGAACTGACTCAAAGTGGAGAGTAAGACTGACAAAGAGATACACCTAAGACGTAACTGAAACTAATGGATATATTTATAATTTAAGAAATAGTTATGTAAGTATTAATCTCTGATAAAAAATATGTTCTCTTTTTGTAAAATTATAAATAAATAAAAGCTCGTATGAAGTGTACAAAATAATTATTTGACAAAAATAAAAAGAATTCGGCAAACAAAAACTTTTAGTTCGTTTGATATTCCCAAATTATAATTCGTATTTTACTGATATTAATATTAAATACTTTGGTGTTTTTTAATAATTGTTAGTCAACTCCCAAATCTCAGCTAAAAATACCCATTGTTATTCGTCCGTTAGTTCTACCTAATATGCTAGGAAAATAAAACATAAGGTACAGTAATTACAGTTTCATTGTTTATTCACTTTTTATCATAAAAGAATTGAAAAATGGAAATTCATCTTTCAATATTTACAATTTTTGAATCATACTGATTGGAGAACTATTTTTTTCTTACTCTATCTGATTTTCAAATATTGTTCCAATGTAATAACCTTCTGAACTTTTTAACAATTTTCAAATTCATAGAAGATTTAATTACACTTTAACCTTAAAAAAATGATTTATTAATAAATATATCAATTTTAACAATAAAAATGACAAGAAACTATTTCATTACAACTTAGAACATATAATATAGTCCTCTCAACTAAATCTGTCAGTATCAAGATCCTCAGTATCTCCCTTTCAACGTTGTAGAAAACATGTTGATGTTTCCAAAGAAAATGATAAAAAATTGTAAAACAAAGGACAAAAAAAAAAAATAACGGAAAAACTAAAACAAGTAATCTCAAAACTGGTTCTCTGTTAAAAGGATTTTAAATTCGATAAGGGACTGATCTGAATATATCTTCCAAGAAACATGATCCTTTATCTAAAGTTAATCCTTCTACAAAAAAAACTTAAACTTATTATATACCTTCTAATAGTTTCTCTCTCTCTCTCTCTTTTTTTTTTTCTTGTTCATTAAATACTCGAAAAAAAAAAAAAGAAAACAATCCTAGAAGTCAGGGATTACTGTTGAAACTGAGTTGCAACAACATAGAGAACACATTATTATTTTTAACAACTATTTCCTTCAATTAGTTGATTATTTGCTAATTATCTATATATATCGTTTAATAGACAAAAGAAAAAGAGAACTTTTACTAACAAGTTTTTGAAATAAATAAAGTTATTGCATCTGCGATATTTTAATTTTAATTTTAGCTATTAGTCTATTACTGATCTGTATTAATTCATAATGAGTGGCTGTAAGGAAGAAGCCATTTTCCGTTCTGCGGAAATGTCTTTACTTCAATTCTATATTCCTCAAGAAATTTCGAGAGAAGCAGTATACACCATAGGGAAAAAAGGTACTGTTCAGTTCCGGGATCTGAATTCAAATATTCGTTCATTCCAACGTTCTTATGTCAATGAAATAAGAAAATTGGATGGTGTTCAAAGACAATATCGCTACCTTTACAGTCTTTTAGAAAAACACAACATTCAATTCTTAGAAACAGAAGATCAATTAGATGTAAACAATGTTGCATTTCCAAGCACTTCTGCTATCGATGATCATGTCGAAAATGCAACCATTTTAGAGAAACGTTTGATTCAAATGGAAGATGCTAGAGAACAAATTAAATTACAGAAGACCGATTTAGAACAGTTCAGATATGTATTACAAGCGGGTGATCAGTTTTTTAGTACCAAGATTGACAACATTAACTCAAATGAGGAACATCAATCTCTAGGTAGACGGGACAGTATTGATTTTGAAGCTGTCACTATGGGGCAACGTAGTGTTAGTTATGTGACTGGTGTTATGCCAAGAGACAAGATTGCAAGTCTAGAGCAGATTCTATGGAGAGTATTAAGAGGTAATTTATTATTTAGTCACATTGAAATTAATGAGCCTATCTATGACTCCAATTCTAAACAATATATTGCAAAAAATGCTTTTATTGTATTCTCACATGGTGATTTAATTCTAGATAGAATTAAAAGGATCGCAGAATCCTTAGATGCTAAACTATATGATGTCGACAAATCAGCAGAAAGAAGATCACGTCAATTACTTGATGTCAACAAGAGTTTAGATGATTTATACACTGTCTTAGAAACTACTACCACTACGATAGAAAGTGAACTTATTGCTATCTCAAAGGAATTAAATAATTGGTTCCAAATAATTTGTAAAGAAAAACATGTCTATGAAACTTTAAATATGTTCAATTTTGATTCTAACAGAAAAATTTTGATTGCTGAGGGTTGGGTTCCAAAGGACGAAATATACCATCTACAAGAATGTCTTAATGAAGTGACCACTAATTTGGGTCTCGATGTAGCATCTATTATCCAGGTTTTAGAGACCAATAAAACTCCTCCAACATTTCATAGAACCAACAAATTCACTCTTGCCTTCCAAAATATTTGTGATTCTTATGGTATTGCTCAATATAGAGAAGTTAATGCTGGTTTACCTACAATTGTTACTTTCCCATTCATGTTTGCCATTATGTTTGGTGATCTTGGCCATGGTTTCATATTAACTTTAGCTGGATTAACTCTTGTATTAAATGAGAAGAGAATAGAGAAAATGAAACGTGGAGAAATCTTTGACATGGCTTATGTTGGAAGATACATCATTCTACTAATGGGTCTCTTTTCAATGTATACTGGATTCCTATATAACGATATCTTTTCACTGACAATGACCCTTTTCAAATCAGGATGGAAATGGCCAGATTCTTGGGAAGAAGGTGAACCGATTGCTGCTACACAAATTGGCGTATATCCAATAGGTCTTGATTCTGCTTGGCATGGTACTGAAAATGCTTTGCTTTTCTCCAATTCATATAAAATGAAACTTTCTGTTTTAATGGGGTTCATTCACATGTCTTATTCTTATATGTTTTCTTTAGTGAATCATTTATACTTCAATTCCTTCATTGATATTGTAGCCAACTTTATCCCAGGTTTAATATTCATGCAAGGCATCTTTGGATACTTATCCATCTGCATTGTTTACAAATGGAGTGTTGATTGGGTTAAGGATGGGAAGCCAGCTCCTGCCCTATTAAATATGTTGATTAATATGTTTTTGTCTCCAGGGGTTATTGATGACGAGTTGTACCCACATCAAGCCAAAGTTCAAGTTGTTTTATTAGTCCTTGCATTAATTTGTGTTCCATGGTTATTAATTTTAAAACCATTACATTTCAAATTATCACAAAGAAAGAAGGGTCACATTGCATTACCAATGCATAATGATATTGAGAACTCTCCAGTGGACAACGATGAACTTCTACCTAGTAATACTGAAATAGATGAAATCTATGGCACTGGTAATGGCGATGACGGTGAAAGCGGGGAAGGCCACGGAGAAGAATTTGGTGATGTCATCATCCATCAAGTTATACATACTATTGAATTCTGTTTAAACTGTGTTTCACACACTGCATCGTATCTTCGTCTCTGGGCTTTATCTCTAGCCCATGCCCAGTTATCGAGTGTTTTATGGTCTATGACCATTAGCTTAGCCTTTGGAGTAACTGGCATTACCGGTGTTTTAATGACCGTATTTTTATTTGCCATGTGGTTTACATTAACTGTTTGTATCTTAGTTGTGATGGAAGGTACATCAGCTATGTTACATTCGTTGCGTCTACATTGGGTTGAATCTATGTCCAAATTCTTTATTGGTGAAGGTATTGAATATTTACCATTTGAGTTTACATATCAAGATTTACCACTAGCTGTAGCTGCTACAAATGTTAAAACTAATAGAAGTTGAATTATACACACAGCGCACAATAAAAATTTTTTCCCCAGTTCTATATTTTTTATCAATCTGCTTTTATTCTTGATTCTTTATCATATTTTAGTGTCCCTAAATCAGAATATATATATATATATGAATTTATTTACTTTTTTTTGTCTAAGCTATTAAGTAATTAGTTAATTAAAACGTTACATTTATAATCAATGCTATTAAAGACCAGCAATTTTTTTTTTAGAATTTTTGGAATTTATAAACGAATATATACCACTACAATTAATTAAACCAGAATGGAAATTATCCCATACTTTTATCTTTTCACCAGTTTCATAATTCCATACACGCAAAGATTTATCATCACCACAAGAGAGAGAGAGAGGGGGGGGGGGGGAGAGGGGGACAATTTAATCTGTGATACACAAGTATGATCATGGCCCAGTAAATTTTTGAACAAATGGCTGGAAGCCAGATTAATTGAATTCCATTCACATACTCTAATACTCACATCTTTAGAAGAAGTAGTTTAAGTAATAGTGTTGTTATTATCCTTTGTGGAATCATTTTGATTTGTTATAATTCCATTATTTATCATGGCTTAAATTGAAGTTATTGTAGCAATATGAAAATTAATAGGTACTATGAGGTAAAGAAATGTTTAGAATTACCGAATGAATATAAATTTCCATGGTTTGCACCAATTATATTATACGATAGTTAAAAAAAAAAGGATGAAACTTAATTGGATTGATGGAAGAATTCTACATTTAATTTTTGTCTTTTAGATAAAGGTAGTAACTTACCATTTATGATTTATATCCATAATTATTATCTTCACTGTTTTAACCATAGCACAAACAGTTAAAGAAAGAAAGAGAAAGAGAGAGAGGGTGGGAGTAAGGGGTGGGTAATACTAATAACTATATATATATATAATATAAAGCAACCACAACAGATAATAATATTTCGAAAATAGAAATGTAATTTATATGTCACAGGAAGAGCAAAGAAAAAAAAAACATATCGGGTGGAAAACTTAAATAATAATAAAATATATTTTTGTTATTATTATTATACAGTTGAATATTTCAAAGACACATAGAGATTACGAGACACATTTTATACATAAGAAAGATGGATATATTATTAATAAATAAATGCCTGTGTAGTTAGTTGGTGTTATAATGATTAAAGAATATAATTGTCCTAGGTAGTATAGAGTAGCTACAACTGAATCATTGTCAAGTAGTCACATTACAGACTGATCATCCAGTGATCATATTGAATATTCGATAACTGTTAACACACACACACATATATATATATCTTCTTTCTTTCCCTGCATCTACAATATATTTGTTTATTCGAGAATATTTATAAAAAAACACAAAAAAAATGAGTCGAGAATCAAATCCGAAATTTTTCTTTTCTTTTTCTCTTTTCTCTTTGTTTTTTATTGTTATACATTACTTTTTTTTTCGCTTCTTCTTGGTGCCTATATTTCCCTCAATTTTGTTTTGTTCGTTTTATTTTCCACTTGCAAAGATATATATTTACACATTTTATATAATTAACTAACCTTATATACTCAAGACAGAACAAAACAGAAAAACATAACGGTATAAAGACACTTAACCTTGTTTTTTTAAAGTACTATAGCTATTCAATTGCTACCGTTCTACATAGTTTTATTCTTTCCCTCTATTTTTTTGTATTTGTTTCTGTGTCCGTTTTTATATAAGCAATTAGAATAAGTAAAATAAAATAGAGCATAGTATGGCAATATTATCTAAACATTCCTTCCATCATACCCCTAGTAATAATATTAATGATCACCATTCAAATGATAATAATCCTTCCATTAATGTCGTAAACTCAAATAATTCTATAAGTAATAATACTACTACTACTACTACTCATAACCCTCCACCGTTATTGAAAAGAAGTTCTAAATCATTTTTGAGTTTTTTAAATAGAAAGCCAAGTATGGAATCAATTAGAAGTGATAAATCTAATGATTCTTCCTTTTATATAAATTCTAGTTCAAATCATTCTCATCATAAGAATCAGTATGACAATAATAATAGTGCTACACCTACTTCTCCAAGATTAAAACATCATTCCCATCACCATCATCATACATATCATAATAATAATGGTTCAAATTCTGATTTACATGATCATCTTCATACAAATACTACTAATAATAACCCTATCACTCCAAAACCATCTCATTCTATGGCTGAATTGAAAAGATTCTTTAGATCGTCTAAAAAGTCTGTCGTCAATTTACATCATTTGGCTACTACATCATCATCTTCTAATAAAGAAAAAGGCAAAGAAGCTCATTTGCATGGTACAAAATCTCCAATTAATCACCATCCTTATTCAACTACTACTTTAAACCTAAATTCTCATTTCTTAAACCCAAATGATCATAAATCTCACACTCATTCGGCTATCCCTCCAAGTTCTGATTCTGCCTTATCCTTATCTAATACAATAAACATCTACCATGATGATACAATCCTTGCACAAAAATATGGTAAGTTAGGTAAGACTCTAGGTAGTGGTGCCGGAGGGTCAGTTAAAGTCCTTGTTCGTCCATCAGATGGCGCTACTTTCGCCGTCAAAGAATTCAGACCACGCAAATCAAACGAATCAATCAAACAATACGCCAAGAAATGCACCGCGGAATTTTGTATCGGTTCTTCTTTGCATCACCCAAACATAGTCAAAACCATAGACATCTTCTCCGATTTCCATCAAAATAAATATTTCCAAGTGATGGAATACTTGCCTGTGGACTTCTTCTCCGTTGTCATGACTGGTCTAATGTCCCGTGGCGAAATCAACTGCTGTTTCAAACAGATCGCTAGTGGTGTCAAATACTTGCATTCAATGGGACTGGCTCACCGTGATTTGAAATTGGATAACTGTGTAATGAACCCAAATGGGATCTTGAAATTGATCGATTTCGGTAGTGCTGTGGTGTTCAGATATCCATTCGAGGATGATATCACTATGGCTCACGGGATCGTTGGCAGTGATCCATATCTGGCACCGGAGGTTTTAACATCGACAAAGTCATATGACCCACAATTCGTCGATATTTGGCCGTTGGGGATAATATATTGTTGTATGATGTTGAAGAGGTTCCCATGGAAGGTGCCAAGGATGTCTGATGAGAACTTCAAATTGTATTCTATGCCAGATGATTTCCCACATGATTATGTTCAGTCTGCTAAACACCATGAACAGTTGTTGAAGGAGAGACGTGAAAGACGTGAACAAGAAAAACGCGGTGTGAATGAACAAGAAATTAATAGTACACATGACAAAATTAAACAATTACCTACTCCAACTGAAGACAATGAAAGGAAAGCTGAAAATAATGGAAATAATGATACTAGAACGAGTAACAATGGTAAAACTACCACTGATACTGATACTACTACTACTACCACTATTAACAATGGTGCATCCACACAAAAACATACAGAAACACAGGGACAAGACGCAACTCCCACTAATAAAGATCCAAAAATGGAAAAGACGAACACAACCACCTCTACTCAAACTAATAAACCGCAACATCCTCAAAAGAAAGTTATCCATGGTCCATATAGATTATTACGTTTATTACCACATGCTTCAAGACCAATTTTATCTAAAACCTTGGAAGTTGATGTATCTAAGAGAGCTACTTTAGATGATATCTTTAATGATGAATGGTTTAAAAGTATACCTTCATGTACCATTGATGAAAAGAATAACACTATTAGAGCACCAGGTCATCATCATACAATTGTCAAAGATGATAAAACATATAAGATATAATCATAAAGGACTTGCGCCAAATTTTTTTCTTTCCTTCATCCCCCACCTTTTTTTCTTTTTTATTGATTTATACAGTATTATCTTCTATAGAATCTGAGTCGTTTTATTTCACTTTGTTGTTTATTCCTAGTTATATATATATATCTATTTATAAAGAAAACTTATTTATTTAGATTTAGTCAAAGATTTACATATTAGTAATTAAAAAGAAAAAAAAAAAGGCCAATAAATTAAAAAAGTAAAAGGGTCATACAAAACCTATTTACAAGATTAATTTTTCTGTCTGATACTTCTATTTCAAAAAATAATCTAAATGTTCTCTTTTAATCAAACTGAACTGAAGATCCCCCTTTTTGTCGACAGTACCTGTATAATTAAACAAATTAATATTATTAACCCCCCATTTATCTGCAAAATTCATTGTGCCATTTTTAATATCAATTCCATCAAATCTAAATGACCAATAACATAGTAGTCTATTTATTAAAACTTGTCTATCTGTAGAATCATTTACCATTAAATTTAAATCTTCATTCGGATAATAAAGTTGTCTCTCTATAATATAGTTCACTAGTTCATTATAAGAAATGTTAATCGACTCACTCTGCTGTGAACTTAGTTGCTCAATGATTCTTTTCAAAGTTAACCAATCGTCAACAGATCAAGTATTTTAATAATTTATTAACTTCATTAGATAATTTATCAGTTTGATTGAAATATTCCCATACTTTCAATTTCCAAGATGGTTGTTTATTAATAATTAAATTTTGTAAAAAACGAACTTTATTTTTATTCGATAAAGAATATACAGTGTTGTATTTTTCTCTCTGATGATTCTCATTTGGTACAGGTTGCCTCCATAATTGTTTTAAAATTTGATCATCTTTAGAATATTTCTTACTTACTTTATTAAATGCACCATTCCCAAGACAACGATAGAACGCTAATTGTGGTCTTAAATAAATAAATAAAAAAGTCAATTCTTCAAATAAAAATAAACATATTATAAATTTAGGTAATTTATAAATCTCTTTAAATCGTATCATATCATGCACAAATTTTTTTCTCGACAGTTGTGGAAACGACTGATTTAAATTATTTAACTCTAATTGTCTATAAATTTCGTTAACATCAACAACTTTATGTTGTCTCCATGATATCCAGGTGGTCTTAATTGATTCCCTGTATAAGAACAACAGTTTTTTACCAACACGAAACCCTAAGGTCGGCCATTTTCTCCAACGTGGTATTGTACTTATATTCTCTTTATCCTTCAATCTATACGTCAATGGTAACGTTTGCGGAGAATTTAACCAAGGGTCATACTCATACTCAGCATCTTGTTTATCAACAATCAATTTCGATTTTTTAACAGGGTTGACCAAATGGTCAGGTACAAACTTTAATTTTTGTGTTTTGATTAATCTATTCAAAAAAGGATAAAGGGTATTGCCTTTAATTGACTCTTCAAAATCATGCTTCGAGTAAAGTGAGAATGGAGTCTTCAAATTTGATGTTAACGAATTTGATACACTATACTCACGTAAAGGTCGCCTAGTGATGACTTTCCACAATATTTGAACCATTGAAATTCACCTTTCTTGTTCCTTTGTTTATCTTTGTTATCTTAATCAATATAAAAGGTTGTGATTTAACAACTGTACATTTTTCTTTGTCTTTTACATTCAAGGAAGTATATATGTAATAAGGAATTTTTTTTT
Organism: Arxiozyma slooffiae; assembly: GCA_017347545.2. Classification (NCBI taxonomy): domain Eukaryota; kingdom Fungi; phylum Ascomycota; class Saccharomycetes; order Saccharomycetales; family Saccharomycetaceae; genus Arxiozyma; species Arxiozyma slooffiae. The sequence continues at coordinate 458,314 of JAFHAQ020000002.1, read as the reverse complement.
TCCTATAATTATTGGATACCCATACAAAGAGCTTTTGAGATATGAAATGGTACTAGTCTTGGGTCACTTGAACCCAAAAGGAGAATAAAAAAAAGGCCCAGCGGTCCTTTAATATATATATATATATATATAAATTTTAAGAGAAAGATTATCACACAATCACCAAGTATACAAACACAAACATTTTCCTTTAATATAATCCATGTGCATATGATACAGAAACTATTGAAAAAACAATTGTGGCTTTTGGTATAATATTTGTATATATTTAGATTATAATTAAAGACATATATTATTCATATACATACATATATATATGTAAGTGAAATCATCCTAAAATATATTAAGGCGACGGTAAATTTTTTCTACATCTTTGAGGCTAACATATCATCTGCCTTTGAGACTACAGTAATGGCCAAGTCGGTGCTTTCATTACCTTCATAAGTCTTCAAATATTCTTCTAAATCTTCTTTAAATTGTTTGATTTTAGTGTATAATGTGGGTAATAACCTTTCAGTGTCTTCTAGGATTTCCTTCTGTTTCTTCAATTCATATGGGTCAACATCTTTATCTGCCTCTAATTTTTCAAGTAGTTCCTTTTGATCTTTCTTCTCTTCGATATAATAGTTTTCTTCCTTCATTAACCTTTGTAAAGATTTAACTTTAATCTCCAATTGCGTTGGTGCCATCTCTGGAAATGAATGTATAATTTATGTTATAAGTTAAGATTGAATAAATAAGTCTCTCTTTCCCCTACTTTCTTACCAATAATGTGAGAAGAGCAACTCCTTGATGCAGATTTATAGGTGTAAATATACTCTTTTATAGTATCTGCGCTTGCTTTAAGAAATTGTGTTACTGTTGTGTATGTCTGAAATCTTGCTGTCTCTAGAGTTTTTCAATCTTCAAAATTTACTATCTCATTAGAATAAAATAAAAGAAAAATAAAAATGATCTTGATATATGTCTGCGATTAAAGAAAAGAAGTCCATATATTCTATTTAGAATAACTTTCTGAACGATTTCAAAAACTATTTATGTCTTCAAAAGAATATGAAGAGCATTTTCTTGATAGACTACTACACCATTTAATAATATATAATGACATATAACATAATTACAACTAATTATAATAAAAACTTCCAAATTGTAATATTAATACATATTTATATAATGAATATAATTACAAAAAAAAAAAAAAAATTATTAAGTGAACTTGAAGGTTATTCTATTTGGTGTTTTGTCTATTTTTCTTTTTTTTTTTAGCACTATATAAAACCTTTCTGCTGACAATATGCAAGTGATGAGTTAATTCCTTAGTAGATAGAAAAAAGGATACGTCCTAGCGTTCTGAATATACACTGCTAGATGCAGATAGAATTGTATTATGTTTTGTTAACTCAATATCATCTATTTTTTTTTGTAAGTATTGAATGGTGTTAACCCTAGGATAACCTTTTGCTAAATGATTTGTTGAGAATTGAGCTGAAATAACATAATCATCTTCGTCTTCCTCTTGGTCCTTCTCACTGTCATTTGAATAATTCATCGTTGCAATTAAAGGTTTTATTTCTGTTTTTCTTAAACTCATGGTCCTTATTTGGTTGAATCCTTTCGTAATATCATTAGTACGTGAATAAACAGTAGGTATACTTCGCGATATATAATTTTTCTTATTTTCATCACTTATAGTAGATGGAACCTTTGTTATAGACAGATCCCCCAAAGAGTCAAATTCCTCTAAAGCTGTATCGTAAGCAGAACTTGAATATGTAGTTGTTGATAAATTCGGTGAATTCAAAGAACAACTTCCCTCTGTCAAGGAACTAGATGGAGTAGAATTCATAAATTCATCGAAATTATACGATTTATCTAATTGAGAATCAATTGAATTTATCCTTGGTGTTAACGGTGTAGAATTTATCTTTGTTGGTAAACATAAATGATTAATATCTTTTGTTCCAAAGTGCTTTTGCAGCTTATTCATATTTTCGATTTTAACGACATGGTTTAAGACTCTTTCTACCTCTGGATTAAAGACGCCTGAATATCGATCATTTGTAGTAGCTTTCTTTGTACTATAACATGCATGAATATTTTGGAATATTTTGTTGTTGTCATTATTATTAAAAGTAATAGAACTTTCTTCTTGTCCAGGGAAATCCTTTTTTTGGTTATAGCATTTTTCATTTGATACAAATGGTTGTTCTTTTTTAATTAAGCTTTCTTTAAGTTCTGGTAATTCAGGCAAACTAAACATTTTTTGAGATGAGATTCTTCTTTGTAAGACTCTACGCTCCTGCAAGTTCTTAGGTCTTGGTTCATTACTTGGTCTATTTATATTGCCATACTGTGTCAGTAAAATTCTAGGAACAATAATACCATTATGATTACCATTCTCATATTGATTTCCCCCCCTCTTTTCTGATTGTAATAATTTCTTATGATCATAAATAAGAATTTCAGGAACTGACTCTAATCTTTTCTTAAGTTTTATAGTGCCACCAAATTTTCTTGATAACCTTTTACCATATTTATTATTATCTGCATTTGTGTAATCAAGGTCTTGATCATCAAATTTGAAAATTGGGATGTTCATTAAATCTTCCGCTGTCAGTGCCATCGACGCAGGTCTTACAGCATCGATGTTATGGTCAATTCGTTCCCCTAAAAATTTTCTGCGCATAGTTTCCTATTGGTTTAAACTTGTTATATACTTATATTTATTATCTGTGTTTAACAGAATATTATTAATAAAAAAAAAAAAAAGAAGAGTAAATAGTTGGAATGTTTAAACAGAACGTGTATTTAGTCGACACATTCTTTCGCATAACCAAAAATCAAAAACATGAGGTAAAAAAAATTAAAGAAGACAACCGTAGGAGAAAGCAAATAAAATGTAAAGACCACAAGATCTTTTTGTTTATATATATGCTTGAAATTCCCCACCCCCCATTGTCTAATGTATACTTTCCTTATTTTCTTACCAAACCTATATACAACAGATAATATCGTTTGTTTAAAATTTATTATTTATCAAGGCTGGTTTTATGCGTTTGTGGCGCTGGGTTCTCTTTAATGTCGGTTTTCCCTAATAGAGAAAATTACGTAAAGATCGGTGACAAAGAGAGAGAGAAAAAAAAAAAAAATAAACCTATAAAACTTTTACAGATGAGTATAACCAGGCATAGGACGTTGAATATTACCTTAAAATGTCAACAATAATTGTTTTAGTTAGTTTAAAAATTATATTGAGAGGTAAGTACTGTATTTAATATATATTATTTGTTTCCTTTTTTCAGAATATATATGAAAAAGAGTACAGAGAACTACCAAATATTTCGATACATATGTATTGTATGATTTTATCGTACAATACTATTATTATACTTATTCGATGTTACTACAAAAAATATATTACTTGATTGTTAGCGATAATATTCCATTCCTTGTTTTGCTTCCCATTCCCTTAATGCTCTATCCCATTCATCCTCATTATCTACATCAATTTCCTTTTCCTCCATTTCTTTCTCCTTCAATAGTTGTTCTCTTCTTTCTAATTCTTGTTTGTCATATTCTTCTTTATTATCGATCCATCTCTCTTGAATATCATAATGTTCCCTCATGGCACCTTCTCTGGTAGCTTCTGCCCACACAGTATCTCCACCAACTTCTGAAGAACCAAAAATATAACCATTAGCTTTATCTATAACACTTTGTAAATTAATCATACTCTCCTTATCATCAATAGCCAAGACTTCAAAGGAGACAAGACCAAAATCACTAACCAATTCACTGATCGTCTCGGTCAATTTACTGTATCGCTTTCCTAACGGGCTACCACTAGTCTCCTTTTCTATATATGGTATCAAATAATCTAAATCTTGTACTTCCGTGTAATAATCTAGTCTGAATGGTAATTCTCCGTATGATTTTAACTTATCTATCTTTGACAATACATTAATTTGTGGCAAATCCATCATAAGCATAGACCGTAACGCTAATAATAGGATAGAAACGTATTGAGATGGTGAAGTAATATAGAAACAATCAATAAGATTGACGACACAAAATCTCATATCCAATTCTTTCTCCAATCTTTTAAATATAAGAAACAGAGAAGAATGATGTGTGAATAATTCCACTTGTCCAGGACAATCAAACACTAAATATGCCTTTTCTTCTTTTACTAAAGTCTTTATCTGTAAAATAAATAGATCTATGGATTGATTCAATGATTCCATAGCATACATTAACCCTCCGTTTGGTCCCAACTGTTGTTCAGACATAATTTCTTCTATGGTGATAAAGTCTCTAATGTCAATGGCACATGGGTATGGTAAGCTATCATTTGCTGGATCCATATTAATAATTTGGGAATGTCTCCCGATGGCACTAAAAAATTGAGAACATCCATTACAGTATGTTGATTTCCCTGATCCTGGAGGTCCAATGACTATTTGACCAAATGGCATTATTGAAGGGGCAAAATATCTGTGATGTTAAAAATAAAGAATATTCAAAAAGTAATGGTTATTTTTCTTCTAGTATATATATATTTTAACCATTAGATTATCCAATAAATCTAGCTGTTAAAAACGAACAACTATCCTTTATCAACAAAACTTCTTAAACTTATTTTCTTTCCTTTCAAGACTACTTTTTTTTTCCTTTTTAAGTTCCCTCTTTGCCATCCTAAACATTTTTTTGTATTTCGTTGACAAGTCTTATCTTATTTTTTTATTTTTTTCCATTATTTAAAACAAAAAAAAATTAATTTTATGTGAACTGCTAGAAAACATTATATATCTCATATACAAAATTGACAAAAGTGACAATAATCAAATAAAAGACATCCGATACTGAACTGTACACTACATCAGAACAAAAAAAAATAATTAATGAATTTATAGTTACCATTAAAAAATCTATATCTTTTTTTGTGTACACCAAACAGCTTGTTGTATTATTCCTCAAACAGAATAAAAATGTATCTTTTGGTTTCTCTTTTTTTTTGTCTATATATTAAAGCATCTACATTGTGTTATAAGTTAAGAGTAAAACATAAACAGATATCTCGGGATATATATTATACATTTTATAATATAATATTTCTTTCTTCTGGTTTGCTTGTTAATTTATATAGAGAGGATACACTAACTAACGTTCAAAAAAATCATCTTCATCATTGTCATCAAACGAGCCATCACTATTATAATGATAACCATCTGCACCATCATCTTCGGAAGATGAATAAATAGCATCACTACTTATATGATCCATACCGTTGTCTGATCCACTATAAATAGCGTAACTATCATCATCATCAAATTCATTGTAATCTTCAATAGCTTTCATTAGTGTTTCACCTTTTATCATAGATTTAGATTCCACAACATAATTACCTTCCACGTATGAGTTAGTCAATTTACTCTTTTTACCAATACGTGCATTAGGACCAACAATAACATTTTCTAAGATACATTCATCTTCAATGATCGCACCATCTAAAATGATAGAACCACTGATACGACATTTATTACCAATGATACAGTGGTTTCTAATAGTGGACAATTTAACAGAACTCTTTTCGCCTAAAGTGACTGATGGATCGACTAATGCATCTGCACCAATAGCAGATGAAGATGCAATTAAAGAAGAAGTGGTTGATTTGATCTTCAATATGAATCTGTTTGCATCCATTAATGTAGACAAATTATTAGCACGAATAAATGTGGCTAGTGATGGATCAGGTAAGATAAAAATGCCTACCGTTTCTCTCTTTTCTTTAACGTGTCTCCATGATCTTCTTGCTAGATCCCTAAATAGTTTAGATAATGTTGTATTTGTATTAATGTTATCAGGGATCAATGAATTGTTGTGATGTTTGAAATAAGATGGATTAATAGCGTATTTGTTAACATTTTTAAAATTACCTTCGGTATCATTGGAATTGTTATTATTGCCTTTAGTAGATAAATTTTGTAGGTTGATACTTTTGGTTGTATTAGCATCGATATTTTCGTTATCAGTGGAATTTTTATCGACATCATTATCATCATTTTGATGTTGTTTTCTTGGTTTATTTAAAAACTGACATAACTGATAGGAACAGAAATAGATGGAAGAATTCAACAATTTAGTAGAGACAGTGATATTTGGATATTTCCATAATAAGTGTGATCTAATCTGTAGATACTTTGTCTTTGTTACATTTTCATTTGAATAAATATCCAATAAAATAGGTTGTTTCTGATACTCTTGATGATCGAAATCATCATTATAGACAGTGAAGATTTGATCCTTCTCCAATTTTTTTTTATCTAATGAACTATCCAAAGAATTTTTGTAAAAGACAGAGATTGCCAAATTATCATCATCTCTGTTATGGTATTGATCGATAAAGATTTGTGGTGGTATATCAGTGATAAAGTCACATGGCAACAAAACAAAGTCCATTTTAATTAAAGGTAAAAGATCATTAATCAAAATTTGTCCCATGGATGATGAAGTAGTAGAGATAAAGTTGATATTTTTCAAATTTTGCATATTTGAATTATTGTTATTGTTATTACTATTATTAGCAGTATTATTGTTATTGTTGTTATTACTGTTATGTGAATGTAAATTTGATTCAATGATTTTATATTGTTCGTATCTTAATTTAAGAAATTCAGATAGACCGAATTTAATAATATCAATTTCATCTTTATGTGCCACGATATTAATTTCATGAAAATCTGCTTGGTCACACCAATCGATAACGTATTCGATCATAGAACGGTTTGCGACAGGTAACAAAGCCTTTGGTAAATGACCAGTTGAAGTAATAATGGAATCATTAATATCAAAATCAAAATCAAAATTACCTACATCAATATTAGTGTCTCTATTATTATGGACATTATTTGTTAGTGAATTGACAGATATGTTATCAGTTGTGTTTATATTAGTGTTCCCATCTATACTAGCAACAGCAACATTAGAATTGGATGTTGTAAGATCATTAACACCAGATTGGTCTAGATCATCATTAAACTCACCTAATGTAGAACTAGAAAAGGGTGATAAGTTATGCCCACCACCACAGAAAATAAAAGCTTGCAATAACATAACTATGTATTTGTATCTCTGCTTGTTTTTTCTGTCACTTTCTTTCTTGGATATACGAGTGTGTCTAAATGTATCTGTATACAAACAATAGGTTAGCACCCACCCAAACGGTTGAAAGTTAAATAGAATGGTGTTACGAATAGATACGCCCTAGATATATATATAAGCAACTGACTGACAATTGAATTGTATATTACTATACACTTACACAACAGCAGAAATGTATATAACAAACATATAAACACTCAACTGGTAGAAATTTGCTTAACACAACATAATCAAACGCTCTCATCGAAACTTTAAACCTGCCACAACCACTATATTATAAAAAAAAAAATTTTTCGTTTTTGTTTTGTTTTTTGTTTTCCTTCGAACATTTCTCAAAATTTCAATTCCGCAACAAAACTTGTTGAGGGATACAATTCCGCCAATAACCCGTGGAGGTACGGATGGAAGTGCCAGTGGATGGGTGTATGGGTGTATGTTTTTTTGTTTTTTTTTTTGTTTGTTTGCCACTTTGAAGGAAAGTTAAAGTGAAGGGATTTTTTTTCTTACATTGAATAGAAAGTAAAGTGAGTACAAGAACAGTATCATAATGTTGTATTTTACTTGATAAATGTAGGAATGGATAATTGGTGTTAGTAAAGCAAAAGAAAAACATTCTACTTATTGTTGGTATTAACTACTATATCAATCTATGATAACTACCAGACACTGATTTTTTACTTATTTGCTTATTTATTTATTTATTTATTTAATATATTATTTCCTTACTCTAGTTGCATTATTTTCATCTTTTTAATCTTCTCCCACCCCCCCTATCACGCACACACAAGTACATAACATACACGCATATATATATATATTTATTTATACGATGAGTGAAGAACAAGATCCATTATTAGCGGCTTTAAATGATCAAACACAAAATGAATCCAATACAAACGAAGAACAGTCCGCAGCTACAGGAGAAACACCCGTTCAAGAGACTTCAAATACCCAAGAACAAATAGATCCTGAAAGAGAAGCCTACAATAAAGCCTTGACACAATTCAAGAAGAAACTGATGGAACATCGTAGATTTAGCGACCAGTTAAAAGCACGTAGACAAAACATACGAGATTTGGAAGTAGAGTTCGATAAGACTGAAAATGATATCAAAGCATTGCAGTCTATTGGACAATTGATTGGTGAAGTCATGAAAGAGTTGTCCACTGAAAAATATATCGTTAAAGCATCCTCTGGTCCTCGTTACATCGTTGGGGTTAGGAACTCGGTTGACAGAAGTAAATTGAAAAAGGGTGTTAGAGTCACTTTGGATATTACTACATTGACCATCATGAGGATTTTACCAAGAGAGACAGATCCATTAGTCTATAATATGACCACGTTTGAACAAGGTGAAATCTCCTTTGATGGTATAGGTGGGTTAACTGAACAGATAAGAGAATTGAGAGAAGTCGTGGAATTACCTTTGAAAAACCCTGAAATCTTTCAAAGAGTAGGTATCAAACCACCAAAGGGGGTCTTATTATATGGTCCTCCAGGTACTGGTAAGACTCTATTGGCTAAAGCTGTGGCTGCTACCATTGGTGCAAATTTTATCTTTTCTCCTGCTTCTGGTATCGTTGATAAATACATCGGTGAGTCTGCAAGAATCATTAGAGAAATGTTTGCATACGCTAAAGAACATGAACCTTGTATTATATTTATGGATGAAGTGGATGCCATTGGTGGTAGAAGGTTTAGTGAAGGTACTTCTGCAGATAGAGAAATTCAAAGAACTTTAATGGAATTGCTAACTCAAATGGACGGGTTCGATAATCTGGGCCAAACAAAGATCATTATGGCTACTAATAGACCAGATACATTAGATCCAGCTTTGTTAAGACCTGGTAGGTTAGATAGAAAGATTGAAATTCCATTACCTAATGAAGCTGGTAGATTGGAAATCTTTAAGATTCACACGTCAAAGGTTAAAAAACATGGTGATTTTGATTTTGAAGCTGCAGTTAAGATGAGTGATGGTTTTAACGGTGCTGATATTCGTAATTGTGTCACTGAAGCTGGGTTTTTCGCTATTAGAGATGATCGTGATCATATTATACCGGAAGATTTAATGAAAGCTGTTAGAAAAGTAGCGGAAGTTAAAAAACTGGAAGGTAATCTAGAATATCAAAAATTATGATCTATTTTCTATATATATATATAAGTAATTTCTAAATGTATTCATAAAAGGGTAAATTTCGATTAAATATAGTATAGTATAGAAGGAACTAAGCAGCAAATTATTTATATATTATGTAATTATTGCCATTAATTTAAGATTAAAAAAAAAAAATATATATATATATATATATATATAGAAAAAACTTGTATATAAAAGTAATATTTTCTTAAAATAGAGAAGACTAATTATTCCACGTCTTTAATTTTCCTTTTGTGCCTTTCTTTGATTCTAAAATGTTTATCAAACCCTGATTCTAGGTGATTTTTCAACTAACTGAATTTATTACCATAATTTCTCTTACAATAACTGCATATCAAACCAGACTTTTTTATGACATCTCTTCCCCTCTTTTCTTTATCAGGCAGAACATCTAACGGTAACTGATAATATTCAATTAAAAACCTTGTATTAAAAGAGTTATACTGTTTCTTATTCTTCAATTTGATAGAATGGAAATCTTTAGTAATAACATGATTATGTAATTCTTTTTTTCATTGAAGGAACACTACGAACACCAACTTTTAAAAAAATATTTATAAAATAATCTTTGGAAATTAAATCTCTTGACAATATTTCGAATTTTTTTTTAGTAGAGGATTCATAGATGCAGTTTCGGCACCAACTGACATACTTATTTAAAATATGATTTTTCAGACTACATTCAATAGTTACTGCTGGATTTTTTTTTTTGCTTAACTCTAGATCTCTTGGTATTATTAATAAAGAGTATTCCGATTTATTAAATTTGTTAAATATAATACTGACTGTGTCATCGAAAAAAAATCAATATTTCATCACTAAGTGTGTCCGGATAAATATTATAGGGAGAAAAGGAAGGTGTACAACCATAACATTTCATTAAAGTAAAACATCCAAAATCATAATACAATTTTACATAAAAAAAATATATATATATTCATGGAAAAGCAAATTTGAACTTCCCTTTCCCCTTAAGTTGATCTGATCCAATTGAATATAATTCCTTCTTACTACTATATTAATGAAGGAAAACGAAAAAAGTAAGTTAGGTTTTTAGCATGAGTTACATACATCACTAATAACTTTAATAGTACAAAAAAAAATAAGAAGATGAGAGAGATATTCTATCTTACTATTTACTTATTGTGAGATTGTATATTGAAATTAAAGACTTTGTTATTTACCTAATGACATAATAGAAAAGGAAAAAAAAAATATTTAAAAAATAAAACAAAATATGCTTAAAGCAGATTATTGTGAATATGTATCAATATAAATATTTGTTATAAAATTGCTTATCTTTCTCCCCAATTTTTATATGCTTATTTACTGCTTTGTAATTGCTTCCGGATACATAAATTTCTAAGTATCTTAAGGAGGTATACTAGTAAACAAGATTTACCTTTTCAATTATCTGTACATATACGAATAAATTCATCTTCATTAATCTCTCCATCTCCATCAAGATCAAACTCATCAATCATTGCTCTTAACTCTTGATCTGTCAAATTTTCACCCAATTCTTGTGCCACTTTTTTCAAATTCTTTAGTGATATCTTACCCGTATTATCTTCATCAAATAACTTAAATGCTCTTTTAATTTCATCCAAAGGATCACGATCCATTATCATTTCACCAGATACAATAAAAAAATCATCGTACGATATTAGCCTATTACCAGTAGTATCATATTTATCGATAATTTCAATTACTGATTTGTTATCCAATGTAAAACCTAATGCTCTTAATGCTACTTTTAACTCATGATAATCTAAATATCCATCATTATTCATATCAAATAAATTAAATGCTTCATAAATCTCTTGTTTCTGTTCTGCTAATAATTCTTGATTGATATTGACATTCATATTAACCCTTGAATCCTTATATCCATCATTACTTGGATTGGAAACCCTATTTCTTAAATTATTCATTATCTTTGTTCTTTATGTTTCTTCTATTTTCTTTTTATTACTTACTTACACACTAAATTATGGTAGACCTCTTCCCCCCCTCAAATATACAAAATGGGAACACCTGAATTATCACCCTTTTAGCTCTCAAATATCCCATCTTCTTACTTTGTATATACGTGTGTATCTTCTATTAACATTATGTAGCTTCCACTATCGAAGAAAAAGGATATCTTTTAATATTTATCTTTGAGTAATGAAATTTTGTAAATATCAAAAACCAACCCCCCACAAAAAAAAAAAAAAAAAAAAACAGAAAAAAAAAAGTTGCAATAAAGTTCAAAATGGTTTTCCTTCAAAGGCACAGATATTTTCAAAAGGTTATTCTTAAGGAAATATTTCAAATTGTAATTTAACTTACTCTATGACATTGTAAGTATGTATCTTTTTCAAATAAATCCAGTGATCTATACATATTGTGCCATGATTGTTCCATCTTGCAAATGCTTGTAGATGAATTGAGAACTAGTTACTACAAGAAAAGCAATGGTCTTAAGATATTCTAGAATACCAAAATGGGTTATACATGTCGATACAGACCAAATTATTGGTTATAATTCCACATATTTTAATGATATAGACATAGATTGGGTATAATCCCTAGGTTTGGAGAATTTAGAATTAACCAGTAATGAAGATAATAGCAATACTAATACAGATTATCGTTTTGTGAACAGTAAGCGCAATAACAGTAATAGTACTATGGGTGTCATTTATAGTAAAATAAAATGACAAAATATAAAACTGATACAAATTAAAATTACTGGACTACTCTCAGAATTTGAAATCATAATAACAAGAAAATTAGATAGATATTTAAATCAATTTACTAATTCATTAATGTTGGAAAGATTCTTATATATGATTATCATATCTATTATAATATGGGTTATATGGAGGTATGGAGTTATCTTTGAATATTCAAATGGTATCACGTTTTTTAATCATGGTATATAATGATACAATATGCAAATGATCATATTGATGCAAATAATTTTGAAACTGATTTATTATATTAAATCTATGCCATATAGATAATGAACTAAACGAGATACAACTATTAAGAATTATGTAAAGAAATCTATGGAGAGAATTCATTTAAAAACTGTAGGAGCAAAAAAATATAAGGATTAGGTGAATGATCCTCATTTAGTGACTAATTCAATATTGTTTTTATACTCTCAAACTCATGATACACAGGATGATGAAGATAATATGATTGTGGAATTACAATTAAATGAAATGGATAAAACTAAATTTATATATGGTGATTATGGCACTGGAAGAGATTATTTAAAATTAACAAAATAAAATCATATTTGATGATTTATTTGTTATCCTATTGCATTTTGCACCAAAGGATACAATTCCAATAGTGGACAAATTCTTTTAGCACAAAAGCATAATGCATAAAGTATTATTTTTATTTCAAACGAATATGGGAATGATTTTAATGATATTGTTCGACAGAGAAGCGCTGGTCTATTACAATACGGTTCTGGTGACGTCCTCTCTGCGGAAAGTTCATCTCATGGGTACCTTGATTTATTAAATTCAAAAAGAACCGAATTGTTACCATACGTTTCTGTTATATCTATATCAGCCAACCAAGAGAAATTAATTCAATCCAAATTTGATGCTAAAAATTCTGTACTCTTTGAGAATGGTTGGTATAGTGGTAGTGGTAATGACATACTATGTGCACTAAATATAACCAGTGTAATAAAGGAAAGACAACCGATTTATAATGTCATGGGCAAAATCGAAGGGCACGAACAACCAAAAAAGGCAATAATCATTGGTGCTGCAAGGAATTCTTTGCATCCGGGAGCATTATATCTCAATATGAGGCTAACTTATATGTCGAGTATAATGGAATTACTGCAAGAATTGAAATTTAAATATAATTAGGTTCTTCTCAGAAATATTTATTTCATATCCTCTGTTGGTAGTTAATATAATTATATAGGAACCACTGAATTTGTTCAAAGGGAGTCTTTAATTTTACAAAAGAAAATTTATTCTTATATAGATATTAGTCGATTGTCGTTGGATCAAAGTCTGGATATTATATCACATCCATTATTGCAATCATTATTTACAAATTTTGAAAGACTTGGTTCGAAATTATCAAAAAAATGTTACACTCATATATAAATATGGTTATCGAACACCATTTTTGGTAAACAGTATTCCAACGGCTGTGATAACATCAAAGCATGTCAATGAAAAGAGGGTACTTATTGGTACATCCATGGATACGTTTGATAATATTCAAGATAAGTTTTATAAAGAAACATATCAAAATATCACTAAAGCCAGTATTAATTACACAATTGGAATAATATTAAGAATGACAGATGCTCCAATAATACCATTCAATTTATTATATTTTACAAGAATTATTAATGAAAAAAGTATCTGAATTAAAGACCAGGTATGACAATCACTAAAATTTCAAAGATATTCTCAGAAGTTTGTTACAATGGAAAAAGTTAAGGTCAAGAATGGATACAATGGCAATCTAAATGGCACACTGAATTCAAGATAAAGGATCATTCGATTAAAGTGGAAGAACTATTGCCTATCTCCAAACAAAGGTGTGAATGGAATTTGAAGTTAAGTCATATAGGTAAAAAGACAATATATGAATATAGTTTACCGAAGAGAACTTTCTATAAGAATATTATTATTGGTCCACCATTTTGGAGTAATTATGGAGCTACTGATGAGATTAATATTGATGCAGATGATGATAATGGTACATACAAAAAGGAAGACTTATGGGTTTTTCCAGGTCTTCATGATGCAATTTGGAACGAAGTTTGGTATGGTGCACAGGAACAACACAATATCATTTCTAAAGTTTAAATGAAGCAGGTCACTCCATTTCTAAAGAGGTAGTAGACAATTCGAATATTATACTATAGAGTTTGTAGTATAAAATACGGTATATTTATACATACCTTTTTATATTTAGCATTTTTTTTTAGAATTCTTCTTTTCGTTTCTTTGCTTTTTAACTTGGTGCGTGAAAGTTTGCTTAAACAATCTCCATCCATTCCTTTTTTACTATTTGTCACTTTAACGGCCTTTTGAATTAAGAATATACAAAGAACTACTCTTACCTACATATGAAGTGAACAGTTAATAGTCATTTATTTATTTATAAACACCTTAACATATAAAAATATATAAACATACATTAAAAATTTTCTATAATTTACTGTTGTATAAATGCATTTGGAGGTATATTGCCTACGCTATTGTTAAAACCAGCAATAGCGGTGTCAAAATTCCATCCACTTTGTTCAGCTAACATATATGTGTATTCTGAATTTAGTTTAGTTTGTAACTGTAATTTATTTAATAATTCCAATTGAATTGGGTTTAATTTGGTCTGAATTTCAGGTGGTAGTTGTAAATGCGGAGATATTATAGTTGAATTTGAATTATTCACTGGCGACATTGCTACAGGATTGTTGGAAGAAATGGCACCAGTGGTACCCATGTTTTGATTTGTTGAAGATTGGCTTGGTATTGGTACTTGTTCGATATGCCATGATGGTAAACAATATGATCTAACTGTTAATAAATCAGAAGCAATAACAAGAGAATTATTAGAAACATTACTTATTATTACCCAGGTTCTATCAAATGTTTTCTTCGATAACCTCTTATTGTTTGAACTATTATGGTACCTTCTATTTCTCATTGAAGTCTTTTTGTTATTATTGTTACCATTAATAGAATCATTTAAAGGTTTGTCGACTTCTTCAAAATAACCATGTAAAGTGATCAGATATCCATTGACTTGTTGATATGCTACAGCTTCCACTGAATAGGCATTGGGGTTTTCCATCAAAAAATGTTTGGTCTTCGGGATAGAATTGAAAAGGTTATTTATTTGTTCTGGACCTATAGCCAATCTTTCTTGTAATAACTTAGGTGTTGAAACTTTGGTAAAATTTCTCGATGTAGATAAATAATGGCCAAACGATGGATTTTGATCAGATCCTTTGACTGTAGAACTTGGGACTGAGGAATCTGTGGAAATTGAAAATTGAGATTGTGGAGTGTATAAATTTAATAACTGAGATCTATCTTGGTCCCAAAGGCTTAGAAAATTGGAGATAAAGTTAGTGGAAATATTAGATATATCTTGATCTTCAAAGAAAAATAGTTGGAACTTACTTGACTGCTGATTTATATTTGGCATAATAGAAAATACAGATTTTAACTTGGTTTCATCTCTAACTAAAGTGTTATCCAATATTGTTAATTTGGGGAAAATATTCAATACCTCAGAACGGTACATTCTATCATTACATATTTGATTATTAACCATTAATAATTCTCTTAAATGTGGGAATTTATTTTTCCATTGATTGAAGATTTGAAATCTATTGAAACGGTTATTTGCTAAACAAAGATTTTTCAAATTTTTAAATATTAAAGGTAAATTAGATATCAGAGTTAAGTCCTTCAAATTATTATTGGCCAAATTTAAACTTTCTATTGATTTTAATTCATCTTCAGTAGATGCGACTTTCAATGCAGCAGGTAAGATCTTTGATTGTCTGGCCATAGCGCTAAACATATTATTATTCACCAATTCTGGATCATTGATCAATTCACCTAAGTTTAACATTTTAGTTTGACGATCGTATCTTTTATAGAGAAGATTTTTAAGAAATTGAACAGTACTCGAAGTACCACTATTGGTGTTTGAACCTGAACTTGTATCAATATCAATTTTCAAATTATTACCAGCGAATTTGGCACCATTCCATTTTTTAACCTCTTGTGCTTGTTGGATATTATTAACGTAACCAACGACTAAAGACCCCTGTACGGTGGCATTCATTATTGAGACACGAGCATTTCTACTAATAAAATTTAATAGATCTTGTAAAGAACCATTTTGCCAGTTAGCAATAGTGATTTTGACTCTATTCTGCATTAGTTGTTGTTGAGCCATATTTGATATGTTATTAACATTATGAGAAAACATTGTTCCTAGTTTTGTCGTTGTTATTTATTTCTTGGGGTTTTGACTTTCTATGTAAATTTTATTGGAAGAAGTGAGCCCGACTATATGGTTTTATGAGTGGAAGTAAATGAATTCAATTATGATGTTAGACTTTGGCATAAACTAACTTTACCTTAAGTGTCATCTCATTGTCATAATTTCTTCAAATGTTATTTCTATTAATAATGGAAATTTTCAAAAAAAAAAAATTTTTTTAAAAAATATTTCAAAAGCTTCAAGAAAAGAGAAGAGAAATTTCTTGTTTTTTTTTTTCTTTCCCACGAGGGGCCGGCGGAGAGCTAAAAAGAGAAATTATCTATTATAAAAGCTAAGAAGATACGAAAGAAATGACAGTGGCACTTAATAAAGTGACAGATAGAAGATGTGATGTGACAGAAAAGTGGTACAAATTTGTTTACTACATTACCTGTTTATAAACAAATATATATGCAGATGTATATATATATATATATATATATTTTGAATCTCACTTTTGGTGTTTTTTTTTTTTATAAACGTCTTCTCAATATTACTTTTTGGATCCCATTACGTCCTTCTTCCTTGTTAGGTTCTAAAATATCTTCGAATAAAGGTTTAAAATCTCCATTATCTATAAACCATCTGACAGTGTCGTTAAAAGCTGAGTTTGAACTACTATCATAGTCCCAAGGTAAATATAATGTGATGTATCGTTGATGATTAGTCTTCCCTAAATCAATCACATAATCTAATACATGGTTCAAAATATTCAAGTTAGTCACCGATAGATAACTGGGAAGTAATACTATAGAGTAAACAAATATACCATTATCTGTCTTTCTTGTTGTACATAAATCACAATTTATGTAACCAATAGGTATTTCATTATTGACATATATCAATTTAGAATATTGTTTATTTAATTGATAATTTTTAGCTTGTTGTTCATTGGGACATACATCGTTGAGTTTCAAAATAAGTCCCTCTTGAAAATTATGGATATCGTCTAGGTTGATATGCATATTAAAATGTTTCTCTTCTCTTGAATTATTTATTTTATTTATTATTTTCTATATATATATATAATTATTTGTCAAATGAAATTCTATATTCTCAATTTATAGAATACCTGGATGATGGTTACCTTGATTTAACTTCTTTCTTTAATTCTTTAGTACACATTTTGGTGGTCAAGCAAAGACTTCTTTTTGTTTATTTTCTCTTTCCTTTTTGGTTTTCATACGTTTTCTTTGTTTTTTTCTTCTTCTGATTGCTACAGAAAGTGTAATAATAAACCTATCAAGAAAGCAAATGATTTCATATTTATATTTATAGTATCTCTTTATTTTTATTTTTTTTAATGCTAATTACATATAATGCACATTTCTATAATCATCAATATATATGCTGATTAGTTGATTGGTCATTTACAATCTATATTACATAATTTGCTTAATTAATAACAATTTCACCTTTTGTATTGACTCTAATTAATTTCAAAGTGGACATGGCACCAAATGATCCATTCCAATTCCTTAAAAATTTGACATTTTCTTCTAAGGTTAAATCAGGAACTTGGAAACCTTTCTCAAATTCTTCCATCTCTAGCTTCTTCTTATTTTCCAATAATAATTGTTTATTATGTGGTGGCCTATTTGGTCTTCTCTTTGATTTAAATTCTTCAATCTCTTCATCGTCTCTATTTATAAACAACTGGATGAAATTAGCTATCTCATTAGGTTCAAATTTTGTACAATTTTTATATTCATCTAATGTATTTATTAAATCTTGTATGAACTTAATACGTGATAATTCATTCGATCTTCTCTCTGTAAATTCTCTTTTCTTTGACTGTAATTTGGCTTCCCTTAATGTGGCTCTATTAATTTGTTTAAATTTTCTACCATTTGGGTGTATCGTGACATCTTTACCTGTAGCCTTTTTTTTATTACGTAAATTTTTATTGATTTTTGATAATGATTTAGATAATGGCATAATTTTTATATATTGTATAATTATGAATTCCAGTAAATATTAATACCTTCTTCTATTGCAATATTTTTTAATGGTTTGTTCTTAGTCCAATCGAATATATGTACACTAATGGGCACCTCATACCCATTTCGTCCAGTTTTAAATCATCTCTGTTTTTTTTTTTTTGTTAGATCTGAAAAATGAAAAAAAATTTTTTTTTTCTCGATGGTATTTTTATTTTTATTTTTATTTGCCTTTTGTTTTTTTCTATGAGAAACGATTAACAAACCGATGGAAAGGAATTAAAATCTGTAGATTCAAATATTATTTATTATATTTTATATAAATATATATATATAGTCAACACAGTGTATATATGGACTGATACGTTTGTAATTTAGTTACAGAATGCGTATGATCTTTTGTAATGTTCTATTTTTATATCTTGGAAGATAATTAAAATTAAAAATACCGTAGATAACCCTATATATATATCTAAATCCATTTTGCAAATGTCCGTACTATACAAGTTGATTTCTCCACAAGAATTTATTTCATTATTAAAAACCCAACAATCCCAACAACATGGCTTGTCAAAAAGGATTATTCCAATTGATGCCACTTGGTATCTCCCAAGTTTGAATCGTGATGCTAAAGAAGAATTTTTAACTCAAGAAAGAATTCCCGGTTCAATCTTCTTCGATATCGATAGTGTTAAAGACACAGAATCTCCTTACCCTCATATGGCTCCAACTGCTAACAAATTTACTGCTTCAATGAATCAATTCGGTATATTACCTAATGATATCCTTGTCGTTTATGATAGAATAGGTAATTTTAGTAGTCCTCGTTGTGCTTGGACTTTAGCTTTGTTTGGTCATCCTGAAATTTATCTTTTAAATAATTTTAATATCTATAAACAATTGAATGGTCCAATAGAAACAATGCCAGTGGATAAAATATCTCCATATGAACCTACTGATAAATATCATACTACTAAAGATATTTCTAAAGAACAAATTGTCCATTTTGATGAAATGGTGAAATTGGTTCAAGATAACACTTTCCAAGATGGTAAAATTCAATTATTTGATGCAAGGTCTAATGGTAGATTCAAAGGTATTGATCCGGAACCAAGACCTGGGTTATCTTCAGGTCATGTCCCAGGGGCTCAATCTTTACCGTTTTCAGACCTATTAGATCCAATAACTAAGCAATTTCCACATGAGTCAAATGACATGAAGGATAAGCTTCTTGAAGCTATAAGTAAAAATAATGGTAAGAGTAAAGAACAAGTAGAAAAGGATTTAGAAAATAATCAAATATATACTATGTGTGGTACCGGTGTTACTGGTACTATTATTAAGACTGCTTTCGAACATGCTGGTTACAAAAATATTAAATTATATGATGGGTCATGGACTGAATGGGTTTTAAGAAATGGAAATGATTCTACCTTAATCGTTAAAGATTAATTAGTAAAATATATAATAATAGTATTCTCTAATATATCGTTTTTTTTTTTTGCCTTTTTAGTTCATTTGAGTGTTCAGTAAAATGCTTATCTCATTCTTTAGTGTATGTAGTTTTTTTGAGTGCAGAAACATTGTGTTGCCATTTTATTCCTTTTCATAAAGTTGACTTATCTACCCTATTACTTGTTTACTAAATTTGTTTGGTATATTTCTGTATTGTGATAAACGATTAGTGAATATTTTCCTTATGCGCTGATTATTCCCTTCCTTAGCTGTATATTTTTTTTTATAATAAAGACAAGAGAATTAAATAAAAAAGTGAAAAATAAATAAAATAAAATAAAATTAAGTAAATAACATTGAATAATTTAAATAGTGTAGTATATTTAAAAGAAACGTTGCGTTAATAACACTCTGAAAATTCATGTTTGGATTTTTATTATGACAGGTACCTATTTTGTTAGGTTACTCCTATATTCATTAAATAATATAAACATATATATATATATATATATATATTTATAAGAGAAGGATTATTAAATAATGTCACTCCCAGGTTTGGAACCAGGTCATACAGGAAATATATTTCCCGAGCCAAACACACTAGGTTTAGATTCAGATAATTTAAACGATCCAATTAATGGATCGATCAATATATATAGCGGAGATGTTAAATTGACAAACAAAGATGAGCCACAATATCTAAATTTATCTATTGGGATGCAGTGGTCTTTACAATTAGGTAAACAAGATCTAGTAGGGCAAAATGTTAAAATTTATGTCACTGTATTATCCGGTATCTGTGAAGTATTAGGCACAGAATTGGCTAACGATGTAGAATATTGTTTCCAAGATTGGAATTTTAGTATTTTGGCAATTGAAGATTCCCGTATTAAATGGAGGTTAGTCAATTTAATGATACCTTTAAACGATCCATTTATAAATAGCATTACACCTAATGATACAGCTAAATATGTTTATAATTTATATTTTGCTGTTGAGAAGTTAAGATACTCTTCATTTACAGGACCTAATTTACTAATCTTAGGGAACACTAATACAGGGAAAACATCTCTATCAAGGATTCTTTCATCATATTCAATTAAAAATAAAGCATATCAACCAATGTTTATTAATTTAGATCCAGTTCAGCCTATTGTTTCACCACCTGGTTGTGTTATGGCTACACCAATATCTGATTTGATCGATTTACAATCTCCTTTTTGGAATGAATCCTTGACAAGTGGTGCTACCAAATTGCATAGTAGACAACCACTAATTAAAAATTTTGGTTTAGAAAAGATAGAAGAGAATCTCGATTGGTATGCAGAAATTGTGAGACAGACGTTAGATACAGTTAATAGAAGATTAAACAATGATCCCCTAGTTCAAAGGTCTGGTTGTATTATTGATACACCTTCATGCTTTTATGAATCTTACGAAAATTTTAAAAGCATTCTACAAATGATAATCTCCAAGATGAAGATAGATATAGTCGTTATCTTATCATCTGATACTGATGAGGACATCTCGGCTACAATAAATGATGAACCTATTAACAATATTATAGATAAAAATAGATGTACAATAATTAAGTTACCAAAACTAAGTGGAGTCATTCCGAATGATGATGCATATAAAAGGTTATTACAACGTCTTGCTATAGGAGACTATTTTTATGGTGATATAAACACTGTTATTACACCTTATGTTACTAGTTGTGATTTTACAGATTTAATCATATGGAAAATACCAGCTAATAATGAATATAATTCATTAAGTGGCCAAGAAGATACTGAAACAGCATCTAACTCTATTCAAAATCAAAATAATACAAATAATAACCTCGAAAATGTCAGTACAGATATAATAACGCCATTGACTTTACAACCTGTGGAAGTAAACCAATCAAATCTACAGCATGCTATTATTACCATATACTATTGTCCAAAAAGAAGTGATCCAAAGGAGATATTACAATCATCGGTGATGGGATTTGCTTTGATAACAGAAGTTAATGAAAAGAGACAAAAATGTAAGTTGTTGTTGCCTGTTCCAGGTTCTTTACCCAAAAATGCTTTAATGTTAACATCTTATAGATATTTAGAGTAGTTGTTGTTTGTAACATAAATAAAATTTATATACCTAAATAGATATTTGCTTATTCTGTCTAATTTGCATATACTTTACAATAAAGTAGAACACAATTTGTATAAAAATATATCCAGGTATAGATTAATGTTCACTATAACCAAACAAATTGGTATAGTTTTATCAATCTTCAAAGCGACAACGTAAAGAATGGATGTTGTCTAATTGGAATAATTGAAATAAAGTTTAAATTTTGATCAGAAGATTGTTTGAAGTTCTGTTTGGGATAATAAAGTTATTACAATTGTCAAGGTACAAAGAGCAGTACTAGTGAAATATAAGCGTAATTAATTTTTTAACTATTTACTAATTACGTACTATTCATATTATTACTGTTGTTGTTTTTAGTTACGTTGAGTACTAGAGGAATAATCAAAATAGCTAGTGACGCCACAATTCACCATAAAATCAACAATCCCAAGTCCATATGACGTTTGTGTTTTAATTTTAATATATTTCCATATATCTATCCCAAAATCTGTTCCCCTAAGATTATTTTTAAGATTAATTTCCTCATCTGTAGTGAAATCAGCCCCATTTAAGCCAATTAATAGGCACACTGCACTCAAATCCAAGGGTCAGGTAGCGTTATTTCCTATTTTAGATGATATCCTACATTATATGATAAGTGAATTTAAAAACAACTTTTATTTATGTTTAGATCTATGTAAATCCCTGAAATATATTGAGACAATTGATCAATTATTTATTTTGCAACGTATATTATCAAATAAATATAATGACAAAAGGACCAATTATGTGGGTAATTTTATATCATTATGTAGTTCAAAGGTTGATCTTTCAACTTTTGACGATTGATTAATGTTATTACAAAAATTTAATATCATTTATTAAGAAATCTGAATGGGTGATTAAGTATTCAATTGATATTGATAATTATAAATATGATTTTATGTTCAATCCTGAAGCTAATTATAAGAAATTTATTGGAAACGATAACTATTTGAGTATTAGTAGTAAAGGTAATCATTATGAGGGCAGTGGCGGTAACGATTCAAGGGTAGACACTTTTAAAACATTTATTGATAAGACTAGGTCTATAGAAGCGTCAAAACAAATTTGTAACGATATAATTATATCAGATACTCATTTGCAGAATATAATTAATTATTGAATAGAATCAGTGGTACAAAGAAGGGATTCAAATGAGATTTATTAACATAATTATGTAGATCAATGTCTTGACAACATGTCACTTAATGAAATCACAATGTTTCAATCTATTTACATATTATGATCTTCCATTTATATTAAGAAAAAAAGGTATCAAGATGACTTAGACAAATTGCATTCCTATTAGATTATATGTTGGCTAGGAATGTGGATCAAAATTTTCATAATTCTTTATTTCATCTTGGATTATTTCTTTCTAGTTTTGGTGATACTAGATCCCCAATGGCTTCTTTCAGGGAAGTCTTTCAAAATAGCAAAAAAGAATAAAGATGTAAAGACATTGAATTATATATATTATTTGACTATTTTACGGTAAATTAAAAATTACGCAAAACAAAGTTTTTTTTTCTTTCTATATGTGAGAAAGTCAATAAAATAGTTAGTAATTTAAAAAGGATTGATGGTTAATATAATTCACAAATATTTGAAGGTGTGTATAGAGCAGACACATTACTTTGTTTGAAGAAAAACAAACTTTTTAATTAAAGTTTTAGAGTCTAATGTTCAATATTTAATTATATCTTTACAACAAGATAGGTATGATATTATAGATGATAGTAGGTCAAAAAATTCTATCTCCCCATTTTTATTCCAAGATATGAAAGTATTTAGGTTATAAAGATATAAGTGATATGTATGGACTCTTTTATGAAAAGAATCCTATTGATAAAGACTTTACAACAAGATAGGTATGATATTATAGATGATAGTAGGTCAAAAAATTCTATCTCCCCATTTTTATTCCAAGATATGAAAGTATTTAGGTTATAAAGATATAAGTGATATGTATGGACTCTTTTATGAAAAGAATCCTATTGATAAAGAGATTGAGAATGGCTTTGTATTAGTTAACGATAGGAAAGATGTAGATTCAATTATTAACGATTTATATCTGCCAACTTTAGAAATATGATCAAGAGATGTCCTTGATTCATTTATTAAAAAAAAAAGTGGTGCCTAATGGTAAAGTTGACAAACCTTTAAAATATTTAAATAGTTTTAGTGAACAATAATTAATTTTGTATTAGGGTAATTTTTGGAAATTGAAATACATGATGAAAATGTGTAAATTGTTTAATAAAATTTATAGGGGACAACATAATCTTACCTATTTTAGATAGGTTTATAATTAGGACAAGAGAAAATAAAAATGGCAACAAAAAAAAAAAAATACAACGATGTTTTTAAATTGTTAACAAGGGATTTAGATTTATTATTGAAGTTTGATGAAACTTGAAATATGGCTTACAAAATGACCAAAGATATGCGCAGATTCTTTAAGGGCAATGCAAGTACAGAGCACACACAAGAAAAATAGAATACAACTGCATAATTTACCATTACAACATTGCATATATAAATACCTTATTTTAAATATATATTTATACATAAATACATAATAAAATAAAAGAAAGAAAATAAATATAAACAAACGTAGTAATAGAAATTATTTTTACAACTATAATTGGAGAGTCCATTCTGGGTTTTCTTAAAAAAGGGGAAAAAAAAAGTTTTAATAAAACTAGAATGATAAAAAGTTAACTATAACACTAAAGGATATATAAAACCTTTTGTTATGGTATTCTCTCCTCCCATTAAGTAATCACTTCATATACTAACATAAAATAAAATAAAATAAAATAAAGAAACTAGTTAGTTATTTAGTGAGTAACAGTAGAATTTGACCAGAAAACACTGGTTGGTTGAGCTGTAACAGTAACGTATGAAGTTTTAGCTTCTTCAGTAACAGTAACGTATTGAACCTTTGGAGATACAGTAACAGTGACATATTCAGTCCTTGGAACACAACCAAAAGTGGAGTTGTCGTTGTTGTTCATGCTGTAGTATGAACTAGTAACTGTGGTTAATAAGGTAGAAGTGGTAGTAGTGGTGATGTGGTCAGCATCTACAGTAGTTGAGTTTGAGTATAATGAGATAATTGGAGAATGAATTGAAACTTCTTTATCATCAAAGGAGGATGCAATGGTTACAACAGGAGTGTTTAGAGTAGTTTCAGAATTTTTGATGGATGCGGAAGATAATGTTGATGGGGTAGAAGTGATAGAAACAGTTGGTTTTTTGGTGTAGTAAAAAGTCTTGTAAACAGTATTAGTGATATAAATAGTAGTAGTAGAGTCAGAATAGGTAGCTACACTTTCAACTGGTTCGACAGAATAATTTGGTGTGATAGTTGTAGTACCGGAGATGCCAGAGCTAGTTTTAACAGTAGCAGTATTGTTAGAATACAAACCTTTAACAGCAGTAGCGCCGAAAGCAAATAAAATAGCAAATTTGTTAAAAATCATAGTTCAAAATAGGTAATTAAGAAACAAAAAATATTAATAGTAATAATAGTAATAATAGTAAAAAAATAAAAAAAAAATAAAAAGATTAAAGGAACGACTAGGGTTAGTTAAAAATAAAATTTATATATTAAAATTTGTAAAAAAAGGAATGGACGAGACTTATGTAGCTCAAGTATTTAAAAAAAAAAAAACGCTAAAACTTGGGTATTAGATTTTTATTTGGAAACTAATTCAATAAAGTGATCAAACTGAAAACTTAAAGATAGATGTTATTTGCAAACAATAAGCAACTTAATATAAAATATTTCTGCTTGGTGTTATCTTTTTTTTTTTTTTTTTGATATTATTTTGTAGTGTTATAGTTTTTTAAAAGAAAATATTCAAGAAAAAGTTAAGACAAGTCGAACCGTGCAAAACATCTCTTCTTGTATCCGAAACATGGTCGCGTAGAAGAAGTTAAGGAACTCAAAACTTTCAAAACATATACTGGGGATAAAGATGCTTTATAATATATATATATATATCTATGTTTGTGACTATTTCAAATTTTCTTGAACAGAAAATAAACAACTGTTGCAAATTCGAGAATTTCATAACAACAGATAAACAAATAACTGCCATTTCAATCTTGGCTTTTCGCGACCGTTCTACATCATATTTACATTTTGACATTAAGAACAATAGTTGTTGTAATGATCATATTGTTTATGAACATCAAATGAGGTTCAAAAAACTATTGTCTTTTGGAAATCAACAAAGGCTATGACGCGAAAATTTTTTCGTGGCTGAAATAATTATTTTTTTTTATTTGCTTATTGTCCAAAAAAAAAAACATGAAAACAATAGCCAAATGGACATTTTACAGCCATTTTACAGTTTAGTGAATTGGAAAGGCAAAAAATAAAAGAGACAGAGACAAATTCGAGCATAGAGAGAATAATTCTTAAACGTCTATATCGAATATATTAAGTATTGATTGATAAATCTGGAAAAATAGAATAAAGTGGGGGGGAAAGAGAGAAAGAGAAGAATCTGATATTATTTCCATCAGCTTTTCTTGTTTTTTTCTTTCTTTTTCTATATTATAGATGACTGTAAGGAGATAAGCGGCATTACTATACACCCAAACATTATAGTAGAACTGTGGCAAATTATGAGAACAGTGTCTTTTTTTACATACATAATAAAATATAGAACAAATACAGAAGAGCTAATTGAGTGTTGATAACCTACAGTGAGTAGGGCTCGTTTTTTGTTGTAGTCTTAGATGTCTGAAACGTGGCAAAAGAAACAGTTTAAATAAATAAATAAATATATATATAATAATAACTAATTTTCGGGACAAATAATTTATATAGTAAAAAAGCTAGTCTTATTTTTTTTTTCAAGGAAAACCGTACTATACAACAAAAATAACTGCTACTTATGTCAAGAATTCATTTTAAAATACCCTTCCTAATAGAAAACGGATAAGATGAGAGTGAAAGAGAGTATGTATAGAGCATTTTTATAGTTTTCTTTTATTCAAGATTGTGAGTATAGATCAATCAGTATAGATTCTTCATTAGTTTTACCTTTTTTTTTTTTTTCGGTTTTGTTTCTTAGATATTTGATGATCGTAATTATTCCACTAAGTTAAGCTAAAAAAAAGATAGTAAACATTACATACAATTCAGCATCCTTTATAGTGGATTTGTTTCACAGTTACATAAATATATTCCAATGGATTTATTTAATTAATATATATATATTAACACTGTTAGTACCTTTTGTTTTGTTATTATCTTTCCTATTTCCGTAATTTGGAAAATAGATATGCAGGTATTTATGATAGCATTTGATATGTCTCTTGCCTGGCTACAAATAACTCGTCCGGTAATAACCAAGAAATAGTTTTGTCCTGACTAGTAAGTTAATATTGTATTTCCCTTTGATAAGAACAACTCCTCTGTTTCACCAAGTAAACAAATTAATAAATAAATTCCTAATATATGTGTAACTTTTAGTTTTTTTTTTTTTTTTAATATTCTGTTAATAGGTTTATATAAATTTTTTTTTTAAAAAAAGAGGTAAACTTAGTTGTAACAACCTGCTAATGTAGCACTGTTACATCCTGTTTATTTAAAAATGTGGCGTTTTCTTTTTTTTATAATGTTAATTATTTCGATAAAAATTTCTCAAAAACTTTAGTGTCTAAGTGGATCTTTAGTATTTTTTAGCCACTTTTATGACATTATCTAAACTCATTCCTTTCATTATTTCATCGGTATCATCTTTGAAATTAATAGAAAAGGACAATATTAGCAAAGCAGATGTAATAATATAACAAGATTTAGACTTTATTAATAGGAGACAAATGTTCTTATAGTATTAAAATAACTAGAAAAGGGGAGAAAAAATTGTTATTTAATAAAGTTATCGAGAGTAATAATTCGTTTTGAACTTTTAAGACTAGTTTTCAAAATGAAATCAATGCTACTAAATTCTAATAGAATAATGTGTTCAAGAAATTTCCGATCAGTTTAATAATAATTATGGTTATGGTTTGTTTTTTTTTATAGTGTCTGCTTTTGTTTTTTTTTTTTTTGAAAATATATGTTCAATTATTATGAAAACAATTTGAAATAAAAAAAAGACATCTCAACAAGCTACCAAAATTCAAAGAAAATCATTATTTTTTAAATACTTAATTTTATATTTAGTCAATTGATTATATTTATAAACTTCTTAAGACACTGTCATTCATATGAGAATACTCTTATATTTAAAATTTTAATGGAATACTTTTTTAACAGGTTTTTGCTTACTATTCTGAACGAAACTTAAAGGTAAATTATTTATTCTTTTTTTATACTATTTGTATTCTCATATACAAGAAAAAATCCTGCATATATTATTCACTTTAATGTTAATTTCTGATAGTTTATGTTATGGATATATTTGGATTTACAGATAAGAATATTCAATCTATCTCTGATGGTCATTAATACCTGATTCAAAGAAAACAAGTTTCTTCTACAATATATTTGTTCTGTAAAGGTCGTGAAGACATTACTATTTGATTAATAAAGATGATAATAATTTTGTGGGTAACTAAGTTTGTGAATATTCACCTTGTCATGTAAAGATAATCAAAAATTGAATATAATTTTATCTTATAGTATTTTTTTTTTTGAACCTTTTGTTGTATTATAATGTGTAACAAATAGACTATTGTTTGTGTGGTATATATTTACACTGTTTGGGATTTTTAGTACTCGAGCATTTCTTTCTTTATTTTTATTAAAAAAAAATATATATATTTCTATATAAAAAGTGTATCACATATTTCGATTGGGACAAGAATGGATTTTTCAAGTGAAAAAATAAATAAATAACAAAAAAAAAAAAAAACGGTTAATAAATCTCAGTGTATTTTCAAGTGATGAACTCTACCATTGTGAAACTACTTGACGAAATAACATAGTGCCTTTATAAGTGGGTTCAAACCTTCACTACTTTTTTTTTTGAGAGGCATACTCACAAATAATTTAGATTTTAATATCGAAGAACCTGAATAGTGTTCGAAATTTTTTTTTTTTTTGTTTGTTTCTTCTTATCAGTTCATTAGAAATATTTTGTATGTTTGATCCAGATACTTTGCCATATTACGATCCCATTAACGAAAGAAAAGTTGCTGTGATTACAGGTGGTACAGGAGGGATAGGTTACTATACATGCCTACATCTTTATATTCATGGATTTACTGTATATTTATGTGGTAAAAATTCACAAAGAGTAAATAAAACCATTAATGATATCATAGATGAAGCTAGATTAAGATATCGAAGGAACCAAAGGAAAGGCCTAGTGAATCGTTATGATGTGAATAAGTTTGGTTCGCTACATTATATACATCTGGATCTTAGAGATTTACGATGCGTGGAACATGCGTGTGCAAAATTGATTAATTTGGAGAGACATATAGATGTATTGATTAACAATGCAGGTATTATGGCCATACCATTTGAGACTACAAGAGATGGATTTGAAATTCAATTACAGGTTAATTATATATCACATTTTTTATTTACTATGAAATTGTTACCTTTAGTAAAAGCGTGCCATGGACGTATAATATCATTGTCATCTCTGGGGCATTTCTTACAATATAAATATTGGAGGTTAAGTGAACAATTTAATTATTTCCCAAACATAGTCTTTACATGGTTTAGATATGCAGTTTCAAAGACAGCATTAATCCAGTTTTCAAAAATGTTGGCTATAAAGAACCCAGATGTATTGTGTGTATCTTTACACCCAGGTTTAGTTATGAATACAAATCTTTTTAGTTATTGGACAAGATTACCAATTGTAGGAATATTCTTTTGGATGTTATTCCAAGTAATCAATTTTTTCTTTGGTGTTACTAATGAACAAGGATCCATTGGAACATTAAGATGTGCTATGTCTCCAGACTTGGATAATGAGAGCGATAACGGTAAATATTTCACTACAGGCGGTGTGGAATCTAAGAGTAGTAGTATAGCCAATAATCTGGATGATGCTGCAACCACTTGGATATGGACTGTTCATCAACTGAATGATCGTGGATTTGAGATATAATAAGACAAAGATCCGATATGGTACTGGATAATAGGGCTACTTTACTGACATGAATTTCCTAGATGTGTTCTGTCAGTGCATGTATATCATATGTCTTTTGTATAATCATTAATTATAAAAAAAAAATTTTATAGAAATTACGAGTTATATTTTTTTTATATCATCAGATTATATTCTCGTTGTCCATCAATAAACTAGCATTATATTCCAGAGGATAAGAACTCTAGTGTCATTTTGTTCTGTGTTATAGGACATATTTCCAGAATATTAATCTCCAGGAAAGAGCGTGTGTGTCGCCATTATCCCTTAATAGGTCTTTATCATATTTGCTCTTCTTGGAGTATGACTAACATGTAATAGCAAGTAGATTTGTCTACAGAAAAAAAAATGTTAAGAAAAAGCCGTTTTCGGCCGAAGAGGAATTAAAACGGGAAAAAAAATTTTTTTTTTTATTTCATCTTTGTGGAAAGTTCTCGAGAATAAAAAGAAATTCACGATCTCTGAGTGAAAAAAATTCAAATTCAGATAAATGACCGAAAAATATTACTTAATTGGTAAGTTTGCTTGAGAAAATAATCATCTGCCTATTTAAAACAGTTTTGTTTATATACTTCAATATTGACCTAGTCCTTTTATTGACTGTTTTAGTTGTGCTTAAAATATTTCAATCTTGAGTACAAATTAATCTACACTTTTTCTTTGTACAACGGGAAGAGGAGATTACCAGAGACTCGAAGAAGAGTACAGAATTCAATAATATATCGAAGGATACAACAAAATGTCAACCGGGTTGGTTTTAGAAAACACTGCTCGTAGAGATGCTCTTATTGCCATAGAAAAGAAGTACCAGAAAATATGGGCTGAGGAGCATCAATTTGAAATAGATGCACCATCTATTGACGATGAACCAATTACTATGGATTCTGAAGAATTACAAAAGAAATACCCAAAATTCATGTCATCTATGGCTTACCCTTACATGAATGGTGTTTTACATGCAGGACATTGTTTCACTTTATCCAAAGTTGAATTCTCTATCGGTTTCGAGAGAATGAATGGGAAGCGAGCTTTATTTCCATTAGGGTTCCATTGTACTGGTATGCCAATTTTAGCTTGTGCTGATAAATTAAAAAGAGAAGCTGAAATGTTTGGTAAAGATTATATGAATGTTCCAAAGGAAGATGAAGAAGAAGAAGAAGTGAAAGAAGTGAAAAAAATAGAGTCCGAGGATGTTACTAGATTCAAAGCTAAAAAGTCTAAGGCTCAAGCAAAAAAGGGTAGAGGTAAATATCAATTTGAAATTATGTTACAATTAGGTATTCCAAGAGAAGAAGTTTACAAATTTGCAGATGCTCAATACTGGTTGAGCTATTTCCCACCTTTATGTCAAAAGGATTGTACCAGTTTCGGTGCACGTATCGATTGGAGACGTTCTTATATTACCACTGATCGTAATCCATATTATGATGCTTTTATCAGATGGCAGATGATCAGAATGAAGGAAGCTGGTAAGATTAAGTTTGGTGAACGTTATACCATCTATTCTGAAAAGGATGGTCAAGCATGTATGGACCACGATAGAGCCTCTGGTGAAGGTGTTACACCACAAGAATATGTTGGTATTAAGATTGAAGCCACTGAATTCGCTCCAGAAGCTAAGAAGATCATCGATCAGGCAACTGAATTAGATCATTCCAAGAAATTCTACTTTGTTGCTGCTACTTTAAGACCAGAAACTATGTATGGTCAAACCTGTTGTTTTGTCTCTCCAAAGATTGAATATGGTATCTTTGACGCTGGTGATTCGTATTACATCGTCACTGAACGTGCTTTCAAGAACATGTCTTATCAAAAATTGACTCCGAAGAGAGGTTACTACAAACCAGTCATTACTATCTTAGGTAAACACTTTATTGGTACTAAAATCCATGCACCAAAATCTGTATTCTCTGAATTAAGAGTTTTACCTATGGAAACTGTTATTGCAACTAAAGGTACTGGTGTTGTTACCTGTGTTCCAAGTAACTCACCAGATGATTGGATGACTACTAGAGACCTAATGAATAAGTCCGAATATTATGGTATTGACCCAGAATGGGTTATTGACCTTGAAAAGGTTATTCCAATTATTCACACAGAAAAATACGGTGATTTAACTGCTAAGAAACTTTGTGAAGAAATGAAGATTCAATCTCCAAAGGATACCAACTTATTACTTACAGCCAAGAAATTAGCATACAAGGAAGATTTCTATTCTGGTACCATGATCTATGGTGATTACAAGGGCGAAAAAGTGGAAGATGCTAAAAATAAGGTTAAAGCAGATATGATTGCTGCTGGTGAAGCCTTTGTTTACAACGAACCAGAATCTCAAGTTATTTCTCGTTCTGGTGACGAATGTATTGTCTCCTTAGAAGATCAATGGTACGTTGATTACGGCGAAGAATCTTGGAAGAAACAAGCCCTTGAATGTCTTGAAGGTATGGAGCTCTTCGCTCCAGAAGTTAAGAACGCTTTTGAGGGTGTTCTTGACTGGTTAAAGAACTGGGCTGTTTCCCGTACCTATGGTTTAGGTACCAAACTACCATGGGATCCAAAGTACTTGGTTGAATCATTATCAGATTCCACTATTTACCAAGCCTTCTACACTATCTCCCACTTATTGTTTAAGGACTACTATGGTAAGGAAGTTGGTCCATTAGGTATTAAACCAGAACAATTAAACAACGAATTCTTTGACTACATCTTCCAACATAGTGATAACACCGAAAACATCGATGTTCCATTAAGATCTTTGCAAATCTTAAGAAGAGAATTCGAATACTTCTATCCATTAGATGTCTCTATCTCCGGTAAAGATTTGATTCCAAACCATTTAACATTTTTCATTTACACCCATGTCGCTTTATTCCCAAAGAAGTTCTGGCCAAGGGGAATTAGAGCCAATGGTCATTTAATGTTGAATAACGCCAAGATGTCTAAGTCCACCGGTAATTTCATGACTTTGGAACAAATTGTTGAAAAGTTTGGTGCTGATGCTTCTCGTATTGCTTTAGCTGATGCAGGTGACACTATTGAAGATGCTAACTTCGATGAGTCTAACGCCAATGCTGCTATTCTAAGATTATACACTTTGAAGGAATGGGCAGAAAACGTTGTTAAGGACACCGCTAATTTAAGGACTGGTCCAATCACTGAGTTCTTTGATGTTGCCTTTGAACATGAAATGAACAATTTGATCGAGAAGACATACCATCAATATTCATTGACTAACTACAAGAACGCTTTGAAGTATGGTTTATTTGATTTCCAAGCCGCCAGAGATTACTACCGTGATGCATGCACCACTATGCACATGGACTTGGTGTTACGTTACATTGAAACCCAAATCTTATTATTGGCTCCAATTACTCCGCATTTCTCTGATTACATATACCGTGAGGTGTTGAAGAAGGAAGGTTCAGTACAAAATGCAGCATTCCCACGTGCTTCCAAACCAGTTGACAATTCGATCCTTTCCTCTTTAGATTACGTTAGATCATTACAAAGAA
Source organism: Arxiozyma slooffiae (assembly GCA_017347545.2). NCBI lineage: Eukaryota > Fungi > Ascomycota > Saccharomycetes > Saccharomycetales > Saccharomycetaceae > Arxiozyma > Arxiozyma slooffiae. The sequence goes on along the minus strand of JAFHAQ020000002.1, from coordinate 424,752 downwards.
GTATTAGAGAAGCTGAGGGTCAAGCCTTAAAGAAGAAGAAAGGTAAAGGATCTGACGTTGATGCTGGCAAGCCAGTAAGACTAACTTTATTGATATCTGAATCCTTCCCAGAATGGCAAGATAAAGTAGTTCAAATTGTTGCTGAGATGTTTGCTAATCATACTCTTGATGATAATAAGAAGATCAGAGAGAAGATCGAGCCAAAGGAAATGAAGAGAGCTATGCCATTTGTCAGTTTATTAAAGCAACGTTTAGCTACTGAACCCCCAGAGACTGTTTTTAATAGAGAATTGCAATTCAATGAAATCGATGTAGTTAAGGCGGCATTAGAAAAGATTAAGAGTGCTGGACAAACTTTGAAAGTAGAAGAATTCGTTGCTATCAGTTTCCCTAATGGTAGTAAAGTTGGTAAAAATATTTTCACTGGTGCTGAAGTTGAATTACCACAAGTTCCTCAAAGAGTCATTGAAAATGCTATTCCAGGTAATCCGGGCATTGTCTTCCAAAGCATTTAAACTTAAGTAGAAAATATAGATTATGTTTTTTTTTCCTTTTTGTTTAGGTATTTAAGTATTTATTAAGATCTTGTGAACGTTTAGTTTTTATATTTTATTTAATTATTTAATTATTTATTTTTTGCTTATTTGTGGATAAAATACTATTTTGATTTTGTGACGTTTTCATTTTAAAAAAATACGATAATAAAGGAAAGAAAAAGAGAGAGAGGGTAGAAATTGATACAATGCTTCTGTGATATAGATACAAAGAAATGTATCGATAGTATAATATTTTAAATGTGTAAATATGTTCATTTTTTTTTTCCAGATTTTAATCCAAGAAATAAACTTTGAGAAAGTAACTTTAGAAAAATATGCCAAGAAAATAAGAAGAATTCAATTTATTATTTCTACAGTTTTTATTGCCTTTAGAATCTTTCTTTCTTCGGATTTTTTCGGATTTTGCTTGGTCTCCGTTTTTTTTTCCATCTTCTTCTTCTTCTTTCTCTCTCGTTTGTTTAACTGACGAAATAATTTTGTCAAAAGGTTGATTTGTTTAAAATATAACAATAGTAGTTAGTTGTAGTAGTTGTAGTTGTAGTTGTTGTTGTTGTTGTTGTATTCATATTTTATATTTTGAAATTGTTTTATTAATGTATTTCAATATTTTCTGAAGATTTTATTTGTTATAAATTTACTACTAAAGAATATTAGGAGAAAAGAGAAGTAAGGAAAAAAAAGTTAGATAGACAGAGAAAGAGAGAGAGAAACAAACAAAGAGAAACAAAAACTAGGAATATAATAGGAGAATGACATTAACTGATAACTTAGCTGAATCAGATTCTTCACTTAGATTCAGAGGTCAAACAAATGATCAATCAAATAATATTAGTTCTGGTAGTAATGACACTATTATTTCTAATACTATTACATTGAATAATAATAATAGCAAGATTGATGATAATGAAAAGAATAACAATACTAATAGTGATTATGAGCAAAATAATGATCCAATGGAAGATTCTGTTATAAGTGAGAATACTATTATAATAGACAATGATATGATTAAAGAAATTAAAAACATTACGAATGAAGCGGAATCTTCTATCTCTAAAGAAACATCAAATTCTTTGTCGTGTAATAAACCAGTCCTGGAATCATGTTGTTCACCAAATACGCCATTACAGAAAAGACTGCAAACTTTGGCTATTGCATTCCATATATCTACAATACCTGGTTTTATGATTTTGACCCTATTCTTATTCGCTTTCCCCATCTTTTGGATCCTTCTAATACCATATTTCATTTATTATATTTTTGATAGAACTCCTGCTAATGGTAAAATATATAAAAGATATTCTCCATGGTTTAGATCATTACCTTTATGGACTTATCTATGTGATTATTTCCCATTAAAGTTGCATAAAACTTGTGATTTGACTCCTACTTTTACTGATCCAAGTAAAAGATTCTCTGCTACAGGTCCTCGTTATATCTTTGGTTATCATCCTCATGGAATAGCTGCTCTTGGTGCGTTTGCCACTTTTGCTACCGAGGGTTGTGGTTGGTCTAAACTCTTTCCTGGCATCCCTGTGTCTTTATTGACTATAGTAACACAATTCCAAGGTCCATTCTATAGAGACTACTTAATGGCTTTAGGGATAACATCTGTTTCAAAGAAAAATGCTTTGAAAGTCTTAGACACTAATCAATCTATATGTATCGTGGTCGGGGGTGTTAGAGAATCCTTACTAGGTTCAACTGATTCCATCGAATTGATCTTAAATAAAAGGAAAGGGTTCATCAAATTGGCTTTACAGACCGGTAATGTAAGTCTAGTTCCTGTGTTTGGGTTTGGTGAGACAAAATGCTTTAAAGTGTATGAGACTGAAAGAGGCTCGATTTTAAATAAAATTCAGTTTTGGGTTAAACAAAAAGTAGGTTTCACTATACCTATTTTCTTTGCTAGAGGTTTGTTTAATTATGATTTTGGTTTGCTTCCATTTAGGGTACCTTTGGATATTGTTGTTGGGAGACCGATATATGTTAAAGAAAAATATGAGCATCCTGATCAAGCTACAATTGAACATTATCATAAACTTTATGTTGACGAATTGAAAAGAATTTATTATTCTAATAGAGACAGATTTGGTTGTGGAAATATTGAATTGGAAATAGTTGGTTGAAAATAAAGATATGATCAAAGAACAAAGAATATAATTATGTTTACTTTAAACATTTTGATATATATATGTACATATATATGTATATGAATGTAAGTATGTATACTCGTGCAACGATATTATGAATAAATTATTTAGATTAAAAAATGTTATTTGTAGGAGGTGAATCAGGTTAAATCTGGATGATAAAGAAAGAAGGAGGGATGGGATGATTGCTATTAAACGAATCACCATGCGAACCTTAGTTGAGATGCTGTGAATACTGGAACTTTCCATTTCAATTTGGTTGGATCAATATGGTTTCTCTTTTTCTTTTGCAAAATTTCATATCTTTTCAAAATATCATCATTTAAAAAAATTATGTGTTGACCTTTATAATACCTCAAAATGTTCAAAGTCTTGGCAGTATGAAGAATATCGGTAGTATTCATCGATGTCATCGAACTAATTTCATCTATAGTAATCTCTTTACCATGTTCTACGAGTAATTTTATTAATACATCAGACCAATATGCTCTATATGATAATAAACCCAAATCAGATAATGGCTTTTCAGGTGATCCTACTTTCTTCTCCTTCTTTGATAATTCATATGAAAATTCAATTAATAATCTACCATATCCCATTCTTTGGTATTGTGGTAATGTTAAAATACAAGCAAGATTATATCCATCTGCAGATTCTTTTTCTTTAGAAAAATATCCTACCAAATGATGACCTAATTCATCCCTTTTAGTCATACAATAAAATAAAAATGGATCAACATCATAATATAAAGTTTTGTGATCTAAGAACAATTTCGATAACAGACATAAATTTCTACACCAAGTTCTTTGCTTTCTACCATCAATTTCAAAGAATGATATATTGTCATCTCTGTATATCTCATTACCAGGTGGGTGGCGTAAAGTACATTTTTTCCTATGTCTTTCATACTGTTTCTTTGATGCAAAATACTGTAAGGTAAAATCATCTATATATATTTGGTCAAAATCAGTTAATTCTATAGGGTATGGAGAAAAATACCAAGGTTCAATCTCGTACTGACCAAAGATTATTTTATTTAAATTTCTGACTCTTGCCACTTCATGAGGATTCTGTGTCATTGAACCCGACGTTCTCAATTTTTTAATTTCATCTTCATGCGATAAATTATCATTTTTAAGACCTTGAACGTTTAAATTATCCAAATCCATGAGATCTGTGGATTCAGGCGTCACAGGAGTCTCAGATCCTTTATGTTTTAGTTCAACGCTACTTTCTAATACGAATGGGGTTGTCTGTTTTTTCTTCTTTTGTCTTTTACTTTTAATATCATTTAAATCCGGTTTCTTGGGAACCGGATACAGGACCTCTTTTTCTAAATTAATTCTTTCGCTAGTTATCCATTCATCTAGACGTTTGTTGTAGTTAATGTAATGAACATAGAATCTTGGTGGATCTCTTCTGGTATTAATAGATAAAATCTCGGCTAATCTTTCACCATCCTCTTTGTTAGTTACCCAACATTGGCATTTGATAATTAATTCATCTGCACTTGTAATCTTCTTGGGGACGGTCGTTATTTCTTGAGGAGGTGGCACCATTCTATAAAGTATACTAAAAATCGCTCAGGGTTAATTATTGTTAGGTGTCAAACGATAAGTAAAAAAAAAGAAGAAGAAACAGATATAGAATACAGTATAGTTCTATGTATATGTTAGTTTTATTTTAGGAGAAATCCAGTATAAAGATCTTCTTTCACTCTAGTAACCAATAAATATCTAGCATGTATTCTACAGTTATACATTTTTATATTTAAATATATGTGTTTAGTGGGAAATGTTTAAAATTTGGTGAAAGTGTCTGGACGTTTCTCTTTCTTTTCCTTTTTGATGAAAAATTTTTGGAGTTTCACAAAAAAAAAAAATAGAAAATAATTTTGATGAAATATATCGAGCTCATCTCATCTCAATTTGCATTACCATTAAATAACATTTATATAAATGTGCTTTTTAACGTTACCTTCCTCACAATTCGTAATAAAAAGAAAACAACCAGGCAAAAACATACATATATTCCAGGATGTCTGAACATAATAAGAGGCCTATTGAAGAAGTATCAATTGCAACGGACACTAATAACAAAAAGACCAAGGTTGATTCAATTACAGTGGATGTGACAGATATTACTGAAAGAGATGTAGGGATCACTTTATTTCTGTCATCTGAGCTACCTGGATTTAAAGGCCAAATAAAGCAAAGGTACACTGATTTTATGGTTAATGAAATTGATAAAAATGGTAATGTTGTACATTTAACCGATAAAGGTTTTAAGATGCCAAAGAAAAAAGAGTTATCTAAGGAAGAGATTAAAGCTAAAAAGGATGAAGAACTTTTAAAGAGAAAGAATTTTGTTGTTGATTCTCAGTTAAGGAAAGAACTGGTTGATATTTTTGGTGAGGATGATGTTGTTAAAATTGAGGATGTTTATCATCATGCTACCAAGATGGAATCTGAGAAATCTTTTAACGATAAGAGCGTTAGAACAAATATTCATCAGTTACTTCGTAAAGCTTTTAACAATGAGTTAGAATCTGTTACCACTGATATTAATACATTTAAAATTGCTAGAAACTCTAGGAATTCTCGTGTCAGTAAGCAAGAACTTATTGAACAAACTAAAGATGAAAATGGCGTTGAAAATTGGGGATATGGACCATCAAAGGATTTCTTATATTTCACATTATTTAAAGAAAATAAAGATACTATGGATGCAGTTAACGTTATTTGTAAACTTTTAAGAGTTCCAACAAAAGTAATGAGATTTGCTGGTACTAAAGATAGAAGGGGAGTCACCTGTCAAAGAATGTGTGTATCTAAACTTAGAGTCGATAGAATTAATGCTTTAAATAAAACTCTTAAAGGTATGGTTGTAGGTAATTTCAAATATGAGGATTCCATATTAAGTTTAGGTGATTTGAGTGGTAATGAATTTATTATTGTAATTAGAGATGTCAAACTTAATTCTGGAACAAATTTAACTTTGGAAGAGACTATTGAAAAAGGTTGCAAATCCTTGACTGAAAATGGGTTTATTAATTATTTTGGTATGCAAAGATTTGGTACCTTCAGCATTTCTACACATACAGTTGGTAAAGAACTTCTTGCAGGTAATTGGGAAAAGGCTGTTGAATTAATTCTATCAGATCAAGAAAATGTCTTACCTAAGTCTAAGGAAGCAAGGCAAATTTGGAAAGAGACAAAGGATGCATCCTTAGCTTTAAAGAAGATGCCAAGACAATGTATTGCAGAAAATGCAATTTTATTTTTTTTATCAAATCAAAGAAAGGAGGAAGATGGTAATTATTCTACTACTGCATATTACAGTGCTATTATGAAAATTCCAAGAAATTTAAGAACCATGTATGTTCATGCTTATCAAAGTTATGTATGGAATTCTGTTGCTAGTAAAAGAATTGACCTGTATGGTTTGAAACTGGTTGTTGGCGATTTAGTTATTGATACAGAGAGTGATAGTAACGTTATTAAACATTCGGATGAAGATAGTGATTTAGATTTTAATGAAGATATAAGGCAAGCTGAGTTTATTCGTGCAAAACCTTTAACACAAGAAGATATTGATTCAGGAAAATATTCAATTGACGACGTTGTTTTACCAACACCAGGTTTTGATGTTTTGTATCCAGGTAATAAGGAAGCAAGAAATTTCTATGTTGACCTAATGAAGAAAGATAACATGGATCCATTTGATATGAGAAGAAAAGTCCGTGATTTTTCAATGGCAGGGTCATATAGATATTTAATTCAAAAGCCAAAGAAATTGGAGTATAGAATTATTCATTATAACGAACCTACTCAACAGTTAGTAAACACTGATTTGGAAATATTAAACAATACTAAAGCCATGGAAAGTGGTCAGAAATACATGAAGAGCAAGCTTGAAAGATACAACCCAGATAAAGGTGGTGAAAAAACCGCTGTTATTCTGAAATTCCAACTAGGTGTTTCAGCATATGCTACAATGGCGCTTCGTGAACTAATGAAACTAGAAACTTCACGTCGTGGAGATATGTGCGATGTAAAAGTATAAAATTGTTTTAGATTATTTATTGATTGTATATATATATCTATATTGAAAATATGCAATATGTACCATATCACCTTTTGTATTACCAATTTAAAGAGGGAGTATTAATAGACTTTGATTATCAAGAAATTCTAAAAAAGATTACTCAAATATTTTTAAAAGAACAAAAAGATATGTTTGTTTTTTTTTTCTTTGCTTTTAAACTTTATTAGTTTTTGGTAAGAAAAATATAACTACAAATTATAAAACTGTGGATAGTTGTATTAAAGTCGCCTTCTTTTTAGTTATTTTTTTAATTATTATTGACAAGTTTTAGTAAGTTTACTTATTTTTGTTTTCTAAGAATTAGTAAAAATAAAAAAAAGAAAATATATATAACCTATTGCTATAATTTGATATTATAAAACTGTTTTGCAAAGAATGGTGTCAAAAGCATTGACATATTTGTATTGTAATTTTTGTAAATATAAATAGAAGGGTGGAAAGTTGTTGTTCAGTGAGAAGGTATTGTTAACAGGTTTTTCCTTTTTAAAAACATATTTTTTTAACAAAAAATAAAAAAGGTACTGTTGAACCTAATCAATATGGATAATTTCCAAAAAATTGGTATTTTTAAAACGAGTCCCTGTACTGTCTTAACCACCTCAAAGGCAAAAAGAAAATACTTTTAAACATGTGTTTGTACAATTCTATGTAATATTGTATGTAACATTTTATACAAAGAAAAAAGGAAGCAAGCAAAATATAAACTAAAATGTCAGACATTACCAAGGACGCCAAGTGCTCCAATTTCCATCATGGTAGCGTCGCTAAATTAGATTCTGTGCATCAGGAACCTTCTGGAAAAGAGCAATTATTGAAGGAAATGGATAAGATGCAACAACAACTTGCTGAGATTATGGGAGATGACAAGTTAGCAATCTCAGAAAAATATGCTAAGACTAAAGAATTAACTGAATTGTTAAATTTGGTAAAAAATTTTGTGAATATAAATATTGATGACGGAGCTAAGAATGAAGAACAAAGCATAACATCCACAAAATTGACTTCCGTACTAGACGAGATGGAATTTGAGGAACAAACTCGTCATGTTTTATTAATACAAAGAGATGAATTTGGAAATTTTTATCAATTTGTCAACTTGAGAGGAGAAAAGATTAAGTATTATTATGATAATTCATCTTATAAGTTTGATAAAAAATTGGAAACTATCGAAGATATTCCAAATTGGTTTAGAGCTCTATCTAGATATCTAAGATCTTGGAAATTTGACGATATCACTAGAATTAATAGTGATATTAATATCGATAAAAATGAAGATGAAATTATTAGACAAATTATCTGTAGTTCAATTTGTGGGAACATGAACGACCATGAATTTGATAATAAAACTGGAGTTGAATGCATTTTGTATATCAAAGATTTACTACGTCAAGATTTTGACAGGATCACCAAGGACAGAATGTGGGATGAAATTATGATTGATGAATTTTGTTCTGATCCTGATTCCATTGTCAAGGAATTGACGTACATGGTTAATATTGAAGTTTGGAGTCATGATGATAACGATTTTATCAAAATGAATTCTAGATTCTTAAATAGTAAAATTCGTGAGTGCCTATCGGATGGATTGTACATGAAGTTGATAACCAACTTTTCATCAGGTGAATTGAAAGGTAATATCAAGGAATTGGCAACTGACCGATACATCATGGCTGTTAGAGACACAGTGAAATTGAATAACAAAAGATTCCGCCAATCCAGAGGTTTAATTAGATTGGAAAAGAAAAAGTGTGATAATTGTGGTTCATATCTCCACTATGCAAAAAACTGCAAAAAGAGATATAGATTCAGTACTTATCCATATAAAAATTCCTCCAACCAAATTGATTCCTCGGATCAAAATGGTAAACTTAGGCTTGAAGGTGAAAATGCCGCTGAATACTAATTTAAAAACACCAGATAAGTCAAGTGGTGGTGTTAAGAGAATTAGTCATAATAAGAAAAGGAAATCTGATACAAGGAAAACTAATGGGAAAGGACAAATCCATAATATGGTAAGAAATGACAAAGACCATATTAGAGATAACGAAAAGAATGTGAAATTAATGGAAACAGTTTTAGAAAATAAAAGCAAAAGCAAAAGCAAAAGTACAAGTATAAAAAATAAACAAAAAATTTTAAAAACTAAGGTAAATTTAAAGATTAAGAGTCAAACAAACAAGAATTTCGAAGATAAACAGTTTGCTGAACAGGGTATTATCAGGAAAATAAATAATAGTGGAAAAATACATGATAAAGTAGTGATAGATACAGCTGCTGGTATTCACCTGGTACACAATAAAGATTGGTTACATGATTATACAAAATTGATAAAAGCACCTGAATATTGGGGAGTTGGAAATGACACAGAGCCTATTAATATTCCGGGAGAAGGTATATTATACATAAAAGTAGGCAATAATAGGTCAATTGGTGTGTCAGCTTTTTACTCTCCTGATCAGGAAGCTACCATATTGTCCGCTGATAAATTATATCATGAAACTGGAATTACATTAGATAGAGGATATAACTCTTTAATTAGTGAAGAATACAAGTTCAACACAGATACTTTCAAAAGTGGAAACACAGTGTGGGTTGATACTGAGAAAATTATAGACGTTGAAAAAGGAAAGAGAAATGTAATCAGAGCTATAGGACCGCAGAATCCATTAACCTACAAGCCTAAAATAAGTCTTTTAGAAGCTCATTTAAGATTGAATCATTTTCCAGCTAATGGTATTATTAAGTCTATCAATATGAATAATTTTGATGATGTACAAGAAATCAAAGAAGGTAGGAAGACAATGAAAATGTGGTGTGAAATTTGTGCTTCAGGAAGAATTCATAGACATTTTCACTACACTGGATCTATGAACCACTATTCACAACAAAAGTTACCTGGTGAGTCATGGAGTCTGGATATATTTGGTCCAGTTCCACATGTGAAAGAACGGTATTTATTGATCATGATCGATAATGTGTCAAGATTTATTATCGCAACGACACATACCAAGAAAAATCAAAATGAAATTGGTGATCAAATTGACTATAATATTCGTTGGGTCGAGAAACAATTTGATACTTCTGTTAAAGAATTAATTATGGATCGCGGGAAGGAATTTGATAACCAGACTGTAGAATCTATGGCTAATAATAGAGGAATAAATGTTATATACACCTCTACTGAAGATCATCAAGCCAACGGGAGAGCTGAGAGAAGTATTAGAACGATTATTGAAGATACAAGGACATTACTTTTACAATCTCAACTTCCTTTGAGTTTCTGGACCTATGCAGCTAAGGCTGCAGTAAATGTCAGAAATTGTATATACAACAAAAATGTCGGAGAGTCTCCATTGATGAACATAAGTAAACACTCAGTAAGAATTAAATTAAGATCGTTTCTACCTTTTGGTGCACCTGCTATAATATGGGATCATAGAACGAAGAAAACAGAAGCACCCGGGAAAAAGGCTGTGACATTATCAAAGGATCCAAATGGATTTGGGTATTACTTTTATGTTCCAAAAGAAAGAAAAGTTATAAGTACTACCAATTACCTTCTGCCAGATTATTCCATTGATCATGGACAAACTGGACGAAATCAAGAAAAGGATATTATTGGTACGTTTTTGGAACACATGAAGAGAAAAATAGGAGATACCAATGATGTCAACTTTGACAAAAATGATATTACGAATGCCTTACCAATGGATAATGAACCTGAGAGTGATGATGAAGATATCGAAAATGAAGATGATAGAAGAATTATGGAATACCTCTCGTATAATGAGGACCGAGAAGGAGATAAGGATGTGTTGAGTCTACATCCAAACGATATAGAAAATGCAGACCTTGATAGTCTATTCGATGATTTTGATGAAGAAATATATGAGAGAAAAGATATTGAAGCAGAAATAGATGATAGAGACGATGTTGAAGAAAAAATATATGATAGAGAAGATGTTGAAGAAGAAATAGAAGGCAAAGACCAATTGGAGGAAAGCGTTGAAAATACAGAAAATTTGGAAGAATTAAACTTAGGCAATAATGAATATCTGGAAAGTCTTAAAGATATAGATAATGTAAATGATGAAAATAATAATATGACTGATATAGTTAAAAACGTCACACAAGAAGATATAATTGAAGAGGTGATAAATGAGACAGATGTTATTAATGACACTTTACCATCAACAGATGATACGGATACTATAAGTTACAATTCTGATAACCTATCTGATGTAGAAGAACAACAGAATTATACAATAATTCAGAATGGAGAACAAGAGGAAGCATCGAGTATAATGGTAGAAGAATTGAACAATGAACATGATATTCCATTATACACTGAAGAAGACAATAGGCAATTAATTAAAGAAAATTCAGATACTTCAATTGACAACAATTCAACCATAGAGAAAACTATCACAATTATACCAAAGAAAAATGATGTCGGATCGCATTTAAAGGATGATATTCAAAAATCGAAAAAGCAAGATTCGTTAAAACACAAATTACTAGAGGAAGAATTAAACAGAAACAATGTGCATACAATTTCGAAAGCTGACCTAGAAAAACAAATTGATAAAAAAGAAGTAGTGCATCCGAAAAAGGTCTTCAAGAAGAAAAAGGTAATTAGATTATTATATCCCGAACAAGATTGGGAAAACAATACAGTTGAATTTTTTGGAGAAAAGAAACCGACCAGAAAAATAAGAGCACTATTTTTCAAACAAGCAATAACCAATAATTCAAATTTACAGGAAAAGATTAAGTTTATTGAGGCGTACAATAAAGAATTGAATAATCTTGTTAACATGAAAGTCATTGATATGAATATTTCTATAGACAAAAAAAAGGTACCTAAGGACAAGATTGTTGGTATCAACACGATATTCAATATTAAAAGAGATGGTACATATAAAGCAAGAATAGTATGCCGTGGAGACCAACAATCTGAGTCCACGTATACAGATATCGACACTGCGATTTTAAACTTAGACTCATTAAAAATCCTATTAATCATTGCTAACAATAATCGGATGAGATTAAGGACGTTAGATATAAATCATGCATTCCTTTATGCAGATTTAGAGGAGGAAGTTTATATCACTCATCCGAAAAATCCAAAGGCAGTCACACCATTACGAAAATCTCTCTATGGATTGAAACAGAGTCCAAGAAGATGGAATATAACATTAAAGGAGTTTATGAATAAATTAGGATTGTTTGACAGTATATATTCTCCTGGCCTATTTGTTTCGAAAGATAGAAAGATTATGATTGCCGCTTATGTTGATGACTGTGTTGTAGCAGCAGAGTCTGATGCAGATTTGGATAATATTATTGAAAAGTTAAAATCAAGATTTTCACTAAAGATTGTTGGAACTATGGAAAATGATAAGCTTAGTACCGACATCTTAGGGATGGACTTAATTTATGACTACAACATGGGTAAAGTCACCTTAAGTATGGAAAGTTATATTGCTAAGTTACAAGATGAATATCCTCAAATAATAAATGATAAAATGAAAAAGGAAATTGTTCCATATGTTAATAACTATATAGTGGACCCAAAGAAAAATGATTTAATACTTGAAAAGAATGAATATAAGAAGAAAGTAAAATACCTACAAGAATTGATTGGTAAACTAAATTATATTAGGTCTAGGGGAAGAATTGATTTAGAATTTGCTGTTAGTAAAGTTGCTAGATTAGTACTATATCCTCATAAAAAGGTAATTGAAGCTACTGAGAAGATTTTAAGATACGTGTACAATACTAAAAATTTACGTACTGAATTTTTTAGAGAAAGTTTTGGGAAATGTTTGGATATAACCGTGATTTCGGATGCATCATTGGCCTCAGAATACGACTTGAAATCAAGATCTGGTGGATTAATATGGATTGGAAACAATTTCTTTTATGGATTCTCGAAGAAATCATCAATTATTTGCACTTCATCGGCTGAGGCAGAACTGGATGCTATCAACACTGCAGATAAAATTGCATTATTGTTAAAATTAAAATTAGAAAAGATCTTAGATGACCAGATCATTGAGTTGAGAGTTGTCACAGACTCAAAACCGGCACTTGACTGGCTATCACAAGAATATTTTAAAGCAAGAACTAAATTTTTAGGATTAAGAATTGAAAGATTAAAGGAAAGAATAAAAGACGAACAATGTAAAATCTTAAAAATTAAAGGTGAGGATAATCCGGCTGATGCACTCACCAAACCTTTACCCCGTAATAAATTTCTCAAATTAGTTGATATAATGCAACATGCCTTGACGCCAGAAATGTTGCTCCCACTAACTGTCCAGTGGAAACATGGTAATTCTGACAAAAATTAATATTTTGAACAGTTAGGGAGTACTAGAAAAACTGAATTACGGCGGCATGTTGGAAATAATGATCTTTTATCATTATTTACAATGATATTTTGTTCTATAATTCAGTTATTTGAGAATTATTATGTGGTGTACGGATCTAGAATTATAAGTTACGATGGATGAATGAAAACTTTTGATTTTCGCTAAAAGTAAAAAATTTTTTAAGAAAGAAGAAAATACTTTTAAACATGTGTTTGTACAATTCTATGTAATATTGTATGTAACATTTTATACAAAGAAAAAAGGAAGCAAGCAAAATATAAACTAAAATGTCAGACATTACCAAGGACGCCAAGTGCTCCAATTTCCATCATAAAAATATTTTTCATTCACACTCAATTGAACACGGAAAAACTTTCAAAAGACTGTTTGGTTTACTAAAATCTTCAAAAAACAATGTTGTCTTCAGTAGTAAAGAACAACCTCAATTCAAGGTAGACAGAGAGTTCGATGATCCTCCAACATTTCACAGTGTCAGACATTTTACCTGTCCTGTGGAAAAAATACCAAAAAAACAAAAAAGCCAAGAAAAACTCTTCTTTAACTTAAATGCACATGCAATTGTACAGACAGGTAGTATACATGCTAAAGCGGAAATATTCAATCATATTTTTAATAATACCTACGAATCTATTAAAGAACACAGCAATAGTTTAAATAATAGAATATATTTTCAAAATATTCCCAAAGACACTGGCATAACAAGTATTATTTCTCAGATTTCCGGGGGACCATTAAAGCAAATTACAGTGACTCAAAATAAGGATAAAAAAAGAACTTTAAAGGAAGTTCAAATTGAATTCAAAAATAGAAGAGGTGCGGAGTCTTTTATGAATTATGGTTGCAAATCTCACTTTAAGATAAATGGAATGCATCTGGAACCCCACTGGTCATTATTTCATTATTCTGAAGAGTTACAAACAAATTTCAATATATATAATAGTAAAGAAGTTAGTCGCGCGTTGGTTTTAAAAAAGCAGTCTAATAAACTGAAAAGGTATTCACAATGTAAGGAATTTAATAACTTATTGTGTCCTTTAAATATATGTGACATTGTTAATGATTTTTCAAAATTTGGAAAAATAATTAGCGTAGTTCCAGTTATTTCTAGAAAACTTTGTATTTCAATATTCTACATGGATATTCAAAGCTCAATAAGTGCGATAGAAGCTTACCACAAGGAAGGTTCTCCAATTTTTCTTAAATACTCTGAGAGTTTGGCTAGTATGGTTTGGCGAAGATATTACAGATACACCCCCTCTAGAGTTGTAATAATATAACAGTATATAAATTTATGTAAATATATTAATATATATATCTATATGTATAATCTTATCTGTTCTTCTTTATGTCTTCTATTCCTTTTTTTGGTTTGAAATGTAGAAGAAAGGTATACGGTCATCTTTAGATAAAGTCATACTTAGATAGAAGATGCCTTATCAAAAACAACTAAAAGGCCTCCAACTAAATGTAGAGAACCAGTCACATAAATATCCAACGGCTCTTCAGAAAATGTTTCAATTTTCCTAACGGCTGCTTCGATATTAGGTGCTACTATCGCTTCACTAGTATTCGTTAGTTTTTTCCATTCATTTACTAGTGCCTGTTGTACTGTCAAATTTTCAACTGCTTCTTTTGATGTGTTCATTGATACTAAGTCTGCACTATAATTACCACTTTCCCACGTAACATTTGAAGAAAATATAGCAAGATCAAATTTTACATCTTTCCCAACTGTGCAAAGAAGAGTTTCTAATAATTTTGATGCATCACGAGTTTGTTGATTAAATAATAATATTTTTTTGTGATTTGATTTCAGGGCAATATCTCTATACCATTTAGATGCAGCTGAGATACTATCTATTGTATGTGCACCATCGATATACCACGTGTTTTTATCCTTTTTAATGGTTTGGCAACGACCCTCCCATTTTGTGTCCTTCAATCCTTCAAGTACCTTTGCTGGTAGTTTAGAGGTTTTCTGTATAGGAACTTCATCATTTATGATGTTTAAAGACTTCAAAACTTGTGTGGCCAAACAAACCGCAAGAGATGCATTAGACTTTTGAAAATCTCCAGCAATACCCAATGTGATATTATTTAATTCTTCAAAAATTGGCACTTGTTTTAATGTTGTATTCCTTTCTAATGCCCTTTCCTTTAGAATTTCTAAACCTTTTGGTTGTTGATCGGGTATTGTGAAAGCTGGAACGCCAGCTTTGAAGATACCACCTTTATTCCATGCAATCTTTTCTATGGTATCTCCTAACATGTATGTGTGATCAATACCCAACAAAGAGACACCACAAGCAAGTGGCTTTTCAATAATGTTAGTACTATCATATTCTCCCCCAATTCCCACCTCATATACACAACTATCACAACCTTCTTGCATAAAGGTATGGAAAGATAATAAAGTAAGATATTTAAAATATCCTGGTTTACTGCCTGGTGTAATATGTGGAAATGTTTCTAATGGAGAAGTAGTTGAATCAAGTCGGTTCCAAATATCAAAGAAATATTTAGTAAATTTGTCCTCAGATATTGGTTCGCCATTGATTCTAATTCTTTCTCTAACTGTTCTTAAATGTGGAGACGTGTACAGGCCAACTTTTGGAAGCCTTTCATGGTATTTTTCTAGTATAGAAGATGTAAATGCAGCCGTAGAGCCTTTCCCCTTGGTACCTGTAATATGGACTATATTTAGTTTATTGAAATCCTTAGGGGTATATCCAATTCTTCTAACCCATTCCCTCATTTCTAATAGGCTCATTTCATTTTTTCTAATTCCAGCTTCACGAATTGCCATGATATTGGCATAATTCGATTGCAATGAATTTAAGGCATTGATAGCATCATCATATGTTTTGGAAACCATCTTTAAAGAGGATGATAATCTCATTTAATATGAGTTAATAGTTTTTGAACTTTGGAAATAAAATGAAACTTTAAAAGTATAGACACGAGAATTTTAAAGATCCTTTAAACAAATCTTAATTAGTTTGTTTTCAACTCTCTTTTCTAGTTTATTTTTCTTTTATTTATTCTTTTTCATGGAATTGAGTCACGCTACAAAAATCTGTGTACATTCAAAATTTTCAAAATTAACAGGGAAAAAAAAAATGTTACATACAAAGAACTAAAATAGTTCCTCGTAGATCATTTAGATAAAAGATCCTTAAGACCAATATCTAGTATAGTCAAGATTTGTAAGAAAAGACTACATGAGTTGTTATTTTTCTTCTTTTACAAAAATGATACACAATTCAATTAAAACACAAAAAAAATATATACTGAATCTATGAGTATATGAATAAAGAAAATAAGGATATCATAAAAAATGTAGTACACATAACCATTTTTAATACTTTCCTTCCATATAATCATTATTTTTTTTCTTCATTTCCTACTTAATTACTTGATCGTAGAACTATTCTGGAACATCGAAAATAGCTTGGATCCAACAACGATACATCTTTAGCTTTCTCTTTCTATTGACAAGAAGGCGTCTGTCAATTGCAATTTTGTTTTCAATAAAGTAGTTCTTTTTGGTAAATATTTCCCTTAATTCTTCTTCTTTAAAAAAATAGACTCTAGTACCGTCACCTCTAACATAAAAGTTGTCTTCCATGAATCTATTTTTTTTAAATCTGATTTGTGCCATATCACCAAAGGAATACTCACGGAACAGAATCTTACCGCCTGGTTTCATAATTTTATGCAAGTTTTCCATAGCAGTGTCCCATTCAGATGGAGATAATGCACTGAAAACGAAAATCATAACCGCAATATCTACCGAATGAGGTTGAATTCCTTCGGGTAATGTTCCATCTGGATTTGCTAGATCCCATACACTAACCGTTCCGTATTTTGGATCGAATTTCTCTGAATTTCTAACTAAATCAACGGCTTTCGGCGCATAATCTGCACCAACTAAAGTTAATTCTTCATTTTCGTTGTTTTCTAATATCGGAAAGAAAGTGTTACCTGCCCCACAGCCAATCTCAAAGATTGTTACAGGACCATAATTTTTCCTTGTTGAATTATAAAGTATTGGGAATTCTATTTGTAACCATTTTCTATCCTTGAAGAAATTTTCTCTATTATTTTTATAGAAAATATCCCAATACCTTGCTGGGTTACCATTATACAATTTTTTATCAAAATCTGATACAGGGTGTGATTTTTGTTCTTCAATTTTTCTCATAGCATCTTTGATTTGTTCCTCACCCCAATCAACATTATCCCATGCATTATGATCCCATACATCTGATTCATCAGTTAAAGCACGTTTCCCAAATTCAAATGGTTCATCACGACCTAGCCTCGAGCCATTTTTTTCGGATTGCTTTCCATCATTTTTTTCACATTGTTTCTTTTCATGAGCTAATTCATCAGACACTTCTTCTTTAGCTTCTTGCGTCATAGCCTCTACCTCCTCAGTCTCATAGTTAGAGATGCCTAAGTTCAGGGTCTTCAACAACTTCCAAATTATCCACAATATTATCATTATTACTATCGTTGTTATCAACTGCAACACCGTCTGTAGGAGTGTCAACATTGCTACTGTTGCTATTTTTCTTCTTCTTCTTCTTGTTTTTCTTCTTTTTCTTTTTACTCTTAGAAGAACTTGACTCGGTGAGATTTTTTTCACTCTCTTGATTTTGATTGTTTTCTTCTGATTGATTTTGTTCTTCTTTTTCTTCACTTACAGCTAGCTTCTCTTCTTCAGCAGACTCCTGAACCGTATCAACTTGTTGTTGTTGTTCATCATCTTCTGTCATTTTCTCAGATTCTTCTTGGATTAGAGTCTGGTTTACTTTTTCTTCTTCTTCTTCTTCTTGTTGTTTTCTTCCTTTACTGTTCCCTTAACAGACTCGTCTTGAACAGGAATCTGTTTAATATCATCATCTTCATTTATTTGCTCAGTTTCGTCTTGGATTAGAGTCTGTTCTACTTGTTTTTGTTCTTCTTCTTCTTCTTCGACTGGAATCCGTTTAACTTCTTCTTCTTCATTTGAAGATTTATTTTCAACAGATGGATCTCCTACAGCGACATCTCCATCAACCTTTTCCTCTAGTTTTGCCTCCTCTACAGGTGATTTTACTGAATTTGAGTCTTCATCTTTCTTGGAGGAAGCAAATCTATCTGGACTAGAAGAAACTTCCTGAGACGCCTCCTTGGCAATATTTTCAAATTTCCTAATCAGATCTGCGACACTCATGATTTAGAACTCTCAGTGTCACTTTATTGTTCTTCTTCCTAGAGTTGCAAAAGATAACTAAAACAAATGTTTATAGAAACTGGAAAGGGGAAAGAAGAAAGAAAGTAGAGTGAGTTGTACAAGGAAGGGTTTACGCAAAACTTATATTTATTTAATTTTTATCTGTTTGACATTTGTACGTTTGCAAATAAAATAAATAGAATAGAATAGAAAAGACGGTCAACAAGGGATAAAAAAAAAACTTCCTCGAAGTAAAAATTGTTCCGTGTTGAATTAAACTTGCATATTATTCTAGTGTTTTTTTTTTTGCCTTATTATTTATTTTCGTTTATAAAGATTTTTTGTCTTTTTTTGTCTTTTTGTCGATCAGTTTCGTTTCGTTTCGCTTTGTTTTTTGTTTTTTGTTTTTTTTTTTTTGTTCAAAGAAGTTCATGGGAAGGAAAATAAAAAGAGGAAGCCCGCAAGAGTCGAACCAGGAAGGGAGAACAGAGAGAGGAAAATCGGGGATGGAATACAAGGATCGACGCAACGCAGAAATTAAAAAGTGCCAAGACAATCAACGGAGAAAAAAGTTGAGTGGCCAGGGGGAGGAGAGGATTTGGATGAAGTAGACTTGATTTAAATCCTGTTGTGTTTCTTTCACGTACACATGTACAATATTATTTTTTTTTTTTTGAATGAAAATGTTAATGTAAAAATAAAATGCACCCTATATGTTTTTTTACTATGGTAACTCTGGAAATGCTAGTCCTTTAGGAAATGGTTATTATAACTGAAAGAAGAAGGGGGGGGGAAAGTTATATATTCCGTTGAATTAATGCAATATTTTAAATCAATCGGAAATCTTTAATTTATTAATAAATCCAGGCTCTACTTTAGTTAAATAATTAACCAAAAATAATAGTTTACTGGGTCCTTGTGACCCTTAAGTATATCTTGCATTGAGAACAAGACCAATTCTTTCAAATTTAGAATGATCCCATATCTTCCAAGCTATCATGTTAGTCTTGAATATGAGGTTAGAATAGACATGTTTATAAATAAGTTAAAGTATTCATTCCAAATAAACTTAAGCTAAGGGGATATCCTATCGTTCCCTTAAACGCACTTTTTTAAAAAGTTCTTTATTAAAAAAAAAAACATCATTCGAATAACATGCCTGACACTTTGACTTAATAAAAAAAACTACCAAAAAGAACAATTTAGTCCAATCTTTATCTTCGTAAATTTTATTTTTCTTGTAAAATTGTTGGTTTCTAATAAAAAAAAATAAATAAATAAATAAAATGAATGAACCCACATATTTACTATCTTTTTTATTGATAGTAATTTAATTAGAAAAGACAATATATATATATATATATACATATAACACACATCAACTTATTTGGTTCATTCAAAAAAAATAGTAATAATATTAAATTTTTAGTTCCAAATATTTAATGTTTAGGTTAACGTAGTTCATTTTTGATTAATATCTCGGTCTATTAATTTTAAATGTCTCCATTGTGTAATATACTACCTGTTTGCTAATATTGCTTAATCTGTATTTGATTTATTTTTTTTCTTTCCCTTATTTATTTAGGATATATATTAGGCAGGGTTGGTATGGCCTGTATCTTTGTCAATTCTTTGATACCTGGCTATATCCTTAAATCATATATATACTCAATAGCTAAATTGACAAGTGAAAGTTTTGTTGTAGATGGTAATTATTATAATTATCATGTTAATACGATTAACAATAACAAAGAAATATCATTTTATCAAGGTACCGATGTGGAAAAGGGCTAAAGTTAAACAATTATACCAAACTTTAATGGAAAAGATATTCACTGTAAGTAAAAGAAAATTCACTTATAATATGATGGAAGATTATATCCTTAAGTACACTTGGTCAGGTTTAGGTCATATTTTTGTCTCTACACCAATTAGTATGTCTTCTTTTACACCAAATAAAATACATTCAAATGAACAATATAATATGAACTATTTAATCGTTAAAAAAAAAATTAATGCTTTCTTTAGCTGATGCTGCTTCTAGATTGGTACATTCAATTGAAAATATTTCTCAATTGAAACAGTGCACAAGTAGAATTTCTACAATATTATACGCTTTACAAAGGACTCCACTTCGAACATTTCACTTATGGAGCCACAAAAAAACTAATACAATTGGCAGGTAATAACGAAACCGCTAGTTCATCACTAAACATATCATTTTTAAAATCTATTAAACACGCCAGAAAATATATAATTGCGGGGACAGTACAATATAATTCTTGTGGTACCCGTTGAAAAAATATTGGTATTGTTATCCCCCTCAGTGAGAAGTAAGAATGGGGTAAAATTGATTAAGAAACTAAGTTTCCAAATCCCCCCTCATATAAACATTGTATTATTAAAAGTATCCTCTCTTCAAGATTTAGCGGCTATGAATGATACTACTTTATCACTTTTTTGACGCTGAAATATCTAGGTTATTAACACTTGGTCTAAGTAGTTGTGGGAAGAGTTCTATTGCAAAAGTTATTGCAGGTATTTGGCCAAATTACCAATTTATAATAGATCGGGTTTATTATCAAGACCTGATGAAAAATCGTTACTATGTATCCCACAGAAACCATGTTTTTCAAGGGGAGGTACTTTTAGAGAACAAATAATATATCCCATGTCTTCAGACGATTTCTTCGATAAAGATTTCAATGATAAGATATTAGTTTGGGTTTTAAATGAGGTTCTTTTAGATTATCTTTTGAAAAGGGATAGAAGTTGGAAGTATTTTGGCGCTGTTGTACACTGGAAAGACGTGTTAAGTGGTGGTGAAAAACAAAGAATAAATTTTGCAAGAATTATATTTCATAAACGGAGATTCATTATTTTGGAGAAAGCTACAAATGCAATAAGTTTCGATATGGAGGATTATTTGTTTAATAGAGTGAAAAAATAGCGTTTTAATTCCATATCCATCTTACAAGGGCATTTATCATTTAAATATCATGATTTATTATTAGAAGAAGTATACAGAAATGAAGGAACATGGGAATTAAAGACATTGGGAACAGATGAAGCCATTACATCCATTGATAATAAAATAAAAGTATTAGAAAAGAAATTACTAAAAGTTAAACGGCGGAAACAAGAAAGTGATTGTTCACAATAAGTGTTGACAACTATTTAGATTTGTTGTCGTTTGAAATTTAGGAATAATCAATTCACTCTAATGGCAACAATAATTACTACGGTAGAAAGTTCATATTCTTATAATATTTAATTAGTATCTAAAATATCATATGCACGACCATGGTATTTTGCCTTTAATGCATTCTTCAAAATGTTCTTCATCTGTGGATTTCATATTATTAAAATGAAATAGGTTGAGACCTTCATACGTCGATATTCTTTTGTATGGATTTCTATTATTTTTCTTTTTAGTTAGAATTTCTCTCCTTGCGTACCAATCATTTTCGAATAAACTTAGTACATTTTTCCTTTCCATATATGTCAAATTCTCGAAATATTTATTCAATTGTTCTTGTGAGTAATTTGATGGTTCAGGATCATATGAAATATAACGTATGACATTTTTAGGTATGTCCAATGCTCTTGCATGATAATTTAAAAATCTTGTTTCTTTAAACCCAAATCCTACGATGGCAACACTCTTGGGATAACATTCAGTAATCTCTTTGAATTTAAGTATTGAATATAATAAATTATCAAAAGAATCTGATGTATATTTTTTCTGTGTTTATGTATCCATTGGAGAAAAGGGTATTAGCTGTTATATTATACAAATCCAACTATCTAACAATATTCTCTAAGGACAACATAGTCTCCTTATCAAATAAGTGAGTTAATTACTCAAAACCATCCTTAGCAATAGCTAAATTTACAAATTTTTTCCGTTAACACGAAATAAGATTGCATTTCATTTATTGGACTTGCATCTACCTTAGTTTGAGAACAATTGAATAAAACACTCCTCCTGTCCTAGCTCTATAGTAGCTCTTCAATTGCTCTTAAAGATTATTTAATGAAAACTAAATGGTCATTACCTTCTAGTTGGAAGGGAGCCAAGTAGCATTGATCCGATATATGACCATAATTATTGGCATTTGTGACTGAATCAGTTTTCTAAAGCCCTTGGCTGGGTAAAATAACTAATTGAATTTTCTACATAGTGATCATAGCTTTTTTTAATTACAAAATATGAGTTACAATTTGTAAAGGTTTGAAAAACTTCCTTCGAATTATGTATTTTATTTTATTTTTTGAGTTTTCTACTTTTTATTCCTATTTTATTACATACACATCGACCGAGCAAAATAGATTTTACAGTTGTCTATGTAGTCGTGATTTTTTTAATTGTAAGCACCTTTATTGAAAAAGGGTGATTTCAGTTTACTTGCAATAACGGTCTTATAGGTCTATCATTCCTTCCAATTCATTTTAATAATGAAAAAACAAATAATCACTAAAGATATTTAGGCATCAGACTTGTTCATGAACATCGAGAACAATAAATAACGGTCGAGTGGACCGAATGATTACTTGGTAATACTGTTCTCAGTATCATAATCGATTGTATAAAGAGACAAAAAAAAAAGGAGAATAAATGATATTTCCTGTTTTAAAAAATTGAATTATGTAACTTGAAGCCTAAAGTTATATAAAAAATCACAACAACAACAACAAAAAAAAAAAAAAAAAAAAGAACACCTTTAGTTAACCGTATATACAATAAGTGTAAATATATCAAAGTAGAATAATATCGAATAAACAGTGGTCTATACTTTCACTTCATTCTCTTGTAGCCAGTTATCTTTGACGAAAGCCCAATGCAATGCTGTGTTACATTTTTTATTATCCTTACTTTCTGACCTTTGGCCGCTTGGGATGTTTTTGACAGACAAGCCAGCTAATTTGGATAATGCAACTAATTTATTAAATGTCTTACCATTCAAATCTGGTTGTACTTGCTCTTTGATGACATCAATTTTTGTAAACCATCTATTTTGCCAAGGTGTATTTTCTTCTTCCTCTTTTTTTCTTAGTTGTCTTTGTTCATTCTCCAATCTATTTTTAGTTCGTGAAATTAATTTCATATCACCTAATTCAATGGCTTTAGCAACATCATCCCAAGCCTTTCGACTTTCTAAATAATGTTGTTCGGCTAATGGTTTAACTTGTAATAAATGTGGTTTATATTTAGAAATATCACTAAACAAAACCTCTTTATTACCATCTGTAATTGTAGATACACCAGACCATTGCCCATTTACTATATATAAAGGTTTATCGCCGTTTTCCATCGAAAGTCTATCTTTATATAAACAGGCTTTAAAAGAATTCTTCTGACCTGAAAAATAACCCTTACCCGAATAATCGATCTTCCAAATCATACCACAGGATGATTGAATGTATGAAGTACCTTCTAATTCCACATATGGTCTTGCAACGAGGATACCTTCTAAATGGATAGCAGGTAAAGTAATAAGAAATGAATGGCCGTTAGTCTCCATTATTGCATGACCATGTTGCTTAACGTTTAACTTCAAAGTCTTTGAAAAGGATGATTTTATTTGGGTGTATCCCTGAATTTGGATATTTTGCTTTTCATTAAATATAGAATAAGCGTTAATTGGTGGATGATGTGACACTTGTTCTGTTAATAAAATAGTGTCATTTTCCTTTGACCCATTATTTTCCCATTTACCCACAAATAACTCACCAAGAAATGGATTTAAAGGTTTCTTCTCAAAGCCACCCCTTTGAGTACGAGAAGTATATTGACATTTCAAAGTGGCCAGATACCATTGTAATATAGCCAACATTCTTGCTACACCTGGTGATTTGATAGATCTAATTTGAGGGAAAAAAGCTTCATAGTTTTGTTTATTTATTTGAGCGATTGATAAGAATAGATCTTGATATGTACCCCAGTATTGCGAAAATTCTGATAATGAAACTGGTGAAAGAATAAAAGGAGGAGCGGAAAGTGAAGATAAATCACCAGAAAATGATGATATAGACTTCAAAAAGGATGACCAGGAAGCAGTTTCAGCGTAGTCTGTCATAATTTTATGAAAAGACCTTATTAGTAATTTGTTCAATATTAAAAATGACGAGTGTCTGTATTTGTATATGATCAACCATCATTTAAAGAAGTATTTTATGAGTAATACACTTAGTACATAACGGAGGTGATAGAAAAAGAAATTTTAGAAGATATCTTCAAAACAATTTGATATTTCTCTGAGATAATAGTCATTAATATCATACTTATATATATTTTAGGAAATCAGAACTTAAGAATTCCATGTGTGATATCGTTTTAGAAAAGAGATACTCGTTCCAAACCATTCTTATTATGTTCATAAAAAAAAAGTGCCCATACCTTAATAGGAATGAAAATAATAATCAAAAAAAATGGGGCGAGAGCAAATTATTAAAATCCTCGGTAGTTTGAAACTATCACTAGTGGTACGTATTGATTTGTCTGGAACGATGTTTTGTAAATGCTTTTGGTTGAGATTGTACTATGTCTAACTGCAGTCAACTATGCCAATACAATGCAAAAATGGGAAAGCACATCAACCTTCTCGAGAAAACAAAAAATTCAATCAAAAAAAAAAAAAAAAAAAAAAAAAAAAAGTGTGTGGATATTATGACAGATTAAGGAACGATACAACAAAAGATACGGCTGTAGTAAAGGAGTGTCGTTTAACTATGGTAGTAACTTGATATATACAAAGATACGACAAGAGGAGCTTCGGTAGGTGGATGAAACTTTAACTTTGTTGTATCTGAATAGATAAATTCGGTTCAAGATGAGAATCATTGTCGTATATAAATGAATCATGGTGGCTTGGGTTCAGTAAAAAATAAATTGATAGGAATGTTCAGCGTTGTTGCCAATTATTCTAATTGTTACGCATGACCCATTATTATATTTATAACAAAGCAACAATATTATCACATAATTGTATCCAGCCATTTCTCTAATATTGTGTCTATTTTAGGAAAAGTAAATACTGTAACCAAACGATATGTTTATATTTGAAAAACTTAAGAGGAATAAGAGAGGAAGAAACAAAACATTACCATTAAGGTATTACACAAATTTAAAAAGTTATCCTATACATAAGTGATTCTTGTTGCAATAATACTGATAATACATTGGCAATAGGGGAAAATACAATTATATCTAGCTTCTAGTATATAGAACATCTTCAAAGGGATAATCCTTTTCATTATCTTCGGCTGAAACAGGTAAATTCAACTCTGGATGGTAGAAATCTAGACAATTTGGTCTTTGATTTTGTTGAAATTATTTTATTAATTTTTATTTATTTAAAAAAGTAACCATAGTAGGTATCGTCATGTATTCATCGTTTTGTAATATTTCCTCTTTTGTGATTAGCCAATGGTCAATGACTGGTATGTTGTAAATTGTTATGATTTTTAGTTATTTTAAGAAAATGAAAGCGAGAAAAAATTTGAAAGTAGATGCTCTCAATATTCAACGGATGTCATTCAATTCTCGCTAATTCAAGAGTATAATCTATTTAAAGGTTTGTTTTCTTTGTGATCAAATTTCATGTCTAAATTACTGATGATTTAAATCTTGTATACATTTTTTACAGAGAACCAAAAATTGAAAATTCGAAAAAAAAAAATATTGTTATTAAAGAGACCTATTTTTCAGATAAACAAAAGAAAAAGCTACAATAATTAAAAAGACGAATATCATAATTGTGCCTTCTTAATGTTGAAAAATTGCAATTCAAAAATATAGTCTAGTGTATTACACAACAGATTATTTAAAAAATTTATATATTGTAATTAAAAAATTTGATCTTTTTTATTTGTCGTTGTTCTCATTGTTATAAAGACATATGATTTATATAAAAGTGGGTTTCTATTGATAGAATGAAATATATCAGATAGTTCAAAAATATTAGTGAAAACTGTGAAGGCAATTGTATCAAGAGGTGGTCTAAATAATAAAGAATTCGTTCCAATTTTAATTATAGCCATTATTTAAAATAATAATGAAAATAAAGATGGTTTAAAAAAACAATAACCATATTCCAACTTTCTGTAATGTTACAATTAGACGGTCCCAAACATAGTTCGAAAGCAATTGTAGATATACCAATAATAATAATAAAAATTCCAGCTAACGATTAGGTAAGTAAAATAGCAAGGAAGATTACACCGCGAAGATATATGGTATCCCATATTATGTTGCATGGAGTTCATCACAAATGTGTTGAAAATGCTACTTTCCCTATGCATCAACCCTTTATATTGAGAAAGTACAAGATAATACATATGTATAAAAATACAAAATTCAAATCATTCGTTAATATATATATGCAATATATATGTATAAGCCCTTTTATATCCCTAAATTATCCATCAAACCTTTGATGAAAACTAAGTTAGGAAAAAGGAAAAAAAAGTTGATAAACTTGTCAGACTGCCATTCCTACCCACCCAATATTCTATCCCATCCACAAGAGATGTACATAGAAAGGGTAAAGATCATCGCGCCAATTAATTATATAGACCTAAATTTCCCACCAAATACCAAATGAATGGCATCCAATGAAAAAAAGAATAAGTCCACTTGCAACCGGCAAAATCAAATTTAGTTTGGTAATTTAAAAAATTAGATGACCGAACCGCTAAGGATTGCGGACCAAGCTAATATTAGATTTTAAATTGAGAAATTTGAAGTCTCACTCTTGGGTAAGAAGGTTATTCGACTCATCAACCAAGTTGGATTCAGTGACTTTTTTGAAGAGTCAAAGAGTGACGATTCCTATAGAAATGATCCTACTGTAGAAGGTGTTAGTCAAATAAATCAAATAAAAATAAACATTCTGTTGCGTTGGTTGCCACACAGGACAGGAAATGATGCACGATTTTGTTTTCCTTGTAAGTTAGTTCAGAGTACCTTATCCCTAACTAACAAAGACAACAAAAGTATACACTCTTCAATTTAAAAACTTATGGGTATATCACATACTGAAGTACGTCGACAGTTCTTTTAGGAGGGGACAAGAAAGATAAGAGAAAAGGTTTTTCTAAAGTGACAAATGTTTATTTTAACTGGAATTCAGTGCCCTTTTATATGTTTTCAAAATCAAAGTAAATTTGCTTGCCCTAGTAAAAATTTTTACATAAAATCTTTGTATCTATTGTTTGGGTACTGCACCTCGTGTAGCGTGACCTTTAAATGAAAAGTTTTAGGGTTTTGTCAGAATTGACGCTTCAAAAAATGAAAAAAAAAATATTCCAATTTAAATGACGGGTTTTATACATCCGTACACCTGGTCTGTGTGAAAATTGTTGAACTTTTTTTATTTTTGGTACGCATATCAGTTTAGAGCAAACTTCCTATTTACGATAATATTCAAAAGTCCGTCCCTTTTATTTTTTTTCTTTCAAAATACAAATCATCATTGATTGGAAGCCCGTCGTAAATAGACTTGTGTTCTCTTTTTTCTCTTTTACATTTATTCTCAGCAGGAAAAGAATGGAAAGAAAGTCTTTAACACCCCACGGAACAGAAAAGTTCTTGTTTTTGAACTAAGCTAGACCCATTGGGGGGAATAGATTCGCTTCTCAGAACCAAACGAAGTCAACCTTAAACACTAATAAACTATGGGTCCTTTCTGGTGGTTCCCTGTGTAGAGCAAGTAATAGTAGGCAAAATACTCTACCTAACGAGTCCTACTCTTTCTTAGTACCTCACTCCTGTTGATAATATCGGAAGAACAGGCATAACGACTTTCACTGTAGTGTGCATCAACAGCAAATGTGCTTGTTACTGCGAAATATTCCTCTGTATGTATTGTTACGTCTCCCACCTATCTGTGTAGTACCCGTAGCTAATCATAACTTAGTCCTACTTACTTCAATATTGTCTAATTTGGAGGTCAAGTGTTATTATTTCAGGCTTGTCACTATTTTAAGTATAACATTCAAATTGTTTTTACCCTTAGGGCACAAGAAACGAAGCAAAATCAAACATAAAGATGGCTGAATCTCACAGATGTATGTTTTTTTTTTTTTGAGTTTGTAATAGTTTTGGTATAAAATGAGAATCTATCCATTGTAAAGTTTAAATATAGAAAATGTAGTTTATAATCCCAAATTATTATATCAATAAAATTACAAGGAAATAATAAATAAGGAAAGAGAAAGTGATCAGTATATTAGATATTGTGAAGATTGTGGAAAAAATTCACAAAGTTTCATTAGATTTCCATACGGAATATTGTGTCTAAATTGTTTTTTTTTTTTTTGAAAACAATATAAACTCCTCTCAATATTGATTTATGATACAAATGGTATAAATGTAACTGATTTTGATCGATTCTCATATATTAAGCGAGAAATTTAATTTGTTGGAGTGAATCATTTTATTAATTAATTATTGGAAGTAGATACTAACAATTCATCTTTTTTGAAAATTATCCCATGTGTTTTTTTTATTTTATAATTTTCTTCTTCACTGCTCATACATATGTATTTTGAACAGTATACGTCAAAGGTAAGCACTTATCCTACCAAAGATCCAAGAGTGTTAACAACCCAAATGTCTCTTTATTAAAGATTGAAGGTGTTGCTACTCCACAAGAAGCTCAATTCTACTTGGGTAAGCGTGTTGCTTACGTTTACAGAGCTTCTAAGGAAATAAGAGGTTCTAAGATTAGAGTCATGTGGGGTAAGATTACCAGAACTCACGGTAACTCCGGTGTTGTTAGAGCTAAATTCAGAAACAACTTACCAGCTAAGACCTTTGGTGCTTCCGTTAGAATCTTCTTATACCCATCTAATATTTAAATAAAAGTATAATAAAGATATTTTAAGTATTTTTTTCGTCATAAGAGGTAGCTTCTTTAATCTTTATTATTAAAATAAACATAAAGTTAGTCCCATAAATACGATCAATTATCTGTTATTAATATTATATAAATATATTGTATAAGTAAGATATTTAACAATACAACATTATTAAAAGAAAATCCATAACATTTTACTAAGGCAATTGCGATTTACCCATTATATTATCTACGCTTTTGCTGTTGGACAATATAATAGGTTTGCTAAAGGATGAAAATATTACTATAAAATCCATAATGAATGATTATAAACATAAGTAAGGGTGTAATGGTGTTCTATTTTTTAAATTATAGATATAACTTTATTAATATACGAATGTTGAATAATTCATTATAAGAATATTATACTATATTATATTATATTATTGTACTTTTTCTTTTAAAAAAGTCAATAATTTTTCTAGCAGTTGAGGTATCGTTTTTAACAGTGGGATCTACTTTTTTCTTATCCAATTTTAAAGATGAAATCATAATTGATGAACGTTTGTTTTTCTTCTTCCTTGTTCCGTTAATGTTATTACTGTTGTCTACTATTTTTCTATTATTTATACCATTTAATGTGTGATTGTGGTTGTCATCATGAGTAGTAGAAGAAGTATTG
This sequence comes from Arxiozyma slooffiae, assembly GCA_017347545.2. NCBI lineage: Eukaryota > Fungi > Ascomycota > Saccharomycetes > Saccharomycetales > Saccharomycetaceae > Arxiozyma > Arxiozyma slooffiae. Next base: position 394,796 of record JAFHAQ020000002.1, on the reverse strand, counting down.
CTTGTGCTGATGCCCCTGTATGGATTATATTTATCTTTTACATTTGACGAAGTTGTGTTATATCTTATGTTATGTTTAGACTCTACCTTGGTTTGATGTATTGGTGTGCTTTTCTGTTGATGTAAATTACTATAAGACATGTCAATATACTTATTAGAATTTGTGGATGTAGAACTCCCTATTCTGGATGCCACTTTTCCATGTTCATCAGAATGTAAACTTGACTTAGTAGAATTATAAGAAGAATAAATAGACAAAAAGCTAAACCTCTTCTTTTCAACATGTGGAACTGATTCATTTGATATTTTAAAGGATGAGCTAGAATCATTACGTAGATAAATACGACGATTGTTTTCACATCCCTTTACCACGGAAGGGGTAGAAACTGAATTGACTTTAGTTTCAGAGTTGTTTTGTGGGTTTTTTGGCGGGGTGTTATTAGTTGGATTAAGTTCGATTCTACTATTGTTTCTTTTAACATTAGTAAAATCATTATCCTTATCATTTTGGGTTTCGACTAATAATGATGAAGTACCTACTTGCCTATATGTGTTAACATTTAAGTCGCCCTCATTAATAGTATCTATTATAACTCTGTTTTTTGGTTCATGATTGTTCAAACTTTTCTTGGAATATATTCTACTATATTGTTTATTATTGCTACTATTTAAATTATTCAATATAGTATTATTGGTATCTAACGTTACAGATTCCAATGATGGATTGATTGTAATATGTAATGTTGTAGGTCTAGGCTTTGAATGAACCAATTTATTGGGTAAGTTTGATGGTTTCTTATCGTAGGAGGAAAAGTTTTGTTTTATATTTGTGTCTTTGGATAAAACATTATTGAGTGATAGTTTCATAGTCTTGGATTTAATTATGTCTTTAGTATCATCCTCTTTTAACATATTCAATTTATGCATTGATGCAGATAATTGAGAGACTTTAGGTTGTTCCCATGTATATTTAGATGGTGCCGGATTATTTGAATTAGAAATCATAGAACGAGGTCTTATCTTGTGTCCACCGTTTGACATAGGATTTCTTGAGGACATGAATGCAGTTGATCCCAGTTTACTAGCAACGTCCCAATCGTATGATGAAATACTTAAGAAGTCATGATATGGGGCTAGCCATTCATGGACCCGTATTCTTTCAATGACATATCTTTTCCTTGGATCAGATATCAAGATTTTCCTTAATAGATCTCTTGCCAATGGATTAATATAATCTGGGAACTTCAATGGAGTACTTGTAATATAATGATATAATCTAGCTATATCATCACCATTAGGATTTGCTGGATCATCATCCCAAGGTAAATAACCAGCAAGCATGGCAAATAAGATCACACCACAAGACCATGTATCAGCTTTTGTACCCTCATAAGGTTGTGTAGTGACTACCAGTTCGGGTGCAGCATAACATGGAGACCCACATGATGTTTTCATTAATCTATTATGTAAAGAAAATTCATTAACGAATCCAAAATCTGTTATAATTAAATTTTCATTTTTATCTAATAGTAGATTTTCTAATTTAAGGTCTCTATGAACTAAACCTTTATAATGCATATAACTGACCCCACTAATTAATTGTGAGAACAATTTACATGCAAGATTTTCCTTTAATCGTCTCTTTTTTTGAATATAATTATAAAATTCACCTCCAGAGGCATATTCCAATACTATACCAATATATTTTGAATTTTGTAATATTTCTTCTAATTTGATTATATTTGGATGGTTCAAATATTTCAAAGCGTTAATCTCACGATATATTTTCATCTCCTTCTCTGGATTATTTTTCAAATTACCCCTTCTAATCAATTTAATAGCCACTTGTTTAGGTATTTCATTAGAATTAGAAGTTTTTGTCCAAGCTAATTTTACTTTGCCAAACTCTCCTTCACCTAAAGTAGAACCGATTATGTATGGTCCAAATGTTGCATATTTTTTCACAAGTCGAGAAGAAACCTTCTTATTATCAACATTGACAGAATCTGAACCTGTTTTCGCCGTACTCGTTACTTCATTCATGGAGAAATAGTTGTTTTTTTTTTTTTTAATAGTCTAGTGGTTCAACTCGACGTTTATCTTCCTGTTGTCAATTAAGAGAAAGTATAAACAAAGAGAACAAATAGAATATTATATTATAAAATGATAAAATGGTAGCTTATATATAAAAGTGTAATTCAAAATTACTATATTCTATAGGGTAATGAAATTTTTTTTTCTGAACCGACTTCTTCCTTTCTTATACGTATAAGGTTTATTTATTTATGTCGCAGTATTTGTTATATTATCTTTTCAGATCCAAAACTTTTTGTTTGTATTTGATCTTTGTTTCTTTCTATTAATTCATTAATTGTTTCGAATGAAAAGAGAAAAAAAACAGATCAAAATGATTTGGATCAAAATGAAACGAAATGCGCATCAAGAAAAATACGGAAGATAGTCCTAAAAGGTAATTAGCTAGCATGAGAAGAAATATATATAACATAAAGTAATGGAAATTCTCATTGAATAGTGGGACTCTAAGAAATCAAAAATAATTCAATGTGGTCTAGCATATATATATATATATATATATATGTATGTATGTATATAATTTCTATTTCATCAATAAAGATGTACTACAATAAGTACTGATTAAATAACCATAATAATGCTAGAGATCACAGTCCATCATATGTACAGGTTGAAGATATGAAGTGGGAGGGAAAAGAGAAAGAAGTAAGTAAAATAAAAGAAAAAAGAAAAGAAAAGAAAAGGAAGAGGAAGGTCAATTATAATAAAAGAGATTTAACAGAGTAGTCTTTCTCAGTTATCTTCTGACTTTACAACACCTACTTTAGCAGGCCTAATGACCCTGTCGTTTAAAGTGTAACCTAATTGTTGGACATGGAAAACTGTACCCGGTTCTTTATCCTTTTGAACCATTTCAAAGGTGGCTTCATGTTTATTTGGATCGAAAGGTTCACCTAAAGGATCTAATTTTTCAATACCATGTTTTCTTAAAGTATTTTCGAACACGTCCTTAGTCATTCTAACACCAGTATATAAGTCACTAATTTCCTTAGACTTTTTAATATCTTCTTCTTTGAAAGCGGCTAATGCATGACCAAAATTATCAATTGATTCTAATAAATCTTTAGCAAATTTTTGTAAAGCAAAATCCTTTGCCTTCTTAACGTCTCTTTTAGTCACTTCTTGTAAATTTCTAAAATCAGCAACGGCTCTTAATAACCTATCCTTTAATTCCGCAGCTTCTTTAGTCTTGGCGTCTAACTTTGCTTGTAAATCGTTGATTTGCTTTTGTTCTTCTGTTAAATTACTATTTTCGTCTTTTTTAACTGTATTTTCCTTTTTTTCTGCTTCCTCCTTTGGTTTAGCTTCATCAGCATAAGTTCTTAAGGAAAGCCTCACAAGAGAAGATTGAGGAACAAGCATAGTTCTATAATTAGCAGCAAAAGCCATAGTTTTCGGAACAGCAGTACGTCTAACTGGTAATCTACCTAAAGATGAAATAAATGGTTTCATATTTGTCTAACTGGAATCTTTTCTTTTGTTTTGTATGTGTGTGTATAACTGCTTTTCCTGTCGTTGAGAAGAGATAGAAGGTATATTTCTCTAAGAACAATAATAACAGCTTATATATATATATATATATTATTTTTGTAGTGGTTTTCGGAAGATGAGATAAAAAGGTATAAATGGCTGGACTTAGATTCTATCTCAAACTTTACTTTATTAATGTTTAAATAAAAGTAAATCTTCGTATTTTGGTTTTCTGCTTCCTTTCTAATAAGCAGTCGAGATACATGCTTCTTCAATTAATTAACTTTTTTTTTGTTGTTGTTGTTGTTGTTCTTGTAGTTCTTTTCGTGAGATTTTATGTCGAGAAGGAAGGGGGAAATTGGGAAAAATCCGTTCCTGTTGTTTTCCATTTTTTGAGGGTTCAGTAGTTTTTTACACATTAATGATTTATATGTTGAAGAATAAAATTGGGGTTGCTTAACAACCCTAACGTTTTTCCTTCGTTTTTTTTTTCAATATTGACAGTTTAACTTTAGATGCCTTAAGTAGTTATTAGTGTAGGTCCTTCATATTTATTGTTTCCTTCCATGCTGTCTATAAGACAATATATATATATGTATATAAACATTATATGCAAAAAAAATGTGGAAGAATGGAAAATGGTAACGGAAAGTTATTTTTGATTCTAGTAAAGTTTTAATATTATCTATTTTTGTTATTAATTACTATTTTATTCATTTTCCCAACATTTCTTAATAAATTTGGCCATATTAACTTTCTTTTTCATTTGACCTTGTATCCATGGATGTTTCAACATTTGTCTAGGAGATGGTCTTTCTCTAGGATCCTTTTTCAAACAATATTCAATAAAAGATTTAAATGAATTACTCCAACTGATATTATTCTCTGGTTCATCATCCAATTTTGGTGTAAAAGTTAATATCATAACTAATAGTTCAATTGGTGCAATATTGGCAGTAATCTTATCTGATCCAAATGGGAAATGACCTTGCGCTACTTCTAAAATAGTTAGACCAAGGGACCATACGTCGCATGTAACACTATATGGTTCACCTTGAATTCTTTCTGGTGCCATATAAAAGGATGTACCTGTAAAAGTGGTAGCTAATGAATTCACCGCTTCACCGCTAACACCAAAATCACATAATTTTACTTCTCCTTTTTCATTAAATAAAATATTTTGCGGTTTAATATCTCTATGTATAACTTTCTTTTCATGTAAATATGATAGGCCTCTTAATACATCTTCAGCTATCTTCCCAAGAACCTTTTCACCAATTCTACCTCCACGTGATAATAAGTTTTTATATACTGCATCTAATGACTTACCACCCATATATTCCATAGCAATGTATATTGAGCAATTCAATTCATCTCTAAACATTCCATAGTACCTTACAATGTAATCTGATTTGAAACTTCTATTAAATTGTAATTCTCTAAATATCTGTTTTTGAAACTCAGGGTTCGTATTTAAAATATTAATTGTCTTAAGTGCAAATATTTTACTACCTGTCTTTAATTTACACTTAGCCACAGATCCTCCTGCTCCTTCTCCTAACATTCCTAATGTAACAATCTGATTTTTAATATTTACATCTTTCCATACCGATTCATCCAATTGATCTACATCCCTTTGAATAAGTGTGGAATTCGATTCTTGGAAGTTGCCTTCCATCGCATTAGATAATCTTATTTTATCCTTCTGTGGGCTATTATTTGTGCTCTCACTAGTCCCATCTTCATACGAGGAAAGAATAGTGGAAAAATATGAGTCCGTGGAACCCGCTAAATCCTCCTTTAAATATAAAGATTTGTTAGCATTTCTACTGTTATTGACACTCTTTTGTAAGTCATTGGTATCCATTTGAATTGGTTCGTTTGATCTCATTTCAGAATTTGTTGTTATGGACATATTTTTCAATGCATTGGATAAATCACCATTTACTGTAGTTCCATGAGCAGAGGAAGGTGTGGACGTCTTTGTAGAGGTTCCATTAGAGGTTATACTTATATTCAGTTGTGGGATTGGTGGAGGTATAGGCCTGTTTTTCAAAGAAATTGGTGATCTTGAAGAGTGTAGTGATGAAGAAGGTGATATTACGGGTAGTGATAATGTGGGGACTTGATTGTGTACTGTACTTGTAGGATTCCTGTATATATTAGGTGGAAATTGTCTTTTTGTATTATTTTGGTCACCAGTGGTCGTTATTTTGGTTCCATTTTGTACATTTGATGACACGTTTTCTTGATAGTGTATAGACATAGTTGGTTCGTCTTGGCTTTCAAAAATGGGGTGATTCGGTGATGGTGTAGAAACATCATTGATTAACGATGGTAATTTTAGTTTGGGTGTATTGGAATGTGATCTACGTGATTCAGGTGGTCTGAAAAGTGATGCCATCTTTTTTTTAAATTTCTATATCTATAAGTGCGCGTGTGTGTTTGTGCAGCTGAGTTTCAATAAGAATCTAATTATATCTGTGCAAATATGGTTTCTGTAGGTCCGTACAATAAATTGTTAATTACTATGGGGTGTATTTAGTCAACAGATAGCAAAAAAAAAAAAAGGTAAAACCAGTATATGTGAATAAGTATATTTTATTTACGTTTTGAAATTTTTAAAAAAAAAAAAAAAAAAGAAAATGAAGATACATAAAATTCAAAATGGACTCTTTACTCTACTCGGTGATGTAACTTATGTATATAATCATTGCACTTCTTTTCTCTTTTTTTTTTGTACGTGTATATATAAACTTCTTTGTGTGGGTACCTCTTTACGTTTTTAAAAACATGAAAAAAAAAAATGATTTTGGCTCTTGTTTTTAGTAAAAATTCCTTTAAGATTTTCCAGAAGAGTTTGTATATCTTGAATTTTCCCTTTTTGTCAATATAGTGAATAAAATTCGACAAAAAAAAAAAAAAGAGAGAGAGAGAAAGAGGTGAGAAACAATAAAAGAAAAATTAAACCCATATATAACCCCTTTAGAATCGTGTTTTATTGGTTGGATATAATTCGAAATACAGTAGTGAAGATATTACTCTTGCAAGTGTAAAAAAAGATCAGTAAACATGATATTTGGTATCATTTTGAGACAATTCTAATGATGAAAGAAGACTTCTGCGAAGATGATAATGAAATTTAGTTATCTTTCCATTCTAATAGCTCTGATAATAAGAGCTGTGGAAAGAAATGGTTATGTGAAATCTATTTAAAATAAAGTAAACATAGGTATACATCATAATATTTTTATATATTCATATATATATATATATATGCGTGTATAAATAAAATACTAAACAATGAAAAGAGGAATCAGGAAAACATATTAATGAAAGAAACATAGAAAGAAAGTTTAGTAAAAGAGGAAAGAGAAAGAGAAAAAAAAAGTGACAAATCAAATGTATTAAAGATTTATTTAATTTTAACACTCGTTTACAATCACTTATTCTTTATTGTTTTCAGTTTCGATAGTGAATGGTTTGTAAACAGAAACCAAAGAATCCTCATCGACGGTACCAACGTAACCATCAATAACTGGATGCCATGCAACGATATTTCTCTTTCCTTTATGTTTAGCCAATCTTCTTGAACTACCAGTATGAACGAATTTCAAAGACTGAGTTTGCAATTCTTCACTTGCGTCTTGTGGTAAGTTAGAAGTGTCCTCTTCATCGTAGTTGGACAAAGCATATTCCATATCCCAATGATATACGTTACCAGAACCACCAACGGTGATAACTTCGTATGGTGCGGTGTAAGAGAATAAAACATCTTCGACGGAATCGCCGCCAGAATGGTAAAAGTTAGCAATTTCCTTCTGGATTGGTTCTTCACCGTTTTGTCTATTTGTGAAGTCAGTAGTAGCATTTTCAACGGCACGAACATCCCATAATTTGATAATACCAGTAGAGAAACCAGTGACAAATAAGTTGTTAGTTACAGTAGAAGCATCAAAGGAGGTTAATCTGCCGTTTTGTGGGTCACTTAGGACAAACAGAGGTTTATCAGCAGTTCTAACATCCCAGAATCTTAAAACGTTGTCATCAGAACAAGAAGCAAACAAGTGGTTATCAAAGAATCTAACGGTGTGGGTCACATTAGTACCTGGAACACGGATAGTTCTTAATATTTCACTTGGTTTACCAGCATTATCGATAACCTTTAGGATACTCTCTTCAGCAGAACCACTTGCTTGAGATTTGACAATGGTTTCAGAGTCAAAAGATAGACCGAAATCAGCGACAGCTAAAGAGTTTGGTCTAACATGAGAGTGTATAGCAGCAAAACTGGTAGCAGGACCCATCATTTCTTGAACTATATGGACAGGGACTTTAATACCATCTTTAAACCAAGCCAACGAACCATTCTTGGACATGGCTACCAAAGTGGTATCGTTACTGTTACCTAAATATTCCATCTTAGAAACAGTTTCACCTTGATAGACCCAGGATGGACTTAAACGTTTCTTTTCCATAGAGGCAAAGGCATCATCATATTCATTTTCTGGTTTGGGTACCTTTTCAGTGATTGTATCATCAATTGGTAAAGAGCAGTCAATTTCATAGATATCAGAACCTTGAGAATAGATGATACTTGTGTTGATGGAATTTGTTTCTTTATCTGGAACAATTTTATTACTGAAAGTGATAGATTTATCTTGATGTAAAGCGGAATCAACACGAGAAACAAATTTTGGTTTTAAAGATGAAATATGTTCATAAGTTGATGGTTTGTAAATTTTGGTCATTTTGGTTTTGGATTTTTTCTCTCTTTTTTTTTATTTTTTTTTTTGCTGTTGTTGTTGTATAGGATAATATATAGGCTTGCTTTATTTAGAAAAAATGATTTTTTATCGTTTTTTCCTCTCCTTTTGTTGTATTCCCTAAAACATCAACTTAAAAAAAATATATATATATATATAAACAAGCGACAAAAGAAACAAGAAATGGGAGGTTAGAATAAAAGAGTTTCAAGCTTAGTATAGTTTTATATATATCAACAAGAAATTGAGAATCGACAAATAATCACACTTATATAAAAATTGATGCTTTAAAGAAAATAACGTATAAGATTTTAAGCAATGCCTTACTAATTATTATTTGGATTTTATTTTATTTTTAAAAATACGATTTCCCCTTATTTTTTTTTTTCCTTTTTGTTCTTCGTTCTTTTCATTTTTTTTTCCCTCTTTTGGGTGTGATGTACGGGTTTTATTGTATTTTCTTTTCTTTTTTATTTCAGTGGGAAAAAAAATACAAAAAGGAAGGAAGACAATAGTGTCTATTGTCTTTCTGTATCTCTCTCTTATTAGTAATAATAAATAAATAAATGAATAAATAAATAAATAAATAAATAAATAAAATTTTGTTTTCAATAATTAAAAAAAAAAAAATGCACAAATACAAAAATTGGCCTTTAAGTCAAAGAGAGAGAGAGACCCAAAAAGGAAGAGTGTTTTTTTTTTGTTCGAATAAAGTTTGATGAGTGAGATGTGTGAGACAGAAAGAAAGCTCTTTGAGGGAAGAAGATGTTTAGTAGTTGTAAGCCATAGCTATTTTATTCAAACTGAGTAGTTCGTTGTTCGTTGTTCCTTTCTTTTTATGATCAACTATTAAAAGCTTTCCATTGATATAAATAGAGAAAAAAAAAAAAAAAGAAAAAAAGATTATTGTCCCTAGCGATTTTTCTTAATAATTAAAGGACTTCTATATAGTTTAAATATAATATCACTACTTGGAAGTTTATAAAGTGTTCTAAAAAAAATATAAGATTACACAGCTACTTTTAAAACTTAACAAGATATAAGTAGAGACCCAAATTTAGGGTAGAACCTTTTTCTTATTCATTATTGTATCATGCATGATTCACTAGAGTTCTCTCACTTGATAATTATGAGTTAAATGAAATATTACATATTCTGGTACTAAGTACGTGTTTGGTTGTTTGTTTGTTTGTTTGTTTGTTAATCTTTCTATCATATATTATACGAGAAACAAATGTTACTTGCAGTTTATCCCACTTTATTTCCCCCACCCCAAAAAAAAAAAGAAAATAGAAAGAAAGAAAAAAAAAAAAGAGCAATGGTTACAATCGATCCTATTTAACAGTTGATATGGCAGCTGACCAAAGCAAGTTACAAGTTTGACTACATTCGATCTTTTCTTATTAACCTTTTGAATGGACAAAATATGGTAAAAAAAAAAACGTTGGTTATAAAACTCTTTTTTAATATTATTTTGTTTTCAGAAAGAACTATTTTCCCGTAGTGGTTCACAATCTACTATATTTGGTACGACAACTAACAACCATTAATCACTTTTTTTTTTTCTGCAAAAACATATGTTTGCATAAACATACATGGAATTACATAAGACATATTTTAAATATAATATAATTGAAAAGATTTGTTATTTCTATTTTCCTACTAAGGAAAACTTTTCATGGATCCTTTTTTCATGAAATAATTCTTTCGTAATATAGTGTCGAAAATATATATATGTGTAAAGAGATAAAAATAAGAGAGGTATTAGTAAAGACGAAACTTAAAAATATGAACATGTAACTCTATAAAAACTGGAAAGGGTAGAATGTATTTTTTTTTCTTGTTTTCTTGTGTCTGTTCTGGACCAGATCGCATTACTTTGTAATAATTCTTGTTACTCCGCTCTTTACATTCTTTTTGAGACTCTGTATCTATTTTACTGTGTTGTCTTTTTCTGGTTCTATAAATGCTTTGTAATGTTTTTTTTTTATGGAACAATCAAAAAGTCATAAATGAAGACAAATTGAATGTATATGTATATATATCAACATGTTTGGATTGATTATGAAAGAAATGAAAAAGTAAAAGGATATTATTATACATATAAAAATATTCAAATACTTTTAATTGTGTTCAACCTGAAAGTCAAAAATGTATCTACAATTACTGAGATATTTACAGTTTAAGGATTTACATTTATATACCGGCTTTGCTAAACAAAGTACCTCATATATATATATATATATAATGAAGTTAGCGGTTTAATTATTAGTAGTTACTAATATTGAGAAGGTTTTGTTTATAAAAAAGATATCAATATGTTCTATTTTTTTAAATTTTAAAAATTGTTTTCATTCATATTTTGAATTTTCCCCCCAAATTATATATATATTTATATCTTAGTAGGGATCAACTTGTCTAATGCTTAAATGTGATATCATTTACTTTCTACAAACATGCTTTTCATTTCATATATTACTTGCTTCAAAATATTCCTTGTGCCTCAGTTTGCAAATCCAAATCTTTAATGCTATCAGCTTCACCTTTACTTGAAATAAAAAAATATAAATATTGAGTATCGGAATTTTTTTTTCCTTTTTGAAGAGGTAAGAATGGGCAAAGTTCCACTCTTCATAACTTAAAGCAACATGTTTTGTGCTTCATTATTATTATGCAATATCAGAAAAGATTAAAGTTTATGTCGAAGTTCCATTAATTCATTAGAGATTTTTTTCAAAAAGTTCTTCTTGTTTAAACTATATAGTGCCTACCTCAACGATAGTGCTAGGTCGGATCTTGTCGTCATTACTCAACTTGAGAAGTTTTTGACTAAAGAATATATATATATATTTTACGATCCTAAAAAATGAATTGACTAGGGAAACATATTCCTGATACTCTTATTAGCTAGGCATTTATATTTTGCTGTTGTCTTCGTTTCATTTGTTAACAACTAGAGAGGAGTTTAAAATAATTCAATATTAGTGTAACAGATTAACTATTTAAATGTTTGAATTAAAAGCTGTATTTATCTAATGTATATTAAACTCTTTTATTTTGTTTCTTCAAAATACTTTAAAAAAAAAGAAATAAATTGCATTCTGCTTTGGATTTGTATTAACATACTACCTAAGATACATTTTCAATTATCATCTATTAGAAATACTTCCCATAAAAAAGAAACTTTTCAATGTTATTGTCATTACTGTTTTATTACTCTTTTGTTTGGAAGAAATACTCCATACACTTATTATTGAATTTTGATATTGAAATATAGCATCGATTATTCTACTGCTTCTAGAGGATTATAGATATCAGGAAATACCTAATGATGCATAAAACATTTTAAGAGGCATAATATGATAATATATATTAGATTTTCCGTCTATCGGCATTTAATGAAACTGACAAGTTTGAATACATAATAACAAATATATGATTAAATTTCTTGTTTCTTTAACCTTTCTACTTCTCATACCTACTGGTTATTCATAGTGAACAAACCTGTTTCTCTCTATCAAACCATTAATTCATTAATTTACTTTTTTTAACTGCCAATGTTCGTTCTTAATGATAATGTGACCAGTTCCGAATCTAAACTTTCGTTTCGAACCGTGTTGTAGAAGTAGGACTGAAAATTAAGGAACCTTTTGACTTTTTATTTTTTCCCCCTTTATATATACGAGCGTGCCTGTAATATTTGCTGAAGAAAACGTAGAACAATATCAAATCCCTTTTAATTCAAAGAGAAGAGTTTTATAAAAAAAAAATAATATAGAATATACAGAAAAAGAAAAACATAGTCACAATGTGTGCCACTACTACTGTTGTCCATGATGCTTCATGCATCTTTTGCAAGATCCTCAAAAGTATGTGTTTAAACCAATACATATTTATTCAAAGTATTGAACACTAACAAACGATTTTTTTAATAAACAATATGTCATTTCGATGATATTTTTATTTTTATTTTTTTTTCTTATTTATCCGTTCTTTCTAAACTTCTTTATTATACAGAGGAAATCCCATCATTCAAATTGATTGAAACTGATTACTCTTACTCTTTCTTAGATATTCAACCAACTGCAGAAGGTCATATCTTAGTTATTCCAAAATATCATGGTGCCAAATTACATAATATTCCAGATGAATATCTCGCTGATATTTTACCAGTTACTAAAAAATTGGTAAAATTACTTGGTTTAGATGTTGATGGTGATGCACCAGGTTACAACATTTTACAAAACAATGGTAAAATTGCTCATCAAGAAGTTAATCATGTTCACTTCCATTTGATTCCAAAGAGAGATGAAAAGACTGGTTTAATTGTTGGTTGGCCGGCAGAACAGACTGACTTTGAAAAGATTGGCAAGTTACATGCCAAGTTATTAGAAAAGTTAAATCAATGATTTTTTAACCTGTAATATATATATGCAGTATACTACAGTTGCTTTTTTTTATTTAGAATGTTATTAATGCTAATATATAAATGAAATGCCACTTTTCAATGTAATGAAATGGTTATATAGAACTAAAGGTGTAAATTCATTTATGTTTTTTTGAGTAAATTGTTTTTAAACTTTTGAAATTTATTAGTTTTCAAATAATTTGATTTCTTAAAATTCATGGACCAAAAAGATGACCTTTTATTCGTTACGGTAGAATAATCCTTTTTCACAGGTGACTCGACTGTAGAAGTTTTAGTTAATGGGATATTATAAGGATTTAATAATAAATCTTCCTCAAATATTGATTCTACATTACTAAGGCTACTCTTTGTGCTATTTGAAGATATCGATGATGTTGAAACTTGAGAAGCAAATCTTTTCTTAGGTTTTATATTTTCAGGTAAGTTGTACTTGCTCTGATACAATTTTTTATAAGTGTTAACAGCCAAAGGTGCATTGAAATAAAGTAAATTATTCTTTTCAATCTCTTTTATCATTTCATTTTTATGTATGTCAAGTAATGGTCTTAAAGAATTTATTAAATCCTTAGTCTCTATCTTAGTATTCCACTTAAAATATTCCAGTAATTCTACTTCAATGGTATTTACTTCTTCTATATTTAATAATCCTCCTGTATATTCAACCCAATGCTTGTTCTTTGGTGATATATCATTTAATGTCTTGGACACTAGAATTAAGCAACCAAGAAATATCCTATGACTGGTTGTTTCCATTCCATAAGCATCTCTAGGAATTATATTCTTCAGTTTGGTTAAATAAACTGTAGTAGCCATTAATGTCGATGTTTGAACCTTAGAACTCATAATTAATCTTTTGATAAAGGTAGATAGTTTAGGTACTGATGTATTAAGTTCTGCACTGGTAGGTACGTTGATCAGTTTTGATGTCAAATCTACCAAATATTGGATCATGTATCCAGTTACTGGTTTTTTATTAAATTCTATTAATATATTATAATCACTCAACATGATATATAATATGCACTTCTTTTTCGACTCAGTTGTATCCGTTTGTGTGATCAAATTCAACAAGTTAGGTAAATCAAAAAATACTATACTACTCTATTTTAAACTGAAAGAATTATTTCTCTATGTTACTAAGAAAAAGGTCTATGAATGGACCTTTCGAATAAACAGATCATCACTCAAAAATTAAGATATGCAGTCGTTAAGTATAATCTCTTCAGGCAATATTTAAATCCAATGCATCGAAGTAAGAACAGGGAAAAAATTAGAAAAAGAGGATGTTAAACATCGGATATTGAACAGTATAACTATATATTTTTTTAAATCCTTGCCATCATGAAAAAAGTTTTCTCGTGAAGTTCATAACTCATCTCATTTCTTCTTTTGGAAATAAGTGCAGCTTCCTGGGTTTACCTGTTTAGGTAAAGCGAAAATCTGAAAACAATTAATAACTGAAAGCAGAAATCTAATGGACAGACATGGTAATAATTTGAAATTACAGTTTATTTGGATGACTATAATTGAATGAAAGCATTTCCATAGCACAGCAACGACTTTGCTTATTTCATTTTTCGGATGTAATCCTTTGGACCATATTAAGGCTGATGGAATTAGACATATCTTGGAACGTGTTTCATATTAGAAAGCTTTTCTTTAATATTACTTTTATTATATTTATGTTGCATTTGAATTCATGTTAGTGGATCCCTTTAAGTGCTACTATAACTATACTTTTTTATATGGTTAGTTAAATATAATTGGGAACATTAATTTTTTTAACAATGAGTTGCATTTAAACTTAAGGATTACATTTGGTTCTTTTCGTTCTTCCCTTGTAACTATATATAACCATATCATTTTTATACAGGAATAGTTATGGGCAGAAAAATTTTGCGGATATAATATTCGAACAAGAGTTTCTCAATATTATGGTAATTTATAACAGTTGGTGTGGTTGAATTTATAATTTCTTTGAAAGACGAAAAAAAGGTATCTTATCCCTGGCTTGAAAGAAAAAAAATAACAAAATTTGATAATATAACTAGAAGATACATTACTATACCTTCATATAAAAATTCTACTCTTAGTAAAACATTATGTTATGTCTCGAATATAGTTGTATTTATCCTGAAAAGAAGAAAGAGACATTTTTTATTTTTATTCTTGTTATTTTCGTTCTATATTTATGTTGCTGACACCAGGATTATGACAGAATTGTTGATATAAAAAAAAAACTAACTTCCCAATAAATTAAGGTAAACACTTCCAGTATAGTATGAATAAAAATAGAAAGTGGAATATTTATTGTATAAAGAATAGCTTACTAAAATAATTGGCATAGATAATTAAAAGGAAATTTTAATAAACATATAAGTATGGACTCGATATCATAAAACATGTAGAGGGGTTAAAATAATCAATGTAACTAAGAATAATAAAAAATAGAAACACAAATAACTTTCTTTCTATATATATAACAATATATGCCGGTAAGAATGGAATATGAAACAGATAATAGACAATGAAATGGAGGGTGTCAGATAAAAAGAAAAAGAAAATCAAACAAAAGAAACAGTGTTTGGATTTAGATATTGATCAATATTAATTGTTTAAGGCTTCTTTACCTTCCTTGTTATGCCTCATCGATATTTCATTAATCCTATTTTCCAAGGAAGCCAGTTCTTCTTTATGTCTTTTAATTTCTTCCCTTATATGAGCTAGTTGTTCTTTTTCCAAATTATATATAAATTGGTTTTCTTGGGCCTGTTCTCTTTTCATAAATGAATTTAGACCACCTGCCGATGAATCTATTAAATATGTTCTGGAAGAATTAATAAATAATCTCTTGTTTAAAAGCTTAGATTTATTGGAAAATAGAGTACGCGGAGCTACTAGCATTTTTTTTCTCTCTCTCTCTGTGTCTATGTTATTTTGATTGTTATGAATTGGTGATATTCAGTGAATTTATGGTTTGCGTTTATTCAAAGATTAATGAAGTAAATTATTTTCCCAACTTTAAATGTTGATAAATCTGATTTAAATACCAAATGATTTATAGAAAAATTGTGAGTAGTTTACTTATAGTCAGGTATGTAATCAAGTAAGGAAAGATATACGTAATAATAAATTCCTCTTCTTTCTTAACAACCCTTATTTATTTTTGTTGTCCACATTTCAAAAAAGGCGTTTTATGTGTGAATAACTTAAAAAAAAAAAAATAACGAAAGGAAGGAAGCAAAAATTAAATAAAACAATATTAATTTATATATATATTCCATTGTGCAAATACCAGGACCTCTTTTCCCTCTCTATTATTGTTTCCAAAAAGACGTTACAAAAAAGGTAAGATATATAATGTATTACATACTTTTATTATCATTGACAAGGTGTTTTCATGTTAAGCCACTTTTGTCACATTTAAATAGCCTACAGTTAAGTTTTCTTTTTCTTCCCATTTATTATTGGTATATCCATATGTCTTCTATCCCTGCCCAAAAAAAGGAAAGGAAGGAGAGCAGAATAAAATTAAAGGTCTTTCAAAATTTGTCAGCTTTTGAAGCCATTAAAGTATGATTTATTTGTAACATAAGAATAAAAAGTGACATAAATATATTTAGTCTACATAAAGATTCTTAAAAAAGTGGAACATATATATAAATAATAATAATAATAGTAACAATAGTAAGAAAAGCAAATAAAAAACGAAAAGGAAGTTGTGATTGAATATTTTGCCTAGTGCAAGATTTCTTGTTACTTTTGATCAGAATATTTTAAATATGTGTAAAATAAAATAAAATAAATTCTAATTAATACATTATACAAAGCTGTTTATTCCTTCTTGGCTTTTTTAGTTGGTGGTTCAGCAGTAATATCTAATGGTTCTTCAACAGCCGCAGTATTTTTTGGTACTAATGAAGGAGTATTTACCTCAGCGTGGAACTCCTTAATTATAGAATCAACATCATCAATGTTCAATGGTCTAATATCACCCATTTTCTTAATCTTACCAGTAACTTCTTTAATTTGTGGATCAGTCAATTTCAAATTCAATTGATCGACTCTTGATTTAATAGCATTCCAACCAGTTAATCTACTAGCAAAATGGATATATCTCTTCAAACCGAAATCATGTGGATCCAAAATTTCATAAGTAGAGGGGTTAGCTAAAATAGCTTTAGCATGGATACCAGCTTTATGTGTGAAGGCACAGAACCCAGTAATTGGATTATTAAATGGGATATTGACCTGCACAGCATCAGCGACTAGTAATTCCAAGTCTCTAATCTTATGTAATTTATATTTGGATTTGACATAATCTGGATCTGCCACAATCATTCTTGCCATTAACCCACCAAGTGGGACAATACCGTTTCTTTCACCGATACCTAAGACAGAAGTATCGATTAAACGAGCACCAGCTTCTAAAGCTGTGTAAGCATTACCAATGGCACAACCGGTATCGTTATGGAAATGACATTCAATGTCACAGTTGACAACAGATTTTAAAGTTCTAACTAACTCATAGACTTGTCTTGGGTTAGCACAACCGACAGTATCGGCAATACCGACTCTATTAACACCGATTTTACTGACAGTCTTATAGATGTTCAATAGGTCGACCAGATCACTTCTGAAAGAATCTTCAGAAGAAAATCTGATTTCAATACCCTTAGATTTGACGAATTCAATGACTTCAATGGCACTCTTTGCAATGTAATTCATATCTTTACCATGCGAATATTTTCTTAAGAATTTAGAAGTACCAATAACGACATCGACACCATCGACACCTGTCTCTACAGCGACTCTAGCATCATCCATATGGCAACGGATGTGAGTCAAAATTTTGGCCTTCAAACCTAATTTACAGATGGCTTCACAATCCTTTCTAGATTGTTCAGAAGCAACAGGCGATGTTAATTCGATATAATCTGCACCAAAATCATCTAAAGCTTTAGCGATTTCGATCTTTTTTTCGGTAGTAAAGAAAGCGTTAGCGAATTGTTCACCTTCTCTTAAAGTAGAATCGATCAATTGGAAATTACTGACATTGGATAAGAAATCCGCTGGATTAGGACCGTATGGGTTGACTTGATGTTTAGCTAAAGCATCACTTTCATGAATTTTCTTAAATTCGGTGTCACTCATTTTCTTTTGTTTACTCTATTCTAACTTTAAATGTATTGTTAATGGATAAATATATATTATATGTGTGGATTTGTTATACGTTATACGTAGAGACGGAATTGGGGCAATTGTATGAATGGGGAAACCTATGTATTAAGTAAATGGTAAAAACATAAAATACAAATGTGCTATCAAAGGGGAAATAAAAAGAACATGAGTAGTTCAATCACATAAATATATGGTAACATATGTACATTACTGTAGGTATATATATGTATATGTTTTAAACTAAAGATTCAACATGGATGATTAAAGGAAAAATGAAATACTAACACCAAATAATTACATTCAATATTTGTTATTTGAATTAGTCACAAAGGCAAATAAGGAAGGGTCAAGGCAAATTAAAAAAATAGATTGAGTCAACGCTGTTTTTATTCCCTTTAGATATCAAGTAATTATTTTGTCTACACAACATCTTTTTTTTTTACTGTTGTAATTTACTCTTATTAATATTTCTTGATTAGTCTAAAAATTCCCGAGTCACTATGGTCGAAGTATTTTGGAAAAAAAAAATGCGCAGGAAAAAATTCCGAAGTCACTATGGTCGAAACTTTTTGAAAAAATTTACGCAGCAAAAATCACAAGAAAGACAATAAAAAGGGTTTCAGTGGTAGATTTACTGTCGAACTCCCATGCACTATAACGTAAGTGTTCAAAAGGAAAAAAAAGTTAAACAACCTTTTTGGGAAGAAATTATTACTTAGTATAAAAGAGTACACGGGGGACTAAAATAAGAAATAAGTAACACAATATAAATATATGTCAATTACTTTCAATCTTGTACCTTAACTTTTATAAGAAACCTATCATATCTAAAAGATATTCTACCATCTGAACATGAATAAGAATAATCTCTTCACAAATAAAGTCTAGAATATTAAAAAAAAAACACAGGATTTTTTTTTATTTTTTCCAATTCAAAAGCTGTTTATAAATTAAGAAAAGGAAAAAACACTGTTGATCTTATTATTATTATTCTGTGTTTATTTGATTATTCCACTGTGTTTTTATTGTTATTCATTTTTTTTCCACTGGAATTTTTTTCTGTAGTTGGAAAATTAAAGGTAGAGTTTTTCTTAAAAAGAGATGTTTGACATAGATCAGTCTAGATGATTATATGTATATCATAAATATTGTTATACATCTCTAGACTAAACAATGTTGTAAGAAAATACACAGTCGAGTAAAAATCTCTAGCTTGTGAAAAAAAGAAAATCTCTTACTTTAAGGGGGAAAGCTTTCTACTATAAAAAATCAAATAATGATAATTAAAAAAAATGTAAGTATTTTTTTTTTGAAGATTAGTGGGAAAGTAATAGAGTCGAAAATATTCATTAGCTTATTTACTATAAAAAAACTTAAAAAGCAGTTACAAATCATGATATCTTTTTCATAAGTCTATGGTAATAATTAGTTTACAACTTGATGTCTGAATATAATATTTACACAACATTACATTCTGGTCTATTAAGAAACAATTGTTTATTGAGAACTTATTTGTTATATATTAATGTGTAAGTATCAATTTTTCTGATATTATTAATTAGAATTAAACATAAAATTATATTCTATATTGACTTAATATTCTCTTTTTTTTTCCTCTGTTAAAATCATTTTTATGCAATATACGAATACGATTCACCATCATCGCATCTTTGTAGGTATCCCTTTTGAATCAAATTGTCAATGGCTTTTTTAATCATCGACACTTTAGCATTGAATCTTTGATGAGATTGGGCAATGCATTCATTAACTAGCATAGAATGTTGTAGTTTTCTTGTAGCTTTCATAATTCTTACTATACATGCTTCCAAAAATATTTGTCTTTCCGTATTTAATTCTTTTTCAATACGTTCTGATTCAGTTAATTCTTCATCATTATCTGTATTTGTACTATAGTTATTGGTTTCTGTTGAATTTTTAGCTAATCTTCTAGCATTTAGATCTGAAGAATGTGCAAGTATATTCAATATATCATTCTTCACACCACTAGCGAAATTAATATTGGTTTTTAATGCCTTGTATGGAGTAGCTAGTTTAAATTGTGTTTCAGGTTTCACCAATGCTTCTAAACCAGGTGGGATCTGTTGTATTAATTTGAACTTAATAAAAGGAATCATTGATGCTGCAATGTTTTGTATGGATAAATTGGTTCCAACTTGGATTTGTTCTAATGTTAAAACGTTAGATTCATTAAATAATAATAATATTGATAATTGGAATAGGGTTACTGTAAAGTTAAATGGTTCCCTTCCTGGTTTACCAACTGATGCTTTTAACTCGGCACGGCATAATGGCCATAACCATTTAAGAATACGTCCGTTATGCTTTGATGTATATAAGCTCTGAAGTTGTTCATGGGATGCCCTTAACTCTTCTGGTAGATTAAATTCAACTTCTTGATAGGTAAATGGCCACATACTCTCTGCAAGTATAAATGGTTCTACCTCTGGATATTTGGCACTGGAATAATCTGGTGCTCTCTTGATCATAACATCCAATTCATTCTCTAATAATTTAGATAATCTAACATCTTGAAACATCTTAGTGATTTTTCCGGTATATTCCATACTATTTTCACTTTGTAGTCTTTGGATAATTGATTCTTCATCTTCATCACTTGTAGAGGTACCATGAATTAACCTTTTTGCAAATAGTCTACGATAATGCGATTCGAAAGCATCCTTATCTGTTAAGAACTTGAAAATTGTCATAATATCATCAACAGACATATCTTGAGATATTTCTGGTTTAGTAGACTTTTTCAATAACTGATCACTATATTTAGCTAACATTTCTGGTGTCTTTGAAGTGGCATATCTTGGTGAGCTAGGTGGCAATGCAAATTCGTTGTTATTTATGTATTCTCTACAAGCATTGTCCAATGCTTTTGCAAATAAGGTGTCATTGTCAAAACAATCCGTCGTAACTTCACGGAAAAGATTGTAAACTTCTAATAATTTTTTAATATATTCCTTTGGTGATAATGAGTTTCCTGCCAGTGCCATTTTTTTATTGATGCGACGTTGGTTAGGATTCTTAACATTCATTTGATTTCGGTCACTAGTTATAGCAGCTTTGTGTTGAGCTAGTAGTTGCTTAATTGCATCTTTACCTGAATTCTTAACATATTCCTCATAAATAGTGGCCAACTTAGGTAAGAGAGTGAAATCCCTGTTTATTAAATTGTATATCCCTGATATTTGTGCTTTATCTTTTGAATCTAAAAGTATGACGAAATCAGATTCCAACTTATCAGCATGTTCTACGATTAAAACCTTATTTAAAGTCTCTGATAACGGCTTCGTTGTATGTTCATCCCAATACATACTTAAAGTTTTCTCCTCATGGTATAAAATGTGATGTGCTTCAAAGATATATTCACTTATAGAGTGGGTAGCTAAGTAATTTCTGGAATATTCCCGGTAATATTCTTCAGTCTTAGCTAAAAATGGTTTTTCAAAAGCTTGTATATAAACATTTAAATTTAATTTTTTCAAATCTTGTGGATCAATTCCAAGAGCTATTAGTGATTTGATTGCAGTAGTCAAGGTACCCCTATTAATACTCTTTCCATCTCTTTCATCGGTTATCTGTTGCAAAATCTCACTTATCAAAACTTCGATATTTGGATCAAACATCGTTTCCTTCCATGTCATTAAACATAATGTATTGACATCAAAAATGTGTCTTTTCCCATCACTCCTTTCCTTTTGGACCCAATATCTATTCATATAATCGAAAGTATGGTTAAGGAAAATTGCACCAATTGTGTATCTTTTCCAATGTCTAACGTAAAACTCTAAAAATGATTCGTTTGGTTGTTTTTGGAAATTGTTGATATAATATTTTAAGTACTTTTTTAACCTTTCATAAAGTTCACTACCAACCAAAATTGAGCTTTGATTTGAAGTAGTTGTGGACCTATCAGAATTGAACTGTCCTGCAGAACGAGATCTATTCACACAATAATTATAAATAGCAGTATAAACTTCCATGTACATGGTTGGTGATAGAACTTTGTTGATTCGTTTGGTCGAGTGATCATCTTCACTTCCTAGAATCTTGTTAATACCAGGCTGAATAAAACTCCAAGTGGCATCCAAATCATCTGATCTTGGTAACGTTTCAGTCATTTTTCTTAAAGGGAATAAATATACTGTTAATAAAGGACTAGGAAAAAACAAAATTAAAAAAAGGTAATAAAAATTTCTGTTTAGTAATTTAAGGATTAAAGTTCTTCTAGTTCAACTTGATACAGAAAATTGTAGGTTGAAAATGGGGTCTTAAAGATGCAAGTTATCAAAATAGACGATTTCTTGTCTTTTACTGCACCTATATGAAATATTAGATTCCTTCTTTCCGACCAATATATAAAGAAAAAATATCGACTGACTCGAAGGAAAAGAAACTAGTATACAATGTAATGTTATATTAAACGAAGAAAATGCAATTGCTTAAACGTGCCTTTTTTGATTGTATTTCCTTTTAGAAATTATGGAATTTTTTTTTTTTTGCTGTTTTATTATGTAAATATAAGTTCTTGTTTTAAAATTTCTAATTTCTATTTCAATATTTTTGACAAACTTTTCAACACCACCTTTTTTCTGTTAAAAAGATTTTTTTTTTTCATTTCAAAAAAAAAGGAAAAAAAAATGACTATTATTAAGAGCCTCTTGCGGGTAATCTTTAGATGGAAAGCAAGAAAAATTCAAGTTGAAAAGAACAGGCAATCAAAAGTAAAAGAAACGATTTAAAAATAATGATTTATAAGTAGAGAAGGTTCTTAAATACTATTTGAATATATATATATTTATCTGATGGTATTTACAATATCAAAATATTTTCGATTGTTTTATATTGTATCGTTATTTTTTTTTTGTGGGAATGTACTTCTAATGATTCTTATTAAAGTAAATATTGACACAAGCTATTCAGATGAATAACGGGAAGAATAAGAATGCGAATGATACTTCTTGGTTTCTGCAAATGTACTGAACTGAATGCTATACTCTTGTGGTTTTACTACTCTTCTCAGAATGATTAAGAATATACTACAAACTTCTTTATCATCATCGTATCCCGTATTAAACGCTAATGACAGTTGGCACTTGGAAGAATGCTGGAAATTAGATCAAGACAAATTAATTTCTTCTTGCCAAATATATTTCACAATCTGATGGGTATACTTTTAAATTCATCTTGTGTCACATATGAATGGTATACTGATGCAGGTGTATTAATGCATGGCTATTTTTGTACATTGTTGTCATGGAATTGAATCTTGTTTCTTATTGATAGGACCCCAAAAAAATCTTGAATTGTTTTTGTAGATAATCCTAAGAAGATTAATGATAATATTAAAATAATTATTTTAATTGTCAGTAAAACTGTTCTATCATTATCAATAAAATCATTGATATTTGACTTCCTTTTAACTACTTGCTTCTAAAAATATATTCTTCATTTTTTTCTATTTCTTACTCTAATAGCGATTTCATTCTGTCATGATCTTTTTAAATCTGCGATATCCAATTCAAAACCTTCTTCTTTTTTTTTTTTTTTGAAAAATAGATTCATAATTTTGTCTGAATAATATTGGTGAATTATCCACCCATTTTTCCTCCTTCTTCAGTATTATTAAAATAATACTTTAGAATTCTAACCTTTAAAATATTTTTCAACATTTGATCATCTTTTCAATCAGACTCTAAATTACATAATATTTTATTTCATATTTTTCTCCTTTTTCTGTATCAGTATATATATTGAAAATGTCAACGTATAAGGTGTTTTCTTACTATTACCAATAACCGTAAAAGGATTGCCTATGATACTATCTTTTTTTTCTTAACAAAAGTAGAAACCAGTTGATTTAAGAAATATTTTGCATTATTTACAACGTTATGGACCAACCATAACTATTCCAAATTACTCTCTGATTAGTTTTTATCATGAAAAAAACAGTTTGTTAAAGATAACTTCTAGATTGTTTTTCTAGGTGTGTATGACTTTCATAAAGAATATATGGGACACCAGTATATGATAGACTGGATTCCTCAACAATTGTTTGTTACAAATAAATGGTATTTTACGTTTTTTTTTTGTTTATTTTCAATATAAAGTTTTTGTTTACATTCTGTATATGTTTCTTATATCTATTAAAAGGTATGTCGTTTGTCTAACCTGTTTTAGTGTTAATTGTTGGACGATAGTTAATTTTTAGTATTTCTGTATTTAAAGGAAAAAGGGAAATGTTGAACTACAATCTTTATTGAAGTATTATTTATAATGGTTACTACATTTCAACAGAATGCTTACAATATAATTTAATTTGGCTCTTTTATATATTGTGACTCAAGGACAAAATTAGTAGAATAAACTATATAATTGGAACTTATTTCAGATATAGCTGTCATTTAAACAATAACTTATTTTGGCTGATATTTTTTATTTTTATTTTTTGATTCTGTTTTTCTCTGAAACATTCTTAATAATATTAGTTAAATTAAGTTAAAGGATTTGTTTTGAATATTTGCAATAATTCCCGTTTACTACAGTAGTTGTACGGGCGTATAGAAATTAAAATCTCGGAGTCTGATCATATATTCTTTAAAATTTGATCTATAACATGTGTCAAGATTCTTAAGAAAAGAAATAAAAGTGACTTCTGTACGACTTTTCTAATTTATTATTAAACCTTTAAGAAATTTATTACCTAGGAAATAATAGTCTAAATCAATTTTATTTAGATTGAAGTAGAAAGTTGCTTGCTTGTTATATTGGTTGTAAATAGGAGATATTTGTTTTGTGGAAAACTGCCTCAAATTGATAGTAAAGTGTCGTCACAGGAATGAAGGGATACACTTGATGTATAATTAATTTATTTTATTTATATTACAATATACGCAGTCCACATTTAATAGAAATTCATATTCATGGGTGTACCTTTCAAATATTAGTAGATTTTGATGGTGCCCGTGTAAGCCTATGTTTTTAGATATATTAAATATTGTTTTATATTAAAGTTTGTAAGGTACATAGATAATATTTAAGGAGAGTACATCGAAAGCAATAAGTAAACAAAAAAAAAAAACATAAGGAATTTATATAATCAAAAATGTCGTGCCACCTTTCCGTTTTTTTATTCATCACCTTATTAAGTTGTATTTAGTTTATTGTTTAGTTTTTTTTGTGATTTTTGAATCATTATCGAACTAATCAGTAGACTCAGCAAATCTCTCTTGTATTGTGCTTAATAACTTTTCAAATTCACCATGAATTTCTTGTTGACCTCTACTTGGTTCAAGGAATTTGGATGATGAAACAGCATGTTTGACATCACTAGTAGCCTCAGACAATTTAGACCAGTTGGCACCGTTCGAAACAGCCTTTTGAGCTTCATCATGATATAATATAAATGCTTTCATCATATCAAAAGTCTTCCATATTGGACAGAATGCATCATATGTAGAATAACCATTCTGTTGTAAGAAATCTTCCTTAATTAATGTAGCCACATCTAATGTGATCTTATCACTATCAGATAAAGCAGATTTACCAACCAATTGAACTACCTGTTCCAATTCTTCTGCATTAGATAAGATCTCCTTCATTCTGTCTCTTAAAGTTGGGAATTCTGGATAATTGTTGTCATAGTATTTGTTTAAGACATTTGTATATTTGGAATAGGAGACAGATGTGTTAATAGATGGGAAATGTTTCCTTTGTGCCAATTTTTTATCTAAACCCCAGAAAACTTGTGTAATACCTAAAGTAGCGGTAGTAACTGGATCTGAGAAATCACCACCTGCTGGAGACACAGCAGCCACAATAGACACAGAACCTGTACGGTCTGGAGAACCTAAAGCTATAGCTTTACCAGCTCTCTCATAGAAGGATGCTAACTTAGCACCTAAATAAGCTGGGAAACCTTGATCCGCTGGCATTTCACCTAAACGACCAGAAATTTCTCTTAAAGCTTCAGCCCATCTTGAAGACGAATCGGCAATCATTGAGACATTCTTACCTTGATCTCTAAAGTATTCTGCTAATGTGATACCAGTGTAAATAGAGGCCTCTCTAGCTGCCACAGGCATATTAGAAGTGTTTGCCACTAGTGTTGTACGTTTCATGATAGGCTCTTTTCTGCCTGAGATTTCCGTGTATAATTCAGGGAATTCCATTAAAACTTCAGCCATTTCGTTACCTCTTTCACCACAGTTATGCACCAAAGCCAAAGATGATAATAAGTATTGTTTATCAGTGGAGTCAGGTAAAGTGATACCATAATATTCATCTTCTTTCTTAGCTTGAAGAGTGAAATAGAATGGGACAGCCTTTCTTTCGAATGGAACTGGAGTAGCTTTATTTCTTGTAGAAGCGCATAATCTTAAAACACCGTTAAGTGCGGGACCGCTTAGATAAACGTGATAGATTAATTGATTATTGACACCATTCTTATCAACATGTTGTACTTCTTTAGTAACTGAGACTCTAATACCTAGTGAACGAGCCAATTTGACTAATCCATTAGAAACTGTTCCATAAACAGTGCTAATGTGAGCATTTTCAACTTCACCATTGTTTCTCCTTTCAACGTGGCCTACAGAATCGATCATACCTGCAATGAAATATTCTCTAACTTCAATATTATCAGAAGATAAATGAGCTGGAATAGTCTTAATAGATTTTTCGTTATTATCCTTAGCCCTTACACCGAATTTGTTGATAGCATTCCAGAAAGAGTTCTTTGAAGTTGATTCATCTTCGGTACTTGCACTACGACTATTCAAAGTTATGATCATATCACCATGTTCATATAAGGAGGCGGATTTGGATACACTATCTGGATCAGCTTCAGTTTCTTCATTATCAAAGACGATGGAACCATCTTCTTGGATTCTACCATTTTCAATTTGAGCAAGTATTTTTGCTTCTTCGTTGCCACTAAATGAGGAAGAGACCTTATTTTCAGAAGTAGAAATGGATAAACCAAAGTTCTTACTATATTCAGTGATGCGGGTAACCAACTCATCATCTAATTGATCAGCAGCGAATGAGGGACGGTCAATATAACCAACACTTGTCCATACCCCCATTAACCAAGCAATCTGAGAAGCATATAATGGGTTAGAATTGATATCTTTCAAAAGGTTAGCCAATTTACCGGATTGGTAAAATACTGGATTAATCAATTGAGTAGTAACTTTCCTGACATTATAACTAACTTTGGAATAATTGGAGGCTTCAATTTCCCAATAGATTGGATTGCGATCAACACTGGCAAAGAATTCTTTGGCCATTTGTTTAGCTTTTGCTTCACCGTATAGATCATGTGGGTAAACCCTAGTTCTTTCTTTCACAATTTGACCATTCTTGAATTCTTCAGAAGTGAAATAAACGACACTACTGTACATTTTACCGGCTAACTTATGGTTACTGATTCTAACGTTTTGTGGAGTGCATAAGACCAACATGTGATTCCCAGAACAGACAAAATTTATTAAACTAGAGATATCTTGATTAGTAGAAAGTTCCTGTTGACTAGTCTCACAGACTTCATACATGGTTTCTTTACCACGTGGCAAGCCCACCACTTCTCTTGGTTTACCATCTTTACCCATAACTTTTTCACCAACAGTGATATCTTCAATAACTTTATCGGACCCATCAGCCATTAAAACTTTTGTGCCCTTTTCGAAACAACCAACATAGATGATAGTATCAGAGTTAGAATATTTAGATAAAGATTGAGAGATGACAGTTTTACCACAACCGAAGGCACCAGGAATACAAGTGGTCCCACCTTGAACACAAGGGAACAAAGCATCAAGGACTCTTTGACCAGTCAACAGAGGGTAGTCAGCGGACAATTTTTCAGCGACAGGTCTTGGGACACGAACGGGCCAAGTGTGGAACATTGTATAATCATGTTTGACGCCATCGAATTCTACTTCGATGATCTTTTCGTCTACAGTATAGTCACCTTCTGGTGCCAGCCAAGTGATTGTACCTCTAGCTCTTGGTGGTAAAAGAATCTTATGGTCATCGATCAAAGAATTCTCGAAGACGGAACCAAAGATATCACCACCGGATATATGATCACCAATGGAATATTTACCTGGTGTGAAATGCCATTTAATGTCTCTATTTAAGGCAGGTGCATCGATACCTCTTGGAATATAGATGGATTGAGACATATCTTTAATAGCTTTCAAAGGTCTTTGGATACCGTCATAGATGGTCTCCATTAGACCAGGACCCAATTCAACGGACAATGGTTTCCCAGTTCTAAGAACAGGGTCACCTACAGTGACACCAGCAGTCTCTTCGTATACTTGGATTGTGGCTTTATCGCCATCTATTCTAATGACTTCACCTACTAAATTATCATGACCGACTTTAACCAATTCGTACATGGCACAACCGATCATATTTTCAGCAATTACGACGGGACCAGATACAGAGTAAATGGACCCATACTCTGATTCTGCATGATCTTCTAAAGAGATTCTTTTGATCTCTTTACGAGCATTTTCAATAGCACCAGCCATAATGAATTATTTTTTTGTATATTTTTTAATTTATGATATATTTAATCTCAAAAATTAACAAAAATAAAAAAATAAAAAATAAAAAGTAATAATTGTTATCAATTCTCTCTTTCTTGTTTGTTTTTACCTTGTTATATATATATATGTGTGTGTGTATGTGTGTGTATGTATTATCTGTTATATAATAAATATTTGTTTAGGAATAATGTCGAGTATGTATATAAAATATATAACTATATTTCTTTTGCTCTTTCTTCTTCTTCCTCTCTTTTTTTTTTTTTCCAGTAATTAACTTCCTTCTCTACGAAAACGAAAACGAAGAAATTCCGAACGATTTAATATACTAAACACAGGAAGGAATGATTTCCGAAACGTCTTTCCGATCCACACACACTTTTCTTGTCAATCAGACGATCAACCAATGTGTTTTATATAATAATATTATGAGGAACACCACAATGAGAAGTGTGGGAATTGTTGCGGAACAGTGTAATTCCTTAGTAGAGTGAGGAAAGCCTTGTTGGTGTTGTCTGTTATTTATCATTTATTACTTATCTTTTTCTGTCCTCTCTCTCTCTCTTTGTCTCTCTTTGTCTGTCCTTTCAATCCCTCTCGAGGAAAATACCAGAGAACGACGACTTGGTTACCCTCCCTTTGCCTTGCTTTGCTTTGCTTTGCTTTGCTGAAATGAAGGCTTTAATAAGGGGAACAGAAGATAATTTTTTTATTATTTTATTTTATTTTTTGCACAGAGTAGAAAGTATTTTGTTGGTAGGAAAATCAGAGAAAACCAAAGGACAGAGACAGACAGAGAGAGAGGGAAAAACAAGAAAAATAAACACAGTGGTTGGGGAAAGAAAGAAAAAGAGTTCAAGATTAAGAGAGTGTGCAAATTACGAGAACTGAACTAAGTTCGAAGAACAACAATAACTACTACTACTACTACTACTACTGTTACTACACTCTTTTATTTTCCTTTTTGTATTATATAGCATCTCTTAAACAAGATCCCAACTAAACATAGCAATAAGGGCATATTTGTTTATTTTTTTTTTTTTTGGCTGGTTGGTGTGTGCTTATTTGATTGATTGGTTTTAATTACTTCAACAATTTGGTTTATAGTTATAGATTCCTATTTCTATAAGCAAGTACTCAGGCAAGAAGGAAAAAAAAAAGAAGAAAAGATATCCCTTACATATATACACATATTTTCAAGCTAATAATTATATCAAATAATATTATATTATAAATCATGGATATGGATATTGACATGGATATGGATGTGCCTATGCAGGATGCTATGTCTGAACAATTAGTCCCTACTATTAATGAAGATTCTACTAATGAAAATAACAACAACTCTAGTAATAATAATAATAATAACATAAATTCTAATGAAAATAATAATAATAATAATGGTGATGGTGGTAGTGATGATGAAGATGACTATCAAGAAATAGATTTTAAACCTGGATCATCTGGTATCGCAGACAATAAATCAAAGAAACCATTGGAATTAAATACTTCGAATATAAATCAGTTGGATGTTTGGATTGAAAAATTATCGAAATGTGAGATTTTATCTGAAGATGATGTGTCTAGACTCTGTAGAATGGCTGTAGATGTGTTGCAATTTGAAGATAATGTCCAACCGGTTAGTGTTCCCGTCACTATCTGTGGTGATGTACATGGTCAATTTCACGATTTAATGGAATTGTTTAAAATTGGTGGTCCTTGTCCTGATACAAATTATTTATTTATGGGTGACTATGTCGATAGAGGTTATTATTCTGTTGAAACTGTCTCCTTTTTGGTAGCTATGAAAGTTAGATATCCACACAGAATTACAATACTGAGAGGTAACCACGAATCTAGACAAATTACACAGGTTTATGGGTTTTATGATGAATGCTTGAGAAAATATGGAAGTGCTAATGTTTGGAAAATGTTTACTGACTTATTCGATTACTTCCCAATCACTGCATTAGTAGACAACAAAATCTTCTGTCTACACGGTGGGTTATCGCCAATGATCGAAACTATCGATCAAGTTAGAGAACTAAATAGAATACAAGAAGTCCCACATGAGGGTCCCATGTGTGATCTATTATGGTCCGATCCTGATGATAGAGGTGGATGGGGGATTTCTCCAAGAGGTGCAGGTTTCACTTTTGGTCAGGATATTAGTGAACAATTCAATCATACTAACGACTTATCTTTGGTCGCTAGAGCTCATCAGTTGGTCATGGAAGGTTATGCTTGGTCACATCAACAAAATGTAGTCACAATTTTTAGTGCCCCTAATTATTGTTACAGGTGTGGTAATCAAGCCGCTATTATGGAAGTCGATGAAAATAATAATAGACAATTCTTACAATATGATCCATCTATTAGACCGGGTGAACCAACCGTCAGTAGGAAAACGCCAGATTATTTCTTATGATATCATTCATGTCTTTCTATCAAAAATGAAATTGTAAAAAAAAAATAAAAAAAAAATTAAAACCTGGAAAAAAAAAATTTACTTATTAGTTTTTTTTTGTCTTTTCAAAATATAAGTATATATATATATATATAATGTTGTACGCCTATTAAAACTTCTAATAATATATATTATCATTGTATGCTACGCTTTTATCTGTCTCGTTCGCTCATAATTAATAAATTCCACTTTCTATATATATATATATATGTATTGTAGTAAGTTGTCATCACATCCTAATTTGAAAATTAAATAAAAGTAGAAACTGTGTTCTCAGTCGTTACTTGGTCAACATTGCCATGGATAAAATTACATATATTAACTTTGTAATGTAAACTATTATGAAACAATATTTTTTTACAGTGAAATAAGTTGAATTTCCAACCATATAATACAAAGTTTTTTTCCATGTGTTTATATAGTTGTATCTATATGTGTGCAAGATATCAATAAAATCCAAAATTGATATTTACAATTATTGTAGAGAAGGTGAGAAGTAATTATTTTAATTTTTTCCAATAGTTCCTGTTAACACTTCATTATTCTTCATTGACTTAACTTGTTACATAAATCATCAGAATTAATAATATTCAAATAATTAATTGTTTGATAATTCCTTTTTTGGCCCATCCGTTATCATCATCCGATATATATATATATATGTATGTATATGTATGTATTTGTCCAATGATTTCAATATATCACCCATGAATTGAAAGCTTTAAACAAATTTAATTTGCTGTCTACAGTTTAAATTTTGTGAATATCAAAGGTCTTGTTAATATATCCGCCATGTTATCTTTCGTATTCACGTATTTCGCAGACATATTATTACAATTAATCTCTTCGCAAATGCAAAGTATTTATGTCCCATAAAAATTTATTTTTGATTTTAGATATATGTCATATTTACAGTTAATATAATTTGGTTTGATTATCTGTTAAAATAGTATACTTAATCATATTATTTGAGAGTTCTTTAAGCCGCACTCACAAATTTAAGAGTTAGAGTATATCTTAATAATCTGATGATATTCACCCTTAATTGATGAAGTACACATAATAGATAACCATGAGGACCTAGCATCAACTATTTTACAGTTATTATAATGCATAATTCCAAATTGGAACTTGAACTATTTTTGATTGACAATAGCAAAAATAGTTAATGTAGTAAGGTTGATATTTCTTTCGTAGAATTGACTTTTATTTTAAAATATTTTTTCTTTCCTTTTTGTAAATCATAGATATTTTATTTGTTGTTTCTGGCGAGACCAATGTTCTGATTCAAAGAAGAAAATGGATGGCTTTCTGTCATATTGGTATAATATGGTGTATCATACCTAATTTTATAACCGATGTGGAAGGTAAAACTTAGAGTATATTGTAACGATTTCACTTTCTTTTCGTACTTCTCCTTAATAACCATGTTGCCTAAAAATTTTCGTTGGTGTACCTGGTAAATTATCTTGGTTTATTTAAATTGTCTTTAACTTTGACGATCCTTTTTCTCTTTTTAAGTTGATATCATGCTCCCGTTTTTAAAGGTTTACTGTTTAAATATTCAACAACAGAGTTATTCTTTTCTTCGACGCCAAAGCCGACTCTTTTTGTTTTAAATATATTAGTAATTTGTTGAACTCCTTATTTACCTAAAAGTCTCTCATTAGTTATGGGAATCATGTCGTCATCCAAAATACAAAATAATACGTGGGGATTGCCTTCACATAAATGGAACATACAGGATAATTCAGTACATACTTCATAGAATACTCTTAATACAAGAAATTAATTAACAGCAGTGATAGACGGTGGTAATAGATAATGAAATTGGGAAGAAATAATTGTTGTTTAGTTAATATGTTAGTCATTGCTATTCTCCTATTCTGTCATTGATTTCAAAAATGCTCTTATTGTGATTCTGGTTTAATAAAAAGGATAAATCCCTAAAATGAAGACCCGTTGACGTTTTTATAAAGGTGGATGAGTAGAATCTTCAATATATTTAAGAAAGACATTAGCGCATCCATAAAATTTATGATATATATATATGTGTGTGTGTTGTGAAGACATTAATTACAGTCTTCCATCCATCTCTGGTCTATCTGTGCTTCGATTCGTTAATTGCCAAATCTAATTTAGTTTCTCAACATTTATTACTCCTTGCAAGTCGGTCTTTTTATTTAGCTCAGAATAATGTTCCTAGTTTAAATTCAACTATAACTGTACTTGTTATGGCTCACTATACAAACCTTTTTTATATATCGAGTCTTTCTCTTTATCTTCTTGAACGAGCCGCAATAACTTTTTTTTCCATATTTTGGATCAAAATTTTTTTTTTACCTTCGAGGCTTGAAATAGACACGCCAAAAAATGTATAAAATATATTTATATTTATATATATATATGTTTTTAATTCTTTCGAATTTTATGAGGATCATTCGAAAAATTAAGAGGTTATATAATATTTTTTTAAGGAGGATATAAACGAAATTTTTCATAACTTTCAGATGATTTTTTCTTTCGGTTGAATATTTTCCTATATCTTGGAACAAGGTTGTTTGGATCCTGTTTTACGCGTTCTTCGACTATTTAATTGATAAGTTATATATTTTGGTCAAAGCTAGTCACTTCAAACCACTGGTGATCTTTCTACTTTCTGGTCTTTACAAAAAGGTTAAATCAGAGAATAGCCATATCATTCCCACGATCGAATCAAGTACCACACGTTCTATAAAGTTAAATAAATAAATATGTCTACTGAATACGAATTCAAGGAATTTGAAGATGAACAAAGTCAAGACCGTTACAAGGTCTCCGCTAAGAAGACTTTAGATGAATATAAAACATTGGATGCCGAAGATGAATCCTTGGCAAAATGGAAGGAGTCTTTGGGATTAGGTGCGGATGTATTACCATTAGAATTCCCTGGTGATAAGAGAAAAGTTGTTATTAAGAAGATTCAACTAATCATCGATACTGAAAGGGAACCAATCACCTTTGATTTGACAAACGAAAAAACTATTAAAGAATTAGCAAGTAAACGTTATAAGATTAAAGAAAATTCGATTTATAAATTGAAGATAATATTCAAAGTTCAGCATGAAATTATTACTGGTTTGAGGTATGTTCAATATATCAAGAAAGCCGGAATTGCAGTGGATAAGATCGATGATCATTTAGGCTCTTATGCACCAAATACAAAGAGTAAACCGGTATATGAAGTTGAATTGCCTGAAAGTGAGGCTCCAAGTGGCTTTTTAGCAAGAGGTAACTACAGTGCAGTGTCCAAATTTATTGATGATGATAAAGTTAATCATCTAACATTGAATTGGGGCGTTGAAATTGTTAAGAAATAAAGTCAGCTACCAAATTTTTATAATGTTCTTCACTATAGTAATTTATAGAAATATATGGAACATGTATATGACTATTTCTTGATATATAAATTGAACCTTGAAATTTTACTACTTATATTTACTCTAAATAGAATATATGATATAATTAGATTCGGTGTATCTCTTTCTTTTTTGTGTTGATAAGTTAATTAATTGGGTTGTGGTGCGTTTTAATTTGAAACATCCAACTTAGTTAAGACATAATATTAGTTTCAAATTAGTATTACTTATTCTTACTGGAAATAATAATATATTATTAGTTGAACATGTATAAAATATGAGGAATTTATGGATTTTTTCTTAAAATATAGAAACCTTCATCTAGCTTTGTTTTGTTTTATATTTTTTTGTTGTTTTGATTTTATCGTTACGAAACTCTATGAATTTTTATAATTGTCTTCAATATTCAAGAATGATGGTTAGAATTGGTAATAGAAGAATTATAACACGTGTTTTCTTTTTGTTTTTCTTATAACTCTTAGAATCTTTTTTCGGAATATGTCTAAAAATATGTATATGTTCAGTCAACTGAATTTAAATTTTATCTATTTTTTAAAATAAAAGTCTCTTTTGTAGCAGTCAACCGTTACACTTGAGTAACAACAAAAATAAATTTAAGATTAAAAGTATTATTAGAAAGGATGATAATTTCTTTCTATCGCTACATTAAAAATTGTGTTACTCCTATTTTTATATTTTTATTTTATGCAGATTTATTTTTTTTTATGTCTCTTTTTATATTTTGTAATAAATATCAAGTAATTAAGTTTTGAGTGAAAAAAAATGTGAAAAATTAGAAAATTCTTTTTTTTAGTAGAAATCATTTGCTTGCACTAAGAGAAAATTAACTACTTTCATATAAACATCAAATGTCTACCAGGCTTTGAAACATTTTCA
This sequence comes from Arxiozyma slooffiae, assembly GCA_017347545.2. NCBI lineage: Eukaryota > Fungi > Ascomycota > Saccharomycetes > Saccharomycetales > Saccharomycetaceae > Arxiozyma > Arxiozyma slooffiae. The sequence continues at coordinate 359,509 of JAFHAQ020000002.1, read as the reverse complement.
GTAATTTCATATTATGTTTATAGTCTCTTCTAAAATAGACAAAATTTGGATTTACATCACTTTTTCTGTTGAATTCTAAATATAGTATGTAAAGATAGACAAATTCAATTTTTTTTTTAAAAAAACACATATAGTTATATATACAATATACACTTCTCTCCAATATCTATTGTTATACTGAGCTTGCAGTTTTCAGTATAATACATATTATCCAATTGATTGAAAATTGGACGTTCTGGTTCATTACATTTAAGATTGGTTTTTTAAGTTGTTGCTTAACCATTCTAAACCTTCGTATAAACCTTCACCAGAGGTGGCACAGGTAGCTTGGATAAACCATGGACGGTTTCTAATTGAATGCAAGCCTAACTTTTCAGTGATTTCAGCAGCAGACATTGCTTCTGGCAAATCCTGTTTGTTAGCGAAAACTAACCATACAGCGTTTCTTAATTCATCTTCATTTAACATTCTTTGCATAACTTCTCTGGCTTCACCAATACGTGATCTATCATTAGAGTCAACGACGAAGATAACACCTTCAGTGTTTCTGTAATAGTGTCTCCATAAGGATCTGATTCTGTCTTGTCCACCAACATCCCAGACAGTAAAGGAAATGTTCTTATATTGAACAGTTTCGACATTGAAACCAATGGTTGGGATTGTGGTAATAACTTCACCTAATTTCAATTTATATAGAACGGTAGTCTTACCAGCACCGTCAAGACCAACCATAAGAATACGCATTTCCCTGTTACCAAAAAGGTTACTGAACAATTTTGAAGCAAATAAACCCATCGCTATACGTTATCTGTTGCCCTTTTGTTTCACTTGTTTGTCTACTCTAAGGGAGGAAGATTACTTTACAAAACTTCCTATAACCATCAGCTTTCATTGTACGCAAGTAAAGTAATTGATTATTTATGACTTTTTGTTTGTTTCTTAAGTTATTTTTTTTTATTGGTAAAAGAAAGAAGAGAGAAAAAAAAAAAACAGAAAGGAACAACACTTGTAGATCACTTTGTACGCAAATTAAAGATCTTAGCAATGACTAATAGTGTATATTTACAAAAATACATTAATAAACATATTATATAGCTATTTCTATAGAAAGATATATAAGATTCTGTTGTTTCCAAATTGTTAGCAGAGTAAATTCCATTATCACTCTTTTTTTTTTTAGTCCCATGAAGACTGTTGATCGAATTACTGTTTACAACATCGTTATTACTAGTAGTCATCTTATTATTTATTACAACACCCATCTTGTTTTGGTTAGATTTTTCAATTTCTTGGCTTTTTCTTTGTGTACCATCTATCAAGTCAATAGCAGAGAGAACAATACTCTATAAACTCATTTGCTTCTTCCAATCTTAGACCATTTAGCTCATAAACTTTAAAATATACAATAATAATGACCACCACATTAAATACGTCCTCAACTATATATAAAAAAACTATCAGAACTTATACATATACCTATGGAGTAATAATGTGTGATATAACTAATTAACAAATAAAATTAGTTTTCCTGTTAACTGTAGTACAGATTGCAATGCTTTTAGGTATTATACAGAATGAAGATAATTCAGCAGATTTATCAATATCATATCACCAACTGATGAAGAGTATACTTAAATGAAAATACAAATAATAACAATAATAACATTGATAAATGCATGTGTTTTAATTGAAATTAAGACACTAGTCCCAATAAAAACAGATATTGTCATAACAGTATCTCCATATAGAAGAAACTTGCTTTTACCAAAATAGTCGGTAAAAAAACATTCCAAATACATTAGATACTACACTAACAGCGTGTGTAACCAATGAGGTCATATATGGTTTATTTAACCCTTCAGTATAAAACAAATATGAGTCCATTATAAAAAATAATATCCTATAAAATTGTCAGAAAACTTGAATTATTTATTATTCCTATAAAAATCCTAAGATTCTGTTTTCAACTACGTCCACTTAACTAAAAAGACAATCTTGGACTGCCAAACGATGACTTATAATCATATATGAAATTAAGTTCAAAATGTCTCCTCTAATAACCTGAGGTCAGTGTACAAGGTATCCCTTATAAAGAGACAATGAATTAAAAACTTTACTGCTATCATCTCTAATTACAAAAATATCAGGATTTCTTTTGTAAAAAATCATACCAATAGTTAAGAAGATAAACTAAATATACTGTGGTGCAAACGGGATTCTGTATACAGTCAAATAATTTCTTGATCGTATACTTTGCGCTATACCATTAGACAGTAATAGTTAAATAGCACTAGTCCATTGATATAAAAAGATAATAGCATCCCTTTTGTTCTTCCTGCCGTTTCTGTTTGATACAAAGGAACCACAGCAGATATTAACCATTCACCAATACCCAAAATAATATTCCCTACTATTAACACTTTTGAAACTTGTGCAGTGACGTATAACAATGATCCAATGATAAATAATCTTACTTTGGATACAATAGTAGTAAGTTTTCTGAGATATTTTACTGAAATAAAAGATGAATAAATAGCTCATAAGATAATACCTAAGGAAAGCAGTGACAAAAGGATGGATAATTATCTATTGGAAAAGCTATATTTTATACAATTCATTTTTTCCATAAATATAGCTATTTTTGCCACACCATTAGTTAGCCCACTCTCATATCCTAACAAAAATCCATTTACTGCGACAAATAAGGTAATTAATGAGATTATGTTTTTGGGCCGTAAAGGTAATAACTGTAGATAACATTCTTCAATATTCTTCGGAGATTGACTCTGTATCTGTATCTATATTGTTACTTGCGTTAAAAAAAAACGTAGCAGAAATAAATTAGTAAACAGAATAACAACTACCATTATTATTCTAATTATTATCGCCATATTTTTTGATAAACTATATATTAGAATCATCGTTCTTTAAAATTTGATTCCCTTTATTATCTGTTATAGAAGAGTCATATAATATCGGAAAACATGTATTCTCTCTTTATATTACACGTATAAATTGGATTCATGATTTTAACATCTCAGTTCCATTACTTAATGTTGTCATTGTTTTCTTTTAATTTACACAAATGTCATCACATAGATACATATAAAACAATACATAAATACAAAAGTGTCTATATATGCATGTTCTGTAAGTTTCTTAAAATATCATCCAATTAAAAAAAAAGTTTTAAATTTTAATATATATGTTCGAAATGACAAATTTAGCAGTAGTAATAATAATTAGTACTTTTCCAAAGGTGTATTCAACGAAATGCAACCCCATTGAAATGCATCAAAAAAAAATATTGAAAACCTTATAATATTAGTGTTGCAATAACCGACCTTTAACAAACAAGTCTCATAGAATTCAACTATTTCTCTATTTTATTTTATTTTTTTTTTTTTTTAAAAAAAAAACAACACTTAAAATTGATCTTTTTGGTTTTATTTTTGAGCTTCTCTAATTAATAAGAAGAGAAAAGAGAACATGATAGAGCAATAAAATCCATATCGTATTACCTGTAGAACTACAAGAAGTAAAAACTATTTAGGCTCCCCTCAGGTCTCAAATCATAATTAAAGTACATTATAATAGACACATACATTATTATTAGTTTCCAATGAAAAAGAAAACCAAGATAAATTTAAGGATAAAAATCAGAATAAGAAGAAAGTTCTTCTTACAAAAAAATCTTTGCATGGTGCAATAAAGGGTTTGTTGAGTGATATTAAAAGAGATACAACCGTAAAAAAATCAACGAATAATAATTTATTGAATCCAACATCATTTAAAAATAAGAAACATTCTAGAATAGAGAGGGCTACTAGCAATAAAGTAATAAAACGTAAAAATAAGGTAAATGATTCACAATTAGAGTATTTAGAGAAAAATGGTATTATATATATTAAATCAAAGGAAAATAAATATATACCAAAATTAACAGATGATGAAATAGTAGCGAGACATAGAAAGGCAGATGAAACAATGAGAGATGTATGGAATAAAATTATTGAGAAGTATGAAAATGTTATTGATCAAGGTGATATTCTAAATTTACAAACTGGCGAGATAATAGAAGATCATGGTCATTTAAGAGGTGAAAACACCGAATTATTTTCAGTAGATCATACAACTACTTCATACAAAGCCAGTATCAATGATATATTATATCAAGAAGAAGAGGAAGAGGAGGAGAAGGAGAAGGAAAAAGGGGGAAAAGGAAAGAATAGTATTATTATAGCTAATAGTAAAAAATCTACTACAGATATAATGAAAAACAAAAGTAATCATAAACAAGATTTAGATAAAAATATATGAAGTCTAATGAATAATGATAATGATATTAATAATGATCATGGAGATGCTGATGATATTTGAACGGCTATAAGCACAAATGGTAATGGAAAGAAAATGTATGGTTATAGTAATGTTAATTCTACCACTATATCTACTAATAAATATAGTAGTCTTAATAATAAATAATGAGGCAAACCTGGCAAAAAAGAATTAATTTATAGAACTTTATAGAATTCCGGTGACGTTTGTCTATAATATTATGATTATAAAAAAACTAGAACACTAACTAATAAAACAAAAAAATAAAAAAAACACTGTGTAAAGATACCTTTGGCACGTCTTATATCTCTCAGTACTCACGACGCATCTTCATTATACTTTTGTATCATTGTATAATTTGATAATAGTGATAACGATGCTTGTGGTGTTCGAACACTAAACTTATCTCAACATAAAAAGAAAGATCATGATTATGATTACCCGCACAATCATTTTCTACGAAATTGATAGACGGAAATTGAACAAGAAAGTGAGAACAAAAAGGAAGAAAAAAAATTGATAAAAAAAACGAAAGGAAATTTTTAAAATAAAGTAATAAACAATAATTAAAAAAAAAAGATGATAAGTTTGAATAACTAAATATATCATATACATTTGTGCATATATTCAACTTAACCTTTCTTCATTAATAACTTATACAGATTACACCTCTCTCAGTACACTAAAAAGGCAAGAGGTATTGCTATTTAAACACAATAAGCAATTCCTATACTCGGTTTATTTCTTATTAGAAAAGAATATTTTCCGTGGTTCTTACTTTCCTTTTAAATTACCCTCATTTCTATCACCTCTCTTCTCTCTCTCTCTCTCTCTCTTTTCAATTATTTAATAATTTTGTTTCATTTCATTTCTTATATCTGTTAAGAACGTTAGTTTAACTAATTTTATACAGTCAAGGCAGAGAAAAAATTTGTTATAAATAAGTGGTTTAAAATTAACTCCAGAATATTCCTTTATATTTCGTTTTAATTTTTCCATATAACAATAACAAAGAAATAAAAAAAAACTATTACTCCTACTCCCTGTATTTCACACATTTTCAAGTCGAGTGAAGTAGGAAAAAAAAATAAAAACTCACTCCTAGTATTGTGAAGATAACTTTATCATTATTTTGTTTTAACTTGAATTTATACAACAAACATATACTGAAATTATTCTGAATTAATAGTATAAACCACCATATATATATAGACATACAAAATAAAATAATAAAATAGAAAGGATGGTTGGCCAACAATATTCAAGTGCTCCATTACGTACTGTTAAAGAGGTTCAATTTGGTCTTTTTTCTCCAGAAGAAATTCGTGCCATTAGTGTGGCTAAGATTAGATTTCCAGAAACTATGGACGAAACTCAAACAAGAGCTAAGATTGGTGGGTTGAATGATCCTAGATTGGGTTCCATAGATAGAAATTTAAGATGCCAAACTTGTCAAGAGGGTATGAATGAATGTCCTGGTCACTTTGGTCATATTGATTTAGCCAAACCTGTATTCCATATTGGGTTCATTACGAGAATTAAAAAAGTTTGTGAATCTGTTTGTATGCATTGTGGTAAATTATTATTAGATGAACATAATGAACAAATGCGTCAAGCTATGCGTATAAAGGATCCAAAGAAAAGATTTAATGCTGTTTGGACTCTATGTAAAACTAAAATGGTTTGTGAAACTGACGTTCCTTCTGAGACAGATCCAACTCAATTAGTATCAAGAGGTGGGTGTGGTAATGCTCAACCCACTATTCGTAAAGATGGTTTGAAATTGGTTGGTAGTTGGAAAAAGGATAAAATAAATGATGGTGAAGAACCTGAACAAAGAGTTTTAAGCACAGAAGAAATCTTAAATATTTTCAAACATATTTCTCCGAAAGACTCTACAATATTAGGCTTTAATGAAGAATTTGCTCGTCCAGAATGGATGATCTTAACAGTTTTACCCGTTCCACCACCACCCGTTCGTCCATCCATCTCCTTTAATGAGTCTCAAAGAGGTGAGGATGACTTAACTTTCAAATTGGCTGATATTCTAAAGGCAAACATTAGTCTTGAAACATTAGAACACAATGGTGCTCCACATCATGCTATCGAGGAAGCTGAAAGTTTATTACAATTTCATGTTGCAACATATATGGATAATGATATTGCAGGCCAACCACAAGCTCTTCAAAAGTCAGGTCGTCCAGTGAAATCTATTCGTGCCCGTTTGAAAGGTAAAGAAGGCCGTATTAGAGGTAATCTAATGGGTAAGCGTGTAGATTTTTCTGCAAGAACAGTCATTTCCGGTGATCCTAATTTAGATTTAGATCAAGTCGGTGTCCCCAAATCAATTGCTAAAACTTTGACATATCCAGAAGTTGTCACACCATATAACATCGATAGACTAACACAGTTAGTTCGTAATGGTCCAAATGAACACCCAGGTGCTAAATATGTCATTCGTGATAATGGTGATCGTATTGACTTAAGATATAGTAAAAGAGCAGGTGACATTCAATTACAATATGGATGGAAAGTAGAGCGTCATATTGTAGATGATGATCCTGTCCTATTCAACCGTCAACCATCGTTACATAAAATGTCAATGATGGCACATAGAGTCAAAGTGGTCCCATATTCTACATTTAGATTAAATCTTTCTGTTACTTCCCCATATAATGCAGATTTCGATGGTGATGAAATGAATTTACACGTCCCTCAATCTGAAGAAACCAGAGCAGAGTTATCTCAGTTATGTGCTGTCCCATTACAAATTGTATCTCCACAAAGTAATAAACCATGTATGGGTATTGTGCAGGATACATTGTGTGGTATTCGTATTTTAACGTTGAAAGATACTTTCCTGGAATTTGATCACGTACTAAATATGCTATATTGGATTCCTGATTGGGATGGTGTTATTCCAACTCCAGCAATTGTCAAACCTAAACCATTATGGACCGGTAAACAGATATTGTCTGCTGCAATTCCAAAAGGTATCCACTTACAACGTTTTGATGAAGGTACCACTTTGTTGTCACCAAAGGATAACGGTATGCTTATCATTGATGGTCAAATTATCTTTGGTGTTGTAGATAAAAAGACGGTCGGTTCTTCGAGTGGTGGTTTGATCCATGTTGTAACAAGAGAAAAGGGTCCATATGCATGTGCAAGATTGTTTGGTAATATTCAAAAGGTTGTTAATTTCTGGTTATTACACAATGGGTTCTCCACGGGTATTGGTGATACCATTGCTGATGGTGCAACCATTAAGGAAATAACAGAAACGATTGCAGAAGCCAAGAGAAAGGTTGAAGAAGTTACAAAGGAAGCTCAGGCCAACTTACTAACAGCCAAACACGGTATGACCCTTCGTGAATCTTTTGAAGATAATGTGCTACGTTATTTGAATGAAGCAAGAGATAAAGCAGGTCGTTTAGCAGAAGTTAACTTAAATGATACCAATAACGTGAAGCAAATGGTAAGTGCTGGTTCAAAAGGTTCTTTCATTAATATTGCACAAATGTCTGCCTGTGTTGGTCAACAATCCGTTGAAGGTAAGCGTATTGGTTTTGGTTTCGTTGATCGTACTTTACCTCACTTTTCCAAAGACGATTATTCTCCAGAATCTAAAGGTTTTGTTGAAAACTCATATTTGAGAGGTTTGACTCCACAAGAATTTTTCTTCCATGCTATGGGTGGTCGTGAAGGTTTAATTGATACTGCAGTTAAAACTGCTGAAACAGGTTATATTCAGCGTCGTCTGGTCAAAGCTTTAGAAGATATTATGGTTCATTATGATAATACAACAAGAAATTCATTGGGTAATGTTATTCAGTTCATATATGGTGAAGATGGTATTGATGCCTCATATATAGAAAAACAATCTATTGACACCATAGGAGGTTCTGATGCCGCTTTCGAAAAGAGGTACAGAGTGGATTTATTAAATGTCAAAAACTCCTTAGATCCAACCTTGCTTGAATCTGGTTCCGAAATTATAGGTAATTTGAAACTCCAATCATTATTAGATGAAGAATATAAACAATTGGTTGAAGACCGTAAGTTCTTGAGAGAAGTTTTTATTGATGGTGAATCTAACTGGCCATTACCAGTCAATATTAGACGTATCATTCAAAATTCCCAACAAACCTTTAGAATCGACTATTCTAAACCATCTGATTTGACAATTCGTGATATCATAGATGGTGTAAAAAATCTACAATCAAGACTCATTGTATTACGTGGCAAGAGTGATATAATACAGCGTGCCCAAAACGATGCTATAACATTGTTTTGCTGTTTGGTTCGTTCACGTCTAGCTACTAGAAGAGTCTTAGAAGAATACAGATTAACTAAAGAAGCATTTGAATGGGTACTAAATAATATTGAAGCACAATTCTTACGTTCGGTTGTCCATCCAGGTGAAATGGTGGGTGTTTTGGCTGCACAATCCATTGGTGAACCTGCCACACAAATGACTCTGAATACATTCCACTTCGCTGGTGTTGCTTCTAAAAAAGTTACTTCTGGTGTTCCACGTTTGAAGGAAATTTTGAATGTCGCAAAGAACATGAAGACACCTTCTTTAACGGTTTATTTAGAAGACGGATACTCCTCAGATCAAGAGAAGGCTAAGTTGATCAGATCTGCAATTGAACATACTACGCTAAAGAGTGTCACCGTGGCATCAGAGATTTATTACGACCCTGATCCACGTTCTACAGTTATTGAAGAAGATGAAGAAATTATACAATTACACTTTTCACTTCTGGATGATGAAATGGAAGCTTCTTTGGATCAACAGTCTCCTTGGTTATTACGTTTAGAATTAGATCGTGCGGCAATGAACGATAAAGATTTAACCATGGGTCAAGTTGGTGAAAGAATCAAGGAAACCTTCAAGAACGATTTATTTGTTATTTGGTCTGAAGACAATGCTGAAAAATTGATCATACGTTGTCGTGTGGTTCGTCCAAAATCATTAGATGCAGAGACTGAGGCAGAAGAGGACCATATGTTAAAGAAAATAGAAAATACTATGCTTGAAAATATCACCCTTCGTGGGGTTGAAAATATTGAGCGTGTGGTTATGATGAAATACGACCGCAAAGTGCCAAGTGAAACTGGTGAATACCAAAAGGTTCCGGAATGGGTGTTAGAAACCGATGGTGTCAATTTAGCTGAAGTCATGCAAGTTCCTGGTGTAGATGCCACTAGAATATACACAAACTCCTTCATTGATATTATGGAAGTTCTAGGTATTGAAGCTGGTCGTGCTGCTTTGTATAGAGAAGTGTATAATGTTATTGCATCAGATGGTTCTTACGTCAACTACCGTCATATGGCCTTATTAGTTGATGTCATGACTACACAAGGTGGTTTAACCTCTATTACCCGTCATGGGTTCAACAGAGCAAATACTGGTGCTTTGATGAGATGTTCTTTCGAAGAAACAGTGGAAATTCTGTTTGAAGCCGGTGCAGTTGCTGAATTGGATGATTGCCGTGGTGTTTCTGAAAACGTTTTATTGGGTCAAATGGCACCAATTGGTACTGGTGCATTCGATGTTATGATAGATGAGGAATCCCTAATCAAATACATGCCTGAGCAAAAGATTACTGAATTGGAGGCTGGAGATGAAGGTGGTGCAACTCCATATTCAGATGATCATGGTTTGGCTAATGCTAATGTCGATGTCAAAGATGAATTAATGTTTTCACCATTGGTAGATTCAGGTACTTCTGATTCTATGTCTGGTGGATTTACCGCTTACGGTGGTGCAGACTACGGTAGTACAACATCTCCATTTACTTCTTACGGCGATGCCCCTGCTTCCCCAGGATTTGGAGGAGTTTCATCACCAGGTTTTTCACCAACTTCTCCAGCATATTCCCCAACATCACCATCATACAGTCCCACATCACCATCATATAGTCCCACCTCACCTTCATACTCCCCAACATCCCCATCATATTCACCAACATCCCCATCATACTCCCCAACATCCCCATCATATTCACCAACCTCACCTTCATACTCTCCAACATCCCCATCATATTCACCAACTTCTCCTTCATATTCTCCTACGTCTCCCTCATATTCACCAACTTCTCCTTCGTATTCTCCTACATCTCCCTCATATTCCCCTACATCCCCATCATATTCACCAACCTCACCTTCATACTCCCCAACCTCACCTTCATACTCCCCAACCTCTCCATCATACTCCCCAACCTCTCCATCATACTCCCCAACCTCTCCATCATACAGTCCTACTTCTCCAACCTATAGCCCAACATCTCCATCTTATTCTCCTACCTCTCCTTCCTATTCACCAACATCTCCTTCATACTCTCCTACTTCGCCATCTTATTCCCCAACATCACCATCATATAGTCCTGGATCTCCAACAGATTCTCCGGATTCTAAAAATACAGATAAAAAAGAAAATGAATAGTCACTGTAAGAAAACCAATAAATTTATTTATAACCTCTGTTTGATGATTGTATACTTCTTATTTTGTCAAGATATGTTTATATATACAATATAGAAGTCACAAATTTTAATGAACATTTACGTTTATAACTAATTATTAAACTATATAGTAATACACCCACCAACACATATATATCTGGACATTTAAAAAAAAATTAGGTTACCTGTACAAAAGATTTTCACTTCGTTAAACAGGGGTATTCAGATTATATAGTACAATTGAAACAGAGACTAGAAAATTTTAATATATACAATGAGTATATAAATTTCCAAAGCTATTAATATAATAAAACTCTTTTGACATTTAACCCCCTGAATATGTCGAATGTATTTCCATCAGGTCGTAGATAATAAGTTGCACTTCTGTATTCAGTAGTACTGTTATGATTTAATTCCTTTGCTATTAATAATCCGTAATCTTCTATAGTACCATAGATTATAACCCTACTGTTACCATAGGAAAATAGGTTGATAATCTGGTTAGAATGTATCCAATATTTGTAATATTCCAGTAAAGTAAAACTCACACAATAATCTACAACTTTTGATAATAGTTCTTCCAAATTATTCATATAGTGGACTTGTAAAATTTCTGGTTCAATATGAGGCAATTCAGGTAATCCATTTGCTTTACGTTCTATATATAAAATATCAACCCAGCTATTCAATGATGTAGTTGGATCATCACTACTTATATTTAGACCACACCCTAATAGAAAGGTATATTTGTTATGAATAAAATGTGTATTTACTAGTAGACCTGAAATCTTCAAATATGCCGGCTCGAGATCAACTAATGGGACCAAAGTATGATCAAATCCAGTATTCAAGATTTTCATTTTGTTCTTATAGTAGTAATTAGGGGTTTAATGCGTATAAATCATTTGGCCATTTTATTCATGTTGGCAAATCACAATAACCGTCGCCATATGATGTTATTGCTTTACAATATGCCAACATTGAAATATACTGAACAAATACAATAGAAATTTTGTGCTGAGATGTTGGAGATACTAGTGGTAAATTAATAACTGCTGTTGCAGCCGCGACACCTTTAGGATTTACCCATACATTTCCACCTCTTCCTCTACCTGACACTTGAATGGTGCCAAGATGAATAGCGGAGTTTTCTGAGATAGATGACAATAATCCGATATTATTGTTTAATAAAGAACTTGTGGAGGTAACAACTTCACCACATAATAGCATTGAATCCAACGTATTATTTGGATTCAAATTTTGAAAGTATTTACACATGTCAAAATTTGGGATTAGTTCGAATGGCGTTAGCATTTCTGCTTTATTTGGAAATATTATTGATTTAGTCACATCATCCGGTTCTTGCTCTTGTAAAATTTTATTAGCTTCGTCATATGATATAGAGAAACCTTCATAAAACTGAAATCTGTCTGTTCCATATTGAACTTCGATGTAATTTTCTTTTGGATTTAGATAAGTAAAATTCCTAGAGAATGCATCTCTTATTTGAATTACAATATCATGATTTCTTGGAGAGACAACAAAAATTGGTGTCAAAATTGGTGCTCTAACATTATTAAATTCATTATTACAATTCAGACCAGCCTTAGTCATCATAAATCTAACAAAATTTACCTCATCTCATCAGAACTCATCAAGATAGTAAGAATTGGTTTTAAAAGTTCATAATCCTTAGACCTCTCCAACTTTCTATGATTAAATTCTGGATGGGTACCTGTTAACAATATTTTTCCCTTACATACCTTACACAACACCACTGTTGCAAGTTTAACATTAGAATTATTCAGGTTTGAATATGGTATATCTGTTTGTTAAGCATAATGAGCTAATACTTCTACGTTAGATTTGATATCTGCATCAACGAAAACAGCACCACCATTAAAATAATTATATCCCTCTACCCCACTATAAGTTATCAATTTAGCAGCTTTAGCACCTACGTTACCGTTTTAATGAAAGACTTTGAAAGCTGGACCTCTTCCAATTCCTAGAAAAAACGCTAAATCTCTTCTATCAGTGACTTCCATACTTAGATCACCTTATGCAAATTCCACTTCACTTGTACTAAAATGTCCACCTGTACAAAATCCAATAAATACACCACCTATATACACAAATTATATAATTTTTAGTGTTATTGATTTACATTCTTTAACATATGGCAAAGTGGTACCTCCACGAAACACAAGAGCAGATGTTTTTCCTATGCGAGGTTCCATTTCCAAAGCTTGTACATATATAGTACTCACTCCGTAATGATACTCCAGAAAATCACGTAGCGTTTCAACAGTATGTTTCACAGAACTTGGTATAGTGCTTGAGTCACTATATACTAGTACATTAAATTTTATTATGTTTGATAAGAACCTTTTTGAAATACTGATCATTAGATAAAGCATCTGTTTCGAACGCTGTATGTTGCAATCAAACAACGACAAAATTAACAAATAGACAGGAAGAGAAAAAATTTTCTTTTCATATAGGAATGCCAAAGCTACGATAACAATGCTTATAGCCAGGTAGACCATTCATATACCTTCAAACTCGGCTTGGTGAACTCGTTGAATTCACCAAAACAGAAGAACGTTCGAAACATGATTGTCTTTAAAGATCTGCAAAAGTATCTTTTTTTCTTACCAAAAGAATTACACACGAATAGGTGTATATTTATGATCAGTGCATATATGTATATATAGATATGACAAACAATAAACAGAGTGTAATAGGTGTGTTTGTACATGAATGAGTATTTTTGTATATCTGTTGTTTAAAGTTTTATAAAACTTTGAGATTAAAAAAAAAAACATATTAACACACACTTAACCGATCAACTAGATTTGAAAATAACAACGCAATCTTGAACATATAACCCAAATTTGATCATTTCTTAGAATACAGTTCATTCTTTACTATCTAATTCTCTTTCCTGTTATTTATGAAACTATAGGATAAAAAAAATGTCCCCTAACAATCTGTTAACAGTCATATGTTTTTATATATTCATATTATACAACCAATTAAATTATATAACCTCTTTATTTATCTTATTACTCCAGAATTTTAACGACTAAAAGTTATATCATCAATACGCAATATAGATTTCACACATTCTGCAGCAAGGGAAATGGCACTAGTTGATACAAGAACAGGTTGTAAGATATGTTCATCATATGTATTAGTAGTACCAGATCTTCTTACAGAAATACCATCATATAATTCACCATTTTCATGTTTAGAACGTAACTCAGTAACAACTTTAATACTGTTTAACCCTGCATTTTCAGCCAAAGTAGTTGGAATAATTTCCAATGCTTGAGCGAATTCTTGCCAGATAAAGGATTCTACTCCTTCCATAGCCCTTGCCTCTTTAGTTAATCTTCTAGATACTTCAATTTCAGGAGCACCACCACCTGCAATCAAACCTCTTTCTTTCACTAGACAACGCAAAACACATAATGCATCATGTAGAGAACGCTCGGTTTCATCCAAAATCATATTATTAGCACCACGTATAACCACAGAGACTGTTGGTTTGGCGGTAGCACTTCTAATACCGGTTATCTTTACGATCTTAGATCCATCACTTTCAATTTCTTCAATAAGATCTGCAGATCCCAATCTGTCTTCAGTAAACAAATCAATATCAGAGATTGGTTTACAGCCAAGACTCTTTGAAAGAAATTCGATCTCTTCTCTTTCAATGTCCTTGACCACCATAATACCTAATTTAGATAAGAAGTGTAAAGCTAAATCATTGACAGCATCTCTTAATATAGATTTTTGAATCAATAAAACGTTACATTTAGCCTTTTTAATCTTTTTACAAATATTTAATAAATATGATCTTTCCTCTTTTAAAATCTTATCCATTTGTCTATAATCGTTAATCACAATATTATTTTCAGTATCTGGTTTTGGTGGTGAAATTTGGAATTGAATTAAACCAATTTTTGCCTTTTCTTTTCTTGTTGGACCACCAGCGGATTTAACTGCAGTTTGTGTTAAAACAACACCATCAACCATTTGAGTATCATCAATTGTACCACCAACTTTTTTAATTAAACGAATATCATTTAAATCTACTGTTGTTGATTCTTCATTAGCAATCTTTAATATACAATCCACAGTTAATGGAGCCAAAAATGAAGAATATTGAGATACAATCTTTGAACTTAAGGATGTTGTAGTAGCACGAATTAAATCCTCTCTATTAGATAGTTTAATACGATGACACATTTCCAATAAAATTTCAACAGACCTCTTTGAGGCTCTTTGAAAAGATTCAGCAATAATGGTTGGGTGTATACCTTTATTTAATAATCTTTCTGCGGCACCTAACAAGGCACCTGTTAAGATAACCACAGAAGTAGTACCATCACCAGCTTCTGCATCTTGTGCAGCCGAAACTTCCACCAACATCTTAGCTACTGGATGTAAGATAGCCATTTGTTTTAAAATAGTATGACCATCATTTGAAATAATAATTTCACCACGAGATGTTTTAATCATTTTATCCATACCTTTAGGACCTAAAGAAGTTCTAATGGCATCGGCAACAGCTCTAGCAGCAATAATATTTGCCTTACGTACTTCTTGAGGTTTTTCTCTTCCCATAAAAGTAGCATTGGAAGGACCAACTGGAGCCCTGGTAGACAATGCACTTGTACCACTGGACATTATAATGATATGATAAATTTAAATGAACTACAAAGTTTTTGGAAATATATATATATATATTTTTTCCACGTAAAAAGAGGAGATATTAACACAGATACCTTCAAATATACCTGACCTTGGCTCCAAATTTTCACAATTGAGTAATTGTTCTTCCCCAATGTGACTGAACTACTAAAATATACTTGCTGTCTTAAATGGAAGCCAATACCACAAGTAATGTAATACTGACCAATTCCAGACAGTAATATTCTTTGTTTTGCCTCTTCCCATCTACTTTTATTTTTATTTTTATTTTTTTTTTCTGTGTCTTTGCAAAACTACCCACCAAGATGAACAAAAAAAAATCGTAGATGATGATAGCGGCAAGTAAGAGAAACCCATCAGATATAAAAACAAACCTAATATCAACAAACCAATATCAAGGCAGAACAACTTCCTGGTTTGTATTACTAATATTAATGACTTCACTAGAAGAGAAATAGACTAGGTACACTCCTTCAATGTCATGACCAAAACAGACACAAAGAAATAAGTAAGCAGATACCATGATTATAAATATTTTCAAAAGAAATAGATTAATCGCTCTCAACACTAAAAATTTTCCTTTAGGTAATAATATAGGATCAGACGCAAAAAGGGCATTATAATTTATAGTACATATTATCTCTTCTTCTTCTTTTTTAAAAAAATAACAAAAACAGGGACAGCTAAAACGGTTTTCCTTCAGTTGAACCTTTTAATCTCAAATTTTCACCTCATTTTTACTAAAACATTTCATCATATCTCTTCATTTATTATATCTATCATTTCCTCTCTAATTAATAAATATAATAATAATACTGTTATTGATTCTATTCAAAAAAGATTCTTAGAGTTTATAAACTTTGAATATATCCACACGTTCTTGAGACTGTCCTTTTCTGAATAGATCAATGCCGTTTTCGATACTTGTATACCAAAGGGGGTAGAATCTCGAATAATTAATTTCATAGGAATAACATTTTCTAAGAATGGAATAATAGTCAAGGGAGAAAGTTTGAACTTCTTATTCCATGATCCCTAGAACAACTGTGTGTTTTCATCCGAAATTATCTTTCATTGCTGATATAGTGTTGATATAATTAGAAACCTAGAATTATACCTTGAATCTATATGTATGGATGCTTGTACACTGATGAGAAATCGTTATCCGTCTTCCACTGTAATAGAACTAAGGTGTCCTTAGTGGTAGGATTCGATTATGGTCATGTAAGGGCTAATGGTTACAAGATATCATATTGTGATTTTGGTGAATTAGAAGGTTGGACACCACATCATATTTATAAAAATGTTAAACAGGTAATTAAAAATGATTCAAAAAATATTTTTTCAATACGTTTTAGTTACTACTAAAAATATAATATATGGACCCAATCCATTCCCATGTACCGGAGAGCAATAAACCACTTGTGGAAAGTAATTTGATCTCTCAAAATGATAAAAAATGTAACATCCTATTAATACAAAATGGGATCGATATCGCAACTGATATATAGAAAACCTTTGATAAATCTAAGTGCAATTCTAATATCTTGTTTGGGATTCAAGTTATTCGATTCACTAAGGTAGGGAAAAGGCTTTATCAATCAACAAGGTCATGAACATCTAAGGGTTGGTTCCTTTGATACTTTTGATCATGATCGTGTCTTTGCTGCTGAGAAGTTTATTGATTATTATCTGAATGAAGGGTTTAATTCAGCTGGTTTTGAAGTAAACGTACTTCATTTCAGAGGGGGGAAAACCACTATATAAAATTAGCACAACTACTGCCTTAGTGGGTCTTGATGTTCCAAGAACATTGGAATTTGGTAAAGATAAAAACTCTACTGAATTTGGTACATACAAACCTGCAACGAGGGAAATTGTTAAAATTACAGAGGCTAAGGGAATAATATTAGAAAATTCTTTCATTGATTTTTTCATTAATTATACAAGAGATCTATTATTTAAACCTTCAATGTGTGTTGATGTTCAAAAAAATCAGTTAATGGAGATCGAAGTTATTCTAGATAATCCAATAAAATTGGTCAAAAAATATGGAGTCGAAACACCTGTTATTAGATATGTTATACAATTTATTAATATTAGTTCAATGTAAATTAAAAGAAGAGAAGGGGTTAATTGTATTTGATGAAAGAACATCGAGATTAACCGACAAGTAATTATTAATTCTCCCTCCTGATCAACCCTTATCTTATATTTTTATACTTTTAATATTATCTATATGCGTGTGTATTCAATCTACCTATGTTCAATAATTACATAATGGTAACAATAATAAAACAAAACTGGTAATTCCATGAAAAAATGTTTGGTCTCCATTCCAACTATATATATATATATATATATATGTATATACTCACATTAATTGACGTTCCTACTATAATCAGTGTTATTAATATTGCTATTACTGCTATCGTTTGAAATTGATGTGGTTAAGACCGTTTTCCTTAAACGTGGAGGCGGAGGAGGAGGTGTTGGTTTATTTTTTCTTTCCCATAAAGATTCTGCAGATACGTCTGATAACATATTATAAAGTCGGTTATCGTTGTCCAATTGAGACTGAGAGTTTCTAGAAATAATACCTCTGTTTATACTATTATTACAAAAGTTACCATTACTTATACTGTTGGATGATGAAGGAAGAGAAATATCTGAATCATTGGTTTTCCTTTTATTAAATATTGTAGGATTATTTCTTGACATGGCAGACATACTAGAAGCTCTTTTATATGATGAATTTTGTTCAATGATTTCATTATCAAGTTTGTCAACACTGTTTAGCCACGGAATTTCATTTAGACATTTAAATGCTAATTTTACTGTAAGTTTATGTTCAGATGTGATATTATCACTAGAACAGATATTATCAAATACACAAAGATAATTTAGAAGTTGGGATAAATCTTCTCTTCTATAATGGGTCTTATTCAATTCTGTGTTTTTTAAAAGCAGAATCAATACCCTTAAAAGAGTATTTCTTAGAACTTCATTTTGATCAGATATATCTTGTAGTTCCCGTATTAAAACATCTACCAATACATTTAAATCATTTAAATAGAAAAAATTCTCTGCAATTTGTTTTGATTTATTAGATAAAATCAAATATAATAGCTTACACATCATAATTTGTAATGATGGATCTTTACTTCTATTAAATGTTAATAACAATAATTCCGAGAATACTTTATTTGTCGAAAAATTGTTATTTATGACATATTTCAATATCTTATTTTCAATATTATATTCTTTACCAAACATGATATATTGTTCATTAATTGCCAAAACCAATTTAAATTCCGCATTATTGAAAAGATCGTCCAACGTATCTGCTCTAATTGTGGTTATCAAAAAATGAATAAAAAAGTCATCAATAATTTGTACATTAGATATAGAACATTTGCAATATTTGAATATTTGATACATTATATCCATCAGAACCGTACAAATCTGTTTCATTCCATTAATTATACTGACTTCAATATCTGTAAATTTCTCTTTATCACCATCAGAGTTTGAATCAGTATTAACAGTCATATCATATTTACTTAAATATGCAAATTGTGTGTATAGAGTATTATAAATGACAGTGAATCCTTGATATTTTAAGATAAGCTCAATAGAGTTTAGGTTCTTTTTAATTTCGAATAACAAAATATAACTAATAATAAATTTCATATTCAATTCTAAAAGATCAATATTTAATAATGACAATAATTTACTTATGCAAAAATCTTTATACTCGATAAAAATCTGGGATTCAGTCAATATTAAAGACAACCTATAAATATCTTTATCGCTGTTAATAAGATCTTTATATTTATCTGTAGACAATTTCAAAAAATTCACTAAACATGAATTGGCTACATTATTGCTGGTCATTCCAGACTTAGATATCTGCTTTGGATCTAGAAGTGCCTCAATGGAATTCCAAAATTTGATAATTTCATCTTTATCGTGTTGAGTTTCGTTAGGAGGTATACCATCAGCTATTATCATTATTATATTCTCTCATATATCTATTGAAATAAGTACAAATATGTGTCAGAAACCAAAAGATAATAATAATAATAATAATAATACTAACAATAAAAATATAAGGAATGAAAAAAAAAGAAGAGGTTAATATAGTGATGAAGAATTGGATAACTTTAAAGGAAATACATGTACTCTTTGTATATTTGTTAAATGAAAGTATCTTATCCATTTTGACAAATTGTTGTGTTTTCTACCCCTCATGCCTTCAATTTGACATTTTTTTTGTCTTCCTGACCACAAAAAGGGAAAAGAAGAAAAGGAAAATTTGTTCGAAGTATTCTAATCCCTATGGAAACAGGAAACATAATGAAAAATTTCAGAGAATAGATGGGAAAATGTTAAAGATGGTGCTGAGGTATAGTGTAGATTTTAGAACTTATGGAAAGGTGCTAGTAGAATTAAGAAATTTGTAGCTTCATAAAGGCATATACAATAAAAGATATATATATATATATATACATACATAACTCTCGAACAATAAATTTATTTTTGTCTGATCTCTTCCTCTTTCTTACCTACTCAGTTTTTTCTTTTTTTTTTTTCTTTTACGCCTTTAATCCATGCATAATTTCTTCTTTAGTAATTAGATGTCCAATAGTCTCAATTTGTTCTAATAATTCGTCTACATTATTTGACCATTGATTTAATAGCTCATTCGAGACTTTAGGTTTTTCAAAATTGACGATTCTTGCTGGTCTATTAACTTTTGCATATATGACACCTTGATTGACTAAATCGCTGATGAATGATTCGGTTTCAGCTTCTGACAAATCCAATAATTCGTTCAATCTACCAAGAGTGATTCTTGAATAATATTCAGAGATAACTCTAAGATTATGTTCAATGACTCGTTTCTGTAATTGTTCCCAATGAACATTATTGTTTTCACTACCAAAAGCGACGGGATCCCTCTGTAAAACAGTTCCATACCTTTGTTTCAAATTTGGCCATCTTATTAATTCTTTTGTAGTGAAAATATTGATTAAAGAATCTTGAACCTCTAATTTTTTTAAATTGTTGTCTAATTTTAATTTATGAATTAAATCGTTCTGTAAGTTCCCATAGGGAGAAAGAATTAAAAAATATGCAATATGAACCAATGCATCCTTCCATTGATTTTCATCATTTTGAACACATTCAGTATGGTAAATTTCTTGATAATATTGAGCGATATCCAAATAGTGATTTTTATGAAGACCAATTTTGATTAATAATTTATAATAATCTAATTTTAATGATTCATATTTTGGATTCTTAAAAGTCTTTTTCAAAATTTTTCTTGAAAACACAGTAGCCTGTTGAAAATCCCCCTTTAATATACAAAGTTCCATTTGTTCAAGTATAAATTCAATCTTTTCAAACATTTCCATGGAACCATAAGTCTCCACCTGCAATTCACAAAGAAGGTTACAAGCTTCATCTATTTTGCCTTGAGATCTCTTGATGTTACAAAGGTCTCTAGTGACACGGGCTCTTTCTACTTCAACAAAGATTTTATTCTCTGTAACGGTTCTAATAGTCTCAATGGTTCTAATCTTATTATCTAAATCGATCTTAACGGTAGACTCTGGATCATCCTTTAAATATTTCATAACTACTTGAATCATATATTGGATAGACAATTTTAACTGACCATGTTTCTTAGATAGCAGAACCAACTGTTCATTCAACTCATCCCATTGTCCCTTGCAGACCAACATATCTACAATCTTGGCCAAAACCAGCTTGGAAGAGGACAAATCTGCCGCTTGTCTAGTCCTTTTTTCCCATGTAAGCAATTTATTCAAAGGTTCTGTGTAATCTGTATTCTGTAAAATCAATTTATCTATCTTAGGAAATTCTTCCTTTAAGATATCACTATAGTCCTTCTCTGCTTTCAAAGGGGCGTCTCTTGACATGTTGTGCTTGTTCTAACTAAGAGTCTTGTTCTTGGACTATCTTTTTTTCTTCTTCTTCTTTTTACTAGTTGACTAAGGATATATATATATACGTGTGTGTGTGTGTGTGTGTTACCACTTGACTGTATCATTTAAATGAGTAACCAAAGTGTAATATAGAATGGATAGATCAACACTCAAACACAAACAACACCCACTAGCGTTAAAAAAAAAAAAGAGGCCAAACTTAAACTTTTCTTGATTTGCCACTTCCAGTAAAAAAATCACCACCGACGGGGGCAAAGAAATTAACAAAAAAAGAAACGACTGGAACACCCACACACCAATCATTCCACACGACATGTCCACATAGGGAAATTGGTGGTGTCTGGGTGGAACTGAGGAAAGACGAAAACGAAAAAAATTTTTTCTTCCTTTCTTTGACTAGAAATTTTGGAGATGAGATGAGGTTGTTCATATTGAAATATAGTTTGTTTTACCATTGAAGAAACTGTATATATAGATTTATATAATGTATTATTAATTTAATAATCGGTCTAAACTCTTTGGTTTTCTCTCTAGTGTTATCCTGTGTATACTTACTAGAGTGGTCATATCTCTGTGTACGTGTGTGAATTCTTTAAAGGTAAAGTACGCTTATAAGTGGATTTACAATTCCTAGAACTGAGTTTACTTGAAAACAATCAAATAAACAGACAAACGCAAATTAGTGCACGGATCCATCATCATGGCAGGGTCACAGTTAAAAAGATTGAAGGCAACGTTAAGAGCACACGGTTTGACTGGTCAGACAAACGTTAAGAAGAATAGGAAAAATTCAAAGAGACAGGCTAATGAGTATGATCGTGAGGAGAAAGCTAAGACTCTCAATAAAATTAGAGAGCAATTTAATCCATTTGAGATTAAAAATACAAAGGGGAAATCTTATAAGTTTGATCCGTTGAATGGTCCTATGGCTGTTGGGAAGCCGGGGATATCTAAACAAATTGGTGAAGAACAAAGATTGAGGGCTTATAATGTTAAGAAACAATTAAAGAATAGACGTGGTGGGATCAATGATAAAAGATTCGGTGAAAGAGATAAAAATTTGACTGAAGAAGAAAAAATGTTGGAAAGATTCACTAGAGAAAGGCAAAGTCAATCTAAAAGAAAAGCAAATCTATATAATCTAGATGATGATGACGACAATGACGAGTATAGTAATGGCTTTGGTGACCATTTAACACATCTAGGTAATGTTTTGTCCCAGGACATAGATGAAGATGATAATCTTGATGACCAATTCTTTTCAACTAAGAACAGTAAAAGATCACATTATGAAGAAGATTCTTTGGGTTTTGATAACATAGATGGTCCACCAAGGAAAAAGACCAAAGCTGAAGTCATGCAGGAAATTATTGCTAAATCTAAATTCTATAAACAAGAAAGACAAAAGGCTCAAAGAAAGTTAGAAGATGAGATTGAAAATGTTGATAATGAATTCGACGATGTTATGGCCGAATTATTTGAATCTAATAATAAGAATAATAATAATAATAATAACCAAAAATCAAATTCTATTAAACCTACATCTGTGAATGATGCTGAATATGATATGAATGTTAAAAAATTGTTATTAGATAGAAGAGCTGTTCCAGCAGATAGAACTAAGACGGAAGAAGAATTATTAAAAGAAGCTGAGCAAAAGAAAAAAGAATTAGAACAACAAAGATTGGATAGAATGAATGGTATTCTAATTGATGAAGAAGGTGAAGAAAAAGGTGTAGAAGACTTAGATGATGGGTTCTGGGAAAGTGAAGATGAAGACAATGAATTTCTGAATGAAGAAGATATAATTGCAGATTCAGATGATGATATTAAATTTAAAGAAGATGATCAAGAGATGGAAATTTCCAACGACACAAACAAGCATAATATTAGGGATATATCAACCAAAAACTCTACTTCATGTCCTGCTGATCATGAGACATTATTAAAAATCTTAGAAAAATCACCATTAACTGACCATCCAAAGATTATAAGAAAAATTATTAGAGATCATCAACCAAAGTTAGCTGAAGGTAACAAAGAACGTTTAGGTAAATTTACTACAGTTCTTCTAAGACATATCTTGTTTTTGGCTAATGAAGATTATGCAGAGAATGTTAATGAATTTAAGCTTGTGCAAGAATCGTTGATATCCATTTTAAAGACATTATCTGAAAAATATAATAAGGAACTTTCCAATGAATGTAGGGTTATAATCAAAGAAGTTCAAGATAAATTCAAAATTGATAACTTCAAATCCTTAAGTAACAGTGATCTAATGTTTTTCATTCTCGTTGGTATCATTTTCTCAACATCTGATCATTATCATTTAGTAGCCACCTCTTCCGTTATTCTGATGGCTGAATTTTTGGAACAAATCAAATTTAACAATTTGACCAAGATTTCATTTGCTACTGTTATTGTTAATATTCTTTCACAATATCAAAGGATATCAAAAAGGTATATACCAGAATTAGTTACTTTCTATGAAAAGATTTTGGCCACTTTCATCAACATTGACGAAACTGCTGCTATCAGAACAGATACAGATAAATTAGCATTTCAAGGAAATGTAATATTCGATGAAAATGATTCATCTATAATACAACTACATGATATCTTCAATGAGAAAGTAAACCGGACAACAAGTTTCCAAAAGGCAATACTTCTAAACATTTTATCATCATTAGATATATTTATCTCCAACATTTGGAGAAATCTACCCGCATTCCCTGAAATCATAATCAATATTAAATATATTATGTCCCAATATGTGGATAAATTTGAGACATTAACCATAGCCAAAAATGTTTATGATAAGATTATCAAGTTAGAAAAGTTCCATGAACATATACCATTGACGCTACAAAATCATAGACCTTTATCTATTCCATCAAATGCTCCTAAATTCGAAGAAAACTTTAACCCAGATAAGAAATCTTATGATCCAGATAGAACTAGAAACGAGATTAATAAGATGAAGGCTCAAATTAAGAAAGAACGTAAGTTTACTATGAAGGAAATTCGTAAAGATGCTAGATTCGAAGCAAGGCAAAGAATTGAGGAAAAGAAGAAGGCAAATGAAGAATATCATGCTAAGATGGCTCGTATTTATAATACCATTAGCACTGAAGAAGGTGCTGAAAAGAACAAATATGAAAGAGAGAAAAAACTTCGTACTGGTAAAAAATGATTTATATTAAATGATATGTTATATGAAATATGTCAATGTATAGAATATAGATGTTTATTCGATCGAAATTTTTTGTTTAAAAATATTTTGTAAAATAAGAATGAGTTATACGTCCAAATACATTTTTTTTTTCTTTAACAGATGTTATTATTTAGATTACATGTTACACATATCATACGCAAGAAGGTTATATTATTGGATTATTATTTTTTTTTTTTTTATTTCAAAATCTTATAATATTTCTTTAAAAACACATTCCGAAAATGTTGAGGGAAATATCCACAACATTTTGGGATGTTTCTTCCAATATCTAATAATATTCAACCGCTCTTAAAATAGAAATATATTGGGTATGTAAAATCTTACCAAACCTTCAGAATAATACAATAGATTCTAGTAATATATATATATATATATTGTATCAATATATGAACCGTTTTCTGATTAAGAGACCAAAAAAAATAATAAAAAAAAAAAAAAGAAAAAAAAAAATCAAATTATGATCAAACATTCGACTGCTCGTAGTATTCCTTGACTAATTTTAGAATTCCTTCTCTTTTTGTTGGTTCTAATCTGCTCTCCGTTTCAGATGTGTGATTATATGGGGGAGAAGAAGAAGAAGAAGAAGAAAGTTTGATAAATGAATTTGCCATGTTATTTTGATAAGATTTATTATTTTTGACGTAATTGACTTTGTATCCATTTTGATTATTTGTTAAATTCATTTGAAATAATCTTGGATTTTGTCCTGGTTTAAACTGCCTCTCCCATGAATATCTGTATTGATCACGAATCTTGTTAGTCCCGTGTGGTTTCCCGTTATCTTGCAGTAGTTGATATTTCCCAAGGGCTTTATTTTTATCGTTATAATCGTCAGTAAAATATAAATATGATTGTATCATTTTATTCAAGGTATTATCATTAACATTTAAATCTTGCATTCCACTAGTATTATTAACATGATCCAGGGATCCTGAAGATAAATTATTGGGTAATGTTGTTGTACTCTTTTCAATATTGTCGAACATTCCAAATTTACAAACATATCCTAAACCGTCTACATAGACAGAGGAATCCTTAAAGAAATCGATTATTGAATCTGTTGATTTAGGCAACGAAAACCATAAAATGAAAGGCGTAGATATTAAACTTGTCAACTCTTTAAAAAGTAAGATAATTTTTAAGTTGTAAAATTTGCAAAATTCGTCTTTAACTTCCTCGGTATGGTATTTTCCTGCCCATTCCTTAGGTAAATAATGGGTGTAATTACTTAATTCTTTAATCTTTTCTTCTGGTTCAAAAACGGTATATATTTTGGAGATTGAATTATGAGAAATTGTCCAAATGGAACCAAATAATGTCAAATAAAAGAGGACTGATCTATTATTTGTAATTTCAAAATTTAAAAAATAATCAGGATCAAAGACAGTCAGTATAGCCAGTATGGCGACAAATGAGCCAGATATAAATGAAATGAACTTCATTACAATATTATATTTTTCTCTAGGAAATTGGTTAGTGTATTGGTCTGCTATAGGTATACTAGAATCTATTCTTTTTCTAAAAAGATGGTAAAGTTCATTATACTCTCTAAATTTCCATTCTGCAAAAGGTGTATATTGTCGAACACCAATTGACCCTGGTGATGTTTTATATTCGTTGAAATATTTGAAAAAATAAAGTAGTATAAAGTAGGTGACTAAGAATGGTGATAAGATAATATTTAAAAAGCCGGCTAACATAAATCTTTTATTTAATTCATCTTTGATATATTGTCTTTGGGAATTTCTTAAAATGTTTTGTTTTAAGAAGCCAGATTCATTAAAAATGTACCCAATTATACACAAGTTAATATTCCATTCTAAAGTTTTTGTTAAATTGTAAGAATTTGATAAAGAAGAAGAATTAAAGAAAGATGGTAATGGTAACGATAAATCCAATATATCATTATTAAATAGAGCAATCAGAAAATTTTCTTTCCTCATAATTCTATTTGCAATATCTAGTGCACTGATTCTATTTTTAGCTTTAACTTCAACGACATTTGCAGTAAGTGCATTCAGATCCTTCAAAGAAATGATTTGATTTACTACATTTTGCCAGGGGATAGTTTGTAATTCATCATCATTAATATTTAATAAATGATTATAAAAATTTTTTATATCAATCAAATTCTTATAATCAAAATATAATTGAATCAATTTCAAAAATAGGAAAATGTAGAATATCCATAATAAAAATTTAATAAAACCTGTTATATTATTTTTATAACATTGACTTTGTGAAATTTCTGACCAACTATGGGCCTTTGGTAATAATGAATAATCGATACAATAACTTAAATAAGTGGACACATATACAACAAATAATAATGTCAATAGATTCAAAAATTTTTGTAACAAAATACAAAGAAATCCGTTGCCTAAATAATAATTATAAACATCTTGTAAAAATGTATCCAAATTATCAACATTGGCCCATTTCCAAAGAGCTTTCTCCTTTGAATTTAATGTATGAATTTTATTTGAGGGTGTATTATTGAGGATAGAGATATGACGAAGAATACTAGGTCTTTTAGGTATATTTTTTTTTGGAAAATCTTCTTGAAATATAAAACTTTTATTTTCATCTTGAATATCTGTATGAGTACGATTATTAAAATACTTGTTGAAATAACGAGTGTACTTTTGATTTATTGAATCTGATTTTAAATGATCAACATTTTCTGTCTTATATATAAAATCGTTATCATTACTCTCTGTATCACTTCTACTAGTTTTATTATTATTATTATTGTTGTTGTTGTTGTTATTTGAAAATTGTTCATATATGGAAAATTGTCCTATTTTAGGAACGGAATCAAAGGATTCATTTTCAACATTATTTATCAGTTGTTCTCTTTTATTGAAATATAAATCAGGTTTAGAATTTAAAGTACGATTATCTGAGTCAGTATCTTCATGTATATTATTTCCTATGGGGGAAGATGGAGAAGATATTGTAGGTGATGAATCTTCTTCTTCTTCTTGATCTGATTCGGGTATTCTTGATGTATATTGATGGATATAATTTGAAGGGATAGTAGTATTGTGAATATTACTACTGCTACTACCACTACTAATATTTTTTTGTTTTATTTCAAGAGGAAACGTACTCAATTCTTCATTTTCTATTAAATTTTTAGCTTCATCACTTTGGATTCCAAAAATTTTCGATAAAAAAGTGGTACGTTTACCAATTTGAGTTATTTGACTCTCTGGATCATCAATAGATTCACGAACATTTATATTGTGCAAATCACTGTCCATTATATCTTCTACTTACAGAAAGAAAGAAAGAAAGAAAGAAAAAAAAAACTTATGAATATATAAAACGTTTGTGTATTTGTTAAAATATTGTAAAAATCAAGAACTATTTGAAGTCTCAAATCAGTTAAAACAAAAAAAAAAAAAAACAAAAAAATACAAGATACCTTTGTAATCAAAGAAATATTGCCTTTCCCGTCTCTCTTTAGTCCTTTATATATGTATAATATATGATTTCAACAAGAGAATAAAATTATCTTTTCTTTCTCATCAAAACAAAGAGAGCGGGGCAAAAAAATAAAAAAAATGAAAAACGAAAAGGAGGGAAAAATTCCCCTTCCAACTCCAAAACAAAGAAAACAAACAATGTGTCGGCGGCTAAATTAACCCAAAACGGGCGAAGGGAGGAGGGGAGAGAAATATGTAATTTTTTAAAGTTTGTCTTTGTCACTTTATAAAAGGTTGGACTGTGGTAGTATAATATACATATTATTGTACATATGTATATATATGTATATTATACTACCACACAAACAAACAAAGAGTGATAACTTATCTTCATTCTCTTCTTGATGGTGATACTCATTCGAATCTAGTAAATTTGTATAATATGGGTCATTAAATACTTACAAAAAAATTGGGTGTAACAAGAATTCTATCATCAATTCTACCTAAATACTCTACAGTAGATGTTTCTTCCTCATCTATATTTAATGCAACTATATCTTGAATAAATGATGTCTCTGCACCTCTACTTACCTCCATTACCACTTCACCTATACGAACTGTCATCTTACCAGATTTGTGAATTCTTAATGCTCCAATCTTTCCTCTTAGTTCTTCTTGTGGGATAGCCACAATTTTCTTTTTAGTTTTTTTAGTTTTAGTCTTCTTTGCTACCGGTTTCTTTATTTTATCTTCTACTTTTTGATTATTATCCTCTGTTTGTTTTTTGACTGTGGTTGTCTCTAAGTTTACCGTTCTATTTTCTTCATTTTTAGGTGTGACATCTTGGAATGTTGGTAGTGTGTATGGTATTTGGAATAATATAAATTTATTGGATTTATTGTTTATTTTTTGCAACTTGTGTCTCAGCTTTTCATGATCACGATTAATTTGAATGGTTTCAATCTTCATATCTTTTGCATCAAATGGTTCGTATTCAGAATCTATATTCAATTTATTCAATTTATCTTGTAATTCTTCTCTCTTGTTCTCCAATGTATCAATAAGAGTATGGTTATCACTCCCCATCTTCTTATCATTAGATGATGATGAAGCTGGAGAATCTTCATCGGTTGTCATGACACCTGGAGTTGGTTCACGTGTGGTTGTCTCAGTTAGTGATTTCTGTATATCCTTCTTTAATAGATCTATATCTTCATGTCTAACACGCAATGGTCTAACTGGGAACAATTCCTCGATTCTTCTAGCTTGTAAAGCCTCCTCATCTAACTCTATATCACTGTCAACACTGTATTTTTCATCGAGTTCTAAATCATCCCTTCCAACTCTATATTCTCTACCCATATTAAATTTAGCAACATGGCTTTTAGAATCATCATCCTCTTCTTCCACAACTTTCTTATAATCATCTTCTTCATCTAAATCAGATTCGTTTGTATCATTTTCAATGGTCAAAAAACCCTTCTTAACCAAAGAAGAATAATCACCTTCCACTTTAACAAACCCTCTTCTCATCATGTCCCCCGCACCACGACCATTATCACTAACAAAATTTCCTGCAGTTAATGGACCAGAAGAAATGACGTGTGTATTGGCCAAATATCTAGGAACTCTTCTTTGCCTTTGATTACCTGTTCTACTATTCTGCTGATTCGTATTTTTATTATCCTTTCTATCAATTGAAACTTCCGGTTTCACTTTTAACGCTGAGGCTTCTCTTTCCTCCTTTGATCTTCTTGTACCTGCCTTTGGTTTGAATTTAAGTGCGGTCTTCTTTTTCATATTTGGACCGTTAAAGGCATCTCGTGCAGCATCTTTTAAAGAGGGTAAACGACCTGAACTCATTATGAACCAAATCCTTCTCTCTCTCTCTCTCTTGGTGTTTATATGATATCTGCTACAGTTATTATTGTTATTATTATTATTTTATTGATTTATATTTTATTTGATCCCTATCACACACAACACACCACTTGCTTGTAATTCCTCATTTACTCCTTTCCTCATCTCATTTGTCTTCAAATTTGTTTTTTTTTTTTTTTTAGCCCTTTCTTTTAATTAAAGAGAGGGGAAAAAAGGAAAAATGAAAAAATTTTGTCTTCCTTTAGAGATCATCTCACAAACTTTCACAGTTATATCAACATGTTTTACCCATACATAAGAACACAAAACTAAAACATCAAACCATTGTACCAAAATATACCGAACCATAAATAATACTATATTTGTAGAAATGCCAAAAATAAAAGGGAATGCATCTAAAAGAAGAGAGGAGGAGGAAGACCCATACGGTTTAAATGAAGTCGATGAGTTTGCTGCTAAGAATGAAAGAATTTTATTAGAAAATTCTACGCTGTACAATGGAAATGGACAGGATGATGAGGATCAACTTGATGATGATGAAGAGGAGGCAGTCATGGATATTAGTGATGTCAGTGATGAGGATGAGGATGAGGATGATCTTCAAATGGAAATTGATGGTGAGAAAGCATACAGGCAAGTCTTTGGTCGTAACTTAAAGGATGATCAAAGACCTTTAGAAGATGGAGAATTAGAGGATGAGGAAGGGGTGTTGAATAATGAGAATGCTTGGGGGTCAAACAAAAACGAGTACTATGGTGCTGACGATTTGGATGATGATGAAGCAGCTAAAGAGATTGAAAAGGAAGCATTACGCCAACAAAAGAAACATTTGCAAGAACTCAACATGACAGACTATCTAGATGATGAAATTGAAGAAGAATGGGTACAAAATGCAAAAGAGTTTGACGTCTCTGAATTCCAACAATCTACAAAACAAACAAAGAGAAGTGATATTTCTTTAAAAGATGTCCATAATATGGATCAAGAATCTAAAAGGGAATATTTTAAGACTATGTTTCCAGAATATTTACCTCTTTGTCAAGAATTTACTCAATTAACTGAGGTTCTTGATGATATGAAAAAATTAAAACAAAATAATGAATTCATTAAAATTAAAACCATTGCCCTTTCAACATACCTTGGTTCAATCGCTGCATATCTAGGTGTGTTGTCCTATGAATTTAATAATAATGAAGATTTCACAACTATGAAAAATCATCCAGTTATGGAAGCTATTTTAACTACCAAGGAAATATGGAGACAAGCTAATGAACTGCCTAATGATTTCGATTCTCATATTCAAAAAGAACAACAAATAAATTCTGAATATGACGATGATGATACAGTCAGAGATGTTAAAGAAATAGATAATGAAATCTTCAACGATATTCCTGAAGAAGAAAAGGATGGTAATGAGAATGTTGAAGGTAAAGATAACGAAGATGTAGATGAAGCTGATTTAGATGATTTTGAAGAATATGTAGGTGTATCTCGTATTAATAGAAAAGTTTCGAATTCAAAGAGGGAAATTGTCGATAGAGAAGGGTCCAAAGAAGCTAAAAATGACGAAGATGAACTTGTTGATGATTTTGTTGAATCTGAAATGGCAGATGTTGATGCACAAGAAAAGAGGAAAAGGAAAAAATCTTTACGTTTCTACACCTCCAAGATTGATCAACAAAGTAATAAGAAAACGGATAGATTCATTGGTGACGATGATATTCCATATAAGGAAAGACTATATGAAAGACAACAAAGATTAATGGAGGAAGCCAGGAAACGTGGTCTTCATGATAAGAATGGTGCAGATTTAGATGATAATGATTATGATTCTCAAGAAGAAGCTACAATCTCTAAATCTGTTAATGATGAAAGTATAAACGAATATTATCAACAGATTCAAAGAAATAGAGAGGAAAGAAGGCAAAGTCGTAAGGAGGCACATAAGACTGCTCTAATAGCGGCTAGAGAGGGTAAGTTGGCCGAAGCTATAGAAGCTGTGGGTGAAGATGGTAAACGTGCAATTAATTATCAAATCTTGAAGAATAAGGGTCTAACACCTAAGAGAAAGAAAGAAAATAGAAATGCCCGTGTTAAAAAGAGAAAGAAATACGAAAAGGCTCAAAAGAAACTCAAATCTGTTCGTGCAGTATATTCAGGTGGTCAATCCGGTGTTTATGAAGGTGAAAAGACTGGTATAAAGAAGAACTTAACGAGATCTATTAAGTTTAAAAACTGAGTTTTTCTCTAATAAAATACAGGAAAATATTATTCTAAATACAGTTTAAGATCGGATGTTTGCTAGTGTAAGATAGCTTTGTAACCTACATATATAAATCTTTTAATTGTAAAAACACTATAGAGAATACGGTAGGAAGCATATTGTTATATATTTTCTAGTGAATCATGTCTTAGTGCTAATGGATCAGCTTCGCCTGAGAGTATACTGGCTAATTTTTTCTTCAATAATTCACTATTTGTATTAGTTTCTAAATCTAAGTCCCACGATAGGAAAGCTTTAATAATTTTTTGTTTCTGAACAAAAGTTTGTTTGTCTTCTTCAGTGATCATTTGAAATTCATCATAGAGATCCAACCCTTTTACTAATCTTTCATTTAATTGACACGCTCTTTCAAGAATTTCCTTTTTCATTCCACACACTTTGGCACAGTAAATTCCCAAAGAGTTTGTCGATATTCCTTTCTTGATTTTAAACAAAAATGTTATACCTAGTTTATCATCTGGTATATTTTTGGTAAGATTCACACCTTCAGGTTGTAAAATATCAGTTTGAAAAAAAGAGACCCCAGGAATTTCAGTTGATAAAACATCAGCACGAAATAATTCATGGAAGTGTGTACAGGCAATTGTTCGTGGACAGTCAATCTTTTTGGATAAGTAAAGAACAATAGCCCCAAATAAGGCTGGCCCATCTATTATATCGGTCCCTTTACCATATTCATCTATTAATAACAAACTTCTGTCTGTACAAAGGGCCAGAGCTTTTGAAATTTGTTCTGAATCAATCTCGAATGAACTTTGCATTTTAGAAATGCTTTCCTGTGTTCTAATTCTTGTGAATATTTTGTCAACTATACCTATCTCTGCTTTTAATGCTGGAATAAAACATCCAATTTGAGCCATATAAACAAGTAACCCTATTTGTGATAAATATACGCTTTTCCCAGATGCATTGGGCCCTGTTAATATTTGCAGTCGTTTATTATTTTGTTTATTCCATGCATCATCTTCAAAAAGGCCACCCTCTATGTGAATATCATTAGGAATGTAATTTTCAAGAAAAGTTTCGTATAATGGATGTCTACCTTCTGTTACCTTTATTATACACTTTTTATCGGTTATATCTGGTTCTACAAAATTTCTTTCTTTTGAAACAAGGGCAAATGATTGATATACATCCAATTCACCCAGTAATTCATAATAACGACATAATAAATCTGCCTCTAATAGAAGTTCTTGTTTCAAATTATAAAGAATTTCGATTTCAATATCGGCAATAGTTGAATATATATTCCCATATTTATTTGTTAATAATTCTGTTTGCACAGTTTTGAAATAAATTTCTGTGTCAGTCCTAAATATCTCTTCCCAACCAAGACTACTAAAACCTACAAAATAGTCTTCGATATTTGTATTCACCGTCACCAAGAAACTTAGTTCTGGTATAAATAGAACATTAGTTAGTTTCTCCTTAAAAGTACTAAATAAAATATCCTTTTGATTTTCGGTTAGTACATCTAATATTATATTTTCAGTTACATTAGCCGCTTCAACTATTAAATCTTCAATATGACCAGCAATTATTCGCAATTCCTCTAATCTTTCATCAACATCTTCTGCAATTATTAGTCTCTTCATGACTTTAGATATTTCGAAATCAATCACATTTTGAAGAAGTTGGGATAGGTGTTGAAATTTCGTACCATCAATAGTTTTTCTTATCTTAATTATTAAATTATCGGAGTTCGGACAATCTAAGGAACATAAAATTTGAAATATCGATAATGCATTTATTAGATATTTATTTAAATTTAACCATGTTTGCAAAGTTTCTTTCCCCTGTTCCAAATGCTTGACCACTGTAAAAATATCAGGACATTTCTCCATACAGCGTCTAAAGTCTTCAAAATGTATGCTATTTGAACTTGTAAGCCATATTTTGATCATCGAATATCGGTTCTTAATTTGAACTACATCTGTTAATGGGAAGGTCAACCATGACCTTAAAAGCATTTTTCCATAAGAGGTTGAGGTATGATCCAATAAATCATATAAAGATAAAAATTCATTGCTAACAGTATTATAGTAACCTATTTTATGCTGTGGTCGGAAAATTCTCAGAGAGTAGAGGGCATCATCATCAAGAAGCATCTTATCTTTTATGTTAATTATTACTAATTTATTTATGGGAAGTGCGGCGACGTTGTGGTCGTTTTGCTGACTCTCAGCCTCTTGTAAGTACATGTTGTCAGCTTCGGACCATTGATTATAAAAGAATAAGATACATCCAACAGTAGCAAATGTACATTTTGTTTCATTATCTTTATGGACTATTAAATTTTGTAGTAGAGAATTCTCTTCTTTGCTTTCGAATTCCAAAGCTAAAATAATGCTACTTTTTTTGAAGTATTGATTACTTTGTAGTTCTAATTTACAATTAAGTTCTTTGCATTTGTTAGAGATAAAATTGTAACAATTTTCGTTTAATCTTGAAGATACTATACATAGATTCGGAACCAACCCATTGAAGATTTGTCCAATGATTGAATTTAGTTCACCACTATATTTGTTCATTTCTTCATTTTGAGATCTTCCAGAATTATATTTTATACTTAAAGTATAGTCTACTGGTAATACTTTTAAAGTTCTAGTAGAACTATCAATGATCGAAAGACCCAATTTATTTTTAATCACGTCTAGGCATATTATTGTTGAATTTTGTGAATCAAAACTATATTCCAAAAAAGATTGATCACTAGTTGCATCTGTTGTACTTAATCCAGCCATTTTATGGTTTTTTTTTTATTTTGTTTCCCTAGGTGTTTTTAAAAAGGTTACTTTATAAAAACATTTATAGTTGTATGTGAATCATTTCTATTATAATGTATAGTTTTACTCAATTTTACTATAAAAATGTTGAGCGGCTAAATTTTTCGTAGATCGGAACCAAAAAGTTTAACTTTTCAGAAAATCGTCACAACCTTGAAGAAGAATTTCAAAACAAGATATAAAGCAAATAAGAAATACTATTGAGTTTTTTCAAACCTAGCCTGATTACAAACACACTTGATGATAAATATGATTCATGTGAATTAATATTAAGAAAATTTTCATTTGAATTAAAAATAAGAAAAAGAAAATCATATTAATTAGAATGTTTTCAATGTATTTGAGTGCATAATGGAACGACTATGTAAGATTATTTTGAATAATTGAAAGATCGGTCCTCTTATATACATAAAGTGTATAAATAAATTGATATGTTTTATAAAAAAATGATACTTAAAAAAGATCTTATGGGAAAGAAACCTATTTTTAATGTTATCAATATTCCTGACATATCAAAATTAGAGTGAAGGTCATCTACTTTTTTAAAATATTAAAAGTGAAAAATGCATGCATATAACTTGAAAAGAGTGTTTTTATTTTCTAATTGTTCTACTTCTTATCGTTCCTTTTCTCCTTTATTTTTTTATTTTTTTTTTGTTAATTGTTTATTAAAAAATGCTCATGTTTAATATCTCAATGGTGCAATTCTCTTTACCTGGATTTCTTTTGTATTTTTTTCTCCGTTACTGTTATCCATCTTTCTACAAGTTGAGAACATGATCCAAAACTACGATGTGAGTATTTTTCATAAATGGCATTATGATGTGCTGGTGCATCTTTGCAATTATCAAGTATTAAAGATACTAACGGTATTAATTGTTGTTGTGTATAACCTGAATAATAAATATGTTTTTGCGACCATGAATTATAACCCAGTATAATTCGGCTTAAAAAATATGCACCTGCAGCAAGCCAACTTGGTTGAGCAGATACCAATCTAGAATCCATTATTGTCGATTCCAACAAATATTTAGCTAAAGTTCTGATATCATATTCGTAGTCATCTGCTTTACTTATTCTTCGAAGAAATGACATAGGACCGGGCCATCCAAGCTCAAAATCCAATGTGTCTATTATATACCGTTCTGCTTCAATAATATCTTCTCTACCATAAGCTCCATTTAACATATATATGATTTCTTTTAATGTTGGACAATTTATCTCTTCATACTTGCATGCAATAAATAATGCAGATATGCCAACTAATTGGAGATTGTCCAAAATTACTGTCTTTTTGGATAGAAATCTATCGATAAGATTAATTGTAAGGTATAATGTTTCTGGCAACAGATGAAATCTTTGATGAACTTCAACGATCCAATCTAAGAGAATTCTTCTATATGACCATTTCAAATTCGGTTGATAATGCATATAATTGGGATCTGGTCTATACTTTTCTTCTAATTGTTTCATGTAATCAAATATGCCATTACTTAGTTCGGATACCATTACAACGTCATATGTATCTTCATCCATGGGATCAGGTGTAGATCTATAATATTTTCGATAACTTTCATCTAATAATTGTTTAGATAGATCATCCATTTTTGGTTTCAATGGTTCTCTTAGAATGTCATTATTATCATCATCTTCTACATTCGAGTATTCATTGGAGAGAGATGTTTCATTCCGATGTTGTTCTATTGTAGAATTTGATACATATTTATTATACGTTTCATCATTTTGGTACCTATCGCATTTATTAGTGTGAATATTATTATCAGTTATATTATTGTTACTATTAGCATTTGAATCATCTAAATAGCTCGTATTTGTTAATATTTTACTATCTCGATCACATAAATACATTTTATTTGGTTGGTCACTATTCAGCTTACTGTTTTCTTTCCTTGAAAGATAGTTATCATCATTTTCAGGCATCAACTTTTGCTTATTTTCCACTTTTGAAGTCACATCTGAAAGTGCGGTTCTATGTTTAGGTATATGTAAACTAGAAAAGGAAGAATTCGAATGTCTATTAGATGAAGATGTTGAAAAGTGATTTATATTCGATCCTGTTTTTACTCTCGATAAAGTGGTAAAATTACTAACGACATTATTATTACAATATTTTGCATTGAAATTGTCTAATATTGGTTGATTTTCTTTATCTATGGAGATATTTTGATCAGTATTTATTTGTGAATTATTGATTCCTACACCAATATCAGTAGTTCTCCATTTAGTATCTATAAATGGATTAATATTAACCATACTATCTCTGGTTACAGAAGGAATGACATATCCAGCTGAATATGAATGGTGATGATGAATGTGTCCTGTTTGACTCATAGTTTAATTTTGAATCTTCTATTTTATAAACAAAAGACCGTGTATAGAAATTATTATGGATTAGAAAACAAATATCAACAAAAACTTCTTTCTTGAAGTGAACAATATTGAGCCTAATGTAAATAGCAATTAAAAAGAACAAAACTGTAAAAAAAAAAAAAAGAAAGAATATATAGAAGCAATGAGCATACAAATTTAAAGATAATATGAAATTGTGTGCATCCACTAAGTTGCTAATATTTTATTTTTAACTAGCTATAATTTTTTTTTCTCTCTTCAATAATCAAACCAAAACAGTTTTTTTTTGAGGCAAAAAAAACAACTGTTTTATTTACTTAGTATTCTTTACTTATTCGAAATTAATTTATGTTATGCCATTACTCTTTGAAATAACAACAATTTTATAGCAGCATTTGTCTTTGTTGCAATAATTTTTTTTTTCAGTGAAATCTCAAATTTGAAAATGTAAACAAACAAAACAGGAAATTGCAAAAACAACGACGTCACAAAAAAAATGAAAAGAATAAACATAGTATAGAGAAGGAATAAGAGTAACCTTGAAAACTTAAGAGGTTGCCTCTATTACATTAAACGAGACAGAGGAGTATAAAACAGTGTGGAAGATCTACAGTCCAACAACATTTCACCGATAAAATGCGTATTGTTTAAATAAATCGATAACTCTCTCTATTGATAATAATATTAATAAATTACATAAATATACAAATACGCAGATGGGCCACTTCGGTTATTTGCTTTTAGTATACTATTACTATATTGTTATCTATCTAATTTATATGTATTGAAACTTAATTTATTACAGTCTTTTCTCCATTGTTCTTTAACTTCTACAGAATGCGAATCGGCAAACAGAAACACATTTCTACTTAACTTACCTGCCGCAATCCAACCTTGAGATGGATGTCGGCTTACTACAGCATGGACAGTAGGTGTTCTCATATAAGCTAGATGTTGTCTTTGACTGATATCCATATTAATGGCTCTACTTATACTGGCAAATGCAAAGATTTTTTTTTATGTTTAAAATTAGTGCGTAAAATACAGGCCCATCTCCTAGTTTGATAAATACGTTTGATTATCAAGTTAGGTATCAGTACATTAGAGTTTAGTATATATATATATTCAGTTTCTAGATCGTTATCTATGTTTGTATAGGTTTCACCATCATTACTTGTAGACGACGTGATTTTCTAGTTGTAATAGCAACAAATTTCTCTTTTTTTAATTCGTCTAGCAAAAAACTTGTAACTGATTTCACTTGTTTCTTCTTTCGTTGGTTTGTTGATGTAAATTTTACATTTTGTGGTAAAACAATGATGTTATTTATATATGTAATTTTTTCAATAAAACATTATTTCTCTTTACATTTTTAATTTTTTTTTTTATTTTTTCGAAGCACGTCAACTTTTTATTATTATTGTTTTTATGCTTAAAAATTGTGTTGAATAATGGAAAACACTTTTAACACTTTTTCTACTTTAGGCAGGTAATTACATCAACAAAAACAAAAATACACACACTTTAAATAGAGGAAAGACCTTCAAGTTCATTAGTAGAAGATAAACTATCTTAAAGAACGAAAATAATAATAACAATAATAATAATAATAATAAAAGGAATCAGAATTTATTTTAAGAATATTAGCCTAGCAAATGAGTGATCGTAGTAATATTTTAAAAGTATTTAATCCACCTCGTTCTTCTAGTACTAGTGATCAAAATGGTAATAATACTATCAAAAGCAATGTGGATGAAGAGTGTATTGGTTGCAGTGCATTTAGCTCTCTATTTTCACTTATTGGAGGCAGTTATTTATTAAGTGGGTATCCAACAAGAAAAAGCAACCCTAAATGGACTGAACAAGAGTACAACAAGATTCATCCGAAATTGTGGAGAACTTCGTTAAGATCTGTTGGTGGGTTTGTGGTCCTTTTTGGACTTTATAGATCCTTCGAAACTTACCGACTCTGGAAAAAACTGGAGAATACTCCTTTACAATGATATTAATGATGTATTTTATTGGTAGCTATGAATACATCCGATCGTGCTCGTTATATAGTATCAGTAATAATTTGTATATAATAAGGACTATTAGACCAAAAAAAAAAAAAGATTCAATGAAGTGTTATTGATATTTATTGTACATTTTATATTATTTAATAAGACGTGGCGTCTTTGGAAAGTGTATTACATACAACACAAAGAATAAAGTATTGCCATAAAAATATGAAAAGAAAAAGAACTGTAATACTGAAAATAAAAAAAAAAGGTTTTATATATAAAATGAGCAAAATAGGGTGGGGTTATTATTTTAATATATACAAATACATGAATCTGCTATTATTGCTTTACTTTAAAAAAAAAATACATTCCATTAATAAAGAGTTTTTCTAGTCGAATTTTTCGATTCCAATTTGGCTCTTTCAATTGCTTCTTTCCTAATTTGAATATACTTTTTAATCTTCGATTTAACTTTTTTACACCAAAAGTTGGAATAATTTGTATACTTTGGTTCATTTTCATTATTATATTTTAAGATGAAGCTATGAGATAACATTTGTTTAATGGAAGATCTTAATTTTGCATCTTTAATGCAACATTTGGAAACAAAATCCACCATATATGGCGGAAATTTATAATTTGGATCATTTACAAGCAAACATGGTGCACTTTCATTGACAATCCTTTGTAAAAGATCTAATATTACATCTGGTGTATCATTATGCCCCCCTAATGGGAATTCTCCAGTAACCAATTCTATAATAACTAAACCCAACGACTAAACGCCGTCCTTTTTTCGAATACACATTCCCCTGAATTCTCTCTGGTGACATATAAGTTGATGTACCAACAAAAATATTTGCAATAAGATTAATAATTTGTTTTGATACACCAAAATCACGTATTTTTCACTTCACCATGACAATCCATTAACACGTTTGATTGTTTGATGTTTCTGTGTATAATCTTATAATTGTCATGTAAATATTCTAAACCTGTCAATATTGCATACGAGATTATTAACCCAAGTCTCATTACCATGAGTCATTTTCCTATTTTTAAAATATTTATAAACGGATAATATTTTGGAAAGAGATCCACAATCCATGTATTCCAATAATATTATTAAGCAATTGTTTACTAATAATTTCATTACTTTTTTCCAATAGGAATACTTTTTTCTTTTTTACAGAGCGTTTTTGAAGTTGGGATATGAAAAAACTTTAGTCACTGTACCTGAGTTACCTTCACCAATTTTCGCCAATCTGACCAAATCCTGTAATTGATGTGCATACTCTTCATTACAAATGGCTTCTTCAATGGATGTGGCAACTATAACTCCTTTGAACATTATGAAAATTGCTTGTGTCATCAGAAAGGTGATCATTAAACTCGATTTTATTATTGTGGGTCTTAAGAGTATTAGAAGTCATTGCACCCTTTGATGGTGAACTAAGTTTGCTATCTAATGGTGACGATGAAATATTTGAATCATGGGGAGACGATATTGATATTTATAGAACTAAAGATGCAGAGGGGTCTGTAAAGAAACGTTGTTTGATCTTCTGATAAGATTATCTAGATGATGGTTAAAATTTCTACGAATTTACAGTGATTGGAATGGTCCATTCTTTTGTGGTATATTATTAGTAGTTGAATAGTTCTCATTATTATATATTGAGAACGATTTCATACTATTTTCTAAACATGGAATATTATTAAAGTTAATAATATGATCTGAGGAAGAAGAAGTAATGTTAGAGGAACGTTCTGTTGTTTGTATATACGTAACCACCATATTTCTAATATAATGTAATATATATATATATATTGCGTTTGTTCTTATATTTAAACTGAAATATTATTTATTATACAGGACCTTTTTCTTTCATTGAGAGTCTTATTATCTTTATGTAAAAATTAGAGAAGGGAAAAAAAAAAATAAAAAGATGCAAAAAATCTCGACCACTAAACACCGTACACCACATACAAACAGTTTTGTTTTTCACACACTTTTACTTTGTGTCGTCGAGCGTGATCTTATTTTTGTTTTTCTTTGTTTTTCTTTGTTGTTGTTCTTTTTGTATTGGCCAAAAGAGAGGAGGAAGAAAATAATCGTTGAGACTTTTTTGTCAAAGACAAACAAACCACTTAAAGTACACTTTTCCTTTCCTTTCCTTTAATCTTCTTGTAATCAATGATATGTTTATATATATATTCCTATGTGTAAGAAATATATTGTTTTAGCTACTCTTTTCTTCTTTAGTGTTCAATAAATTTCTAAAATACAACCTTCCATATCCACTTACAAGTTATCTAATTTGTTTTTCTTTATTTTATTTCAAAATTATACAAGAAGAAATTAAAATAATAAAAATAAGAGAACAAGGAAATTTGTTTATTCGTTTGATTGATAAGATATTAGCTTTTTTTTCATTTCATTTTATCTTTTTTATTATATTACTTTATTACAGTCATAGGTTATTCCAAGTCTTAAAAAAAAAAAATAAAAAACTACAACTGTACATTAATTGTATTATTATATATTAGAACTCTGTTAAGAAGAAAAGACATTCTTTTTTTTTTTTAAGAAATTCTTTTCTTGATACTTTTTTTTAGGTTAATAAATTTTTGTTAAATTACACCGCTGATACATCCATTTTTTTTTATCGTCTATTAATTATCTAATTTAGCACATTTTATTCATATCCACTACGGCTAGGAATTATTATTTTAGAACAAGAAATATTTTAACGTTAATTTAGAAGTAGAAACAAATATTTAACTCTCTTATTTGTTTTATTATTTTTATTTTTTTTTTACATTTATTTATTTATTTGTCTGTTTGTTTGTTTGGATTTTCTCTTTTTTTTTTTTGTTTGTTTTAAATATGAGTGAAGATTGGAAATCGCAATTAAATATCCCTAAAAAGGATACTAGACCTCAAACTGAAGATGTTTTGAATACTAAAGGTAACACTTTTGAAGACTTTTATTTAAAAAGAGAATTATTAATGGGTATTTTTGAAGCTGGTTTTGAAAAACCTTCTCCAATTCAAGAAGAAGCAATCCCCGTAGCTATCACTGGTAGAGATATTCTAGCAAGAGCTAAAAATGGTACTGGTAAGACTGCAGCTTTTGTCATCCCAACTTTAGAAAAAGTTAAACCAACTCTAAACAAGATTCAAGCTTTAATTATGGTTCCAACTAGAGAGTTGGCTTTACAGACTTCTCAAGTTGTCAGAACTTTAGGTAAACACTGTGGAATCACCTGTATGGTTACTACCGGTGGTACCAATCTAAGAGACGATATTTTAAGATTGAATGATACTATCCATATTTTGGTGGGCACTCCAGGTAGAGTCCTTGATTTAGCCTCAAGAAAGATTGCTAATCTTTCCGATTGTCATTTGTTTATTATGGATGAAGCTGATAAGATGTTGTCTCGTGATTTTAAGACTATTATCGAACAAATCTTGTTTTTCTTACCAAAGAATCATCAATCTTTATTGTTTTCGGCCACTTTCCCATTAACCGTAAAAGAATTCATGGTTAAACATTTAAATAAACCTTATGAAATTAATTTAATGGAAGAACTTACATTAAAGGGTATCACTCAATATTATGCTTTCGTAGAAGAAAGACAAAAATTACATTGTTTAAACACTTTATTTTCCAAGTTGCAAATTAACCAAGCAATCATTTTCTGTAATTCAACAAATAGAGTAGAATTATTGGCCAAGAAAATTACAGATTTAGGTTATTCATGTTATTACTCTCATGCTAGAATGAAACAACAGGAAAGAAACCGTGTATTCCATGAATTCCGTCAAGGTAAAGTGAGAACCTTAGTCTGTTCAGATCTTTTGACCCGTGGTATTGATATCCAAGCCGTTAATGTAGTAATAAATTTCGATTTCCCAAAGACCGCGGAAACTTACTTGCATAGAATCGGTAGATCCGGTAGATTCGGTCATTTGGGTCTCGCCATCAATTTAATTAATTGGAATGGTAGATTCAACCTTTATAAGATCGAACAAGAGTTAGGCACTGAAATTGCTGCTATTCCAGCTACAATTGATAAATCTTTATATGTCGCTGAAGACTCTTCCAGTGTACCTATCCCCATGACTATAATGGATAATCAACAGTCACATCAACAAAACCCTCAAATATCGCATAACAATAATATGAATACAACTGGTAGTGTAAATATTCCACCACAACAAAACAATCCTCAATTTTCTATGAATATACACCATATACAACAACAACAACAACAACAATTTTAATGTTTTGAGATGTAAATTTAAACTGGATTTAAAACTCGAAATAAAAATATGAATATGAATGAATAAATCATATTTTTTTTATTCGGAATGTCATGATTTTGCATTTTTTTTTTTTTTTGATCTGTTGAGTTCTGTAATTAATTTAAAAAATTAGATTGATCATATATATATATACTTTATTTTATATTTAT
Organism: Arxiozyma slooffiae; assembly: GCA_017347545.2. Taxonomy (NCBI): domain Eukaryota; kingdom Fungi; phylum Ascomycota; class Saccharomycetes; order Saccharomycetales; family Saccharomycetaceae; genus Arxiozyma; species Arxiozyma slooffiae. The sequence goes on along the minus strand of JAFHAQ020000002.1, from coordinate 315,524 downwards.
ACTTTTATGTGTATATGCATATATAGATCTATACAGGAAACGATAGATTATATTTTTTTTTATGCATTAAAACGATTGACGGTGAAACTTCGCTATTCCCTAAATACGGGGGAGGTTGCCTTAATATTATTTGAGAAATAAGTAAACCCATTCAAGAAGCACGGATGTCTGTTGATATAATGGAGAAAGTTTTGGTATCTTTTTTCCAAAAAAGTGACAGAAGACTAGGTCCCAAAGGTAAGCAGGAAATTGTTGTTGAATATACAAGAATACTTAGACAAGTTCACTAATGAGATCAAGTAATAAAATATGTATGTGGGATTGTGATGCTACCAATAGCTTTTATAATCAAATATATAAAGGGTTTCTCTTATTTATTTATTTTTTTTTTCAATGATATCTTGTTATAAAAAATAATGAGCTGTCTTCTTGCCTGACCACCATTAGTTAATTCTCTAATTTGGATTGGTAAGGTGGAAGAGTTCCTTCGGCAAAATATTTTAATAACGGTTTGCATAATACACAAACAAATAATGTTTAAGAACAAACATCAAAAACAAAAAATAAATGTTATGATAAATGTTATGATATAGAAAAAAAGGTATATAATTTATACTGTCCTATAAAAACTCTATTAATTTATGGATAATGTTATAGATTCAATTAATGAAATTGTGTCCTTAATTGTATTTGTTGTGTTTCAACTTTTCAATTTCACAGATCAAGTAAAGTGTTATTATTGTTGTTGGTGGAAGTTTTATTACTTGAATTGCCAAACCCATATCCAGTCTGAGAAGGAACTATATTTGTACTTGGTAGACCAGTGTACTGTGTTCCGATAAAAAATGGATTAACAAGGTCTTTTTCCGTGATTTGTCTATAACCTGTACCTTGTGAATTTATAAAGGTGCCCGTCTGAGTATGTTGAGCAGGAATACGTTGACTACCGGTATTACCAAATGTATCGACACCTGTACCAGTAGCTAATAGATTGTTTAAAGCGCTATACTTATTTGTAATAGACTGATTGCCTGTTCTAGTCTGTTTTAAGGGTTGTTGAACAGTAGTGTTTGCTGTAGATGCTGCTAAAGCTTGTGATGACGAAGGGGGTTGAGATTCAGACGTGGAATTAGAGATTGAAGTTGTGTTTGCATATTGTTGTTGTTGTTGCTTGTGTCTGGAAAATGGATTATTTGAACCAGTAGGTAAAGCATCTTGTTGAATTCCATATAATTGCTGCTTTTGCGGTTGCTGTTGCATTAATAATGCAGCTTGCTGCTGTTGTTGCTGCTGCTGTTGTTGTTGTAAGGCCCAATATTGTTGCTGTTGTAGTAGAGCAGCTTCTTGTTGTTGAGCTAAAAGAGCTTGTTGTTGTTGGAACTGTAAGTATTCTTCTGGAGTAATTGGGTTGCCAAATATATCGTAGTATACTTGGGGCTGTTGTATTTGTTGCTGTAACTGCTGTTGTTGCCGTTGTAATTCTTGTAATCTTTTTAATTCTTCCTCTTCTTTACTTAATTGTAAAGCCATTCTTCTTTCTTCCTCCAATTCATTTCCCTTTCGTCTACGTCTAGATTCTTCCTCTTCTGCAGTAATTTTACTTTCTTCAATAGCTCTTCTTAAAGCATCATCATCTTCTTCTTCTCCCTCATTAGGTAAATAATCCCTATATCTATCTTGTCTTCCTCTTCCTCTTCTTCTTCTTCTCTCTCTTCTTCTTCCCCCATTTGATTCTCTCTCCTGTCTTAGCCTTTCATCATCTAATAACAAAGAAGTCAAAGCTTTAGCCTTACTTCTAATCATTTTCCCCTCATCGACCCCATTTTCATCAGTGTGCATAAATTCTCTTAGAGTCTTAATAATATAAATATTTTCTTTACACCAAAGTACACAATTCTCACTACCAAACCTAATCAAGAAATCCAACACCAACAAAGATTTAAGTACATGTCTCCAATACTTCCCCTTATCGTTGATTCTTTTATCTATCATATCCATAATCTCAAAGAAATCAGTACTGTCATATGATTTGTCTGCAATTTCTTCTAAAGTGAATCTATCTGGCATAGTTGAGTTGTTTGCTGTTGCATCACGTACTAATATTTCTGTTGAGGAGTAGCCCTTAACAATATTTTTAGCTGAACGCAACATTTTTTTTTTATTATTTATTTATTTGAATTTATTGGTTTATCCTTTGAGATAGAATGAATTTACAAAAAAAATTAAAAAAAAAGGAAAATGAAGGAATTAATGAAAGTGGCAGTTGATAGTATCTATGAATATCGATTCAGTGGTAATGTACGGACCCTTAATGACGTTTATTTATGTGTCTTTATATATATTTTTGTAAATATCAATATGATGAAATAGTTCTTTCAAATAAAATAAAAGGGAATAAATGTATATGGTTTTTATAATTATTGTTGTTATTATATAATATTTGATACCTTTATAGATAATGGTAAATTATGTCTGTAAAGTATACTAACATAGAATGAAGACTAAGTAATTAATTGCATATTTTGTCCTATTATTTTTTTTTTTTTTGATCATTCCTTTTAAATTTCCAAAAGGAAAACTCTCTATTTTTTTTTGGTTTTGTTTTTTTTTTTTCCTCTATTTGAAAAAGCAACAACACTGATAGATATTTTGTAAGAGATGGATGCAAATAATATAACAAGAACTATGTTTTATCGTGAGTTTGGAAGGTATGTTCTGGTTTGTTTTATCTTTCCAGGACATTTAAAATATAAGATCAATCAATCAATTGTAGCATTTCTTCTTCCTTCTTCTTTTCTGTTTTCTGTTTCTTTCTCTAGTCACTATTTCATCTGATATCTACTTACCTCTATGTCTTTGTTTACAACACCGTCTCCAACAACTAAACAGTGTTCGATCTTAATTTCTCTGTTTTACCAAGGTATTAAAGGAAAACTACTTCCTCATACATAATCGTAAGCATCCTAGATTACGGTTGAATATAAAAATCTAAAGGTCCTCCCTCCCCCCCCCCTTGTAATAACCCTTGTTGGTCTTTCAGGAAGTGATTTTACCGTAGAATTTCCTTTTAATTATCTAATATTTTATATTAACTGCTTGCTTGCCATTGTCTATATGATCCCCCTCCCCCAGTCCATTCTTGTATAGCATTCTCTTTGTCTTCCAGACTCTGTTAAGCCATTTTTATTTTTTTTCTTGGGTGTTATTACGTAATAACCAGTTTGATCATTCATTCGGGTTTTCCGTTCTTTTTTATTTTTATTTTTCTTTATTTTTTTTTTTTCGTTTATTTTTTTTGTTTATTTAAAGGATGTCGAGGAATAAAAGAAGAATTCGATCGGTGGAAAATGTTTATGAAAATTAATGTTAAGGAGGAAGAGATTATTATACTTATTTACTTTGAGTTAACAAGTCTTTTTTCCTTTCACGTATTTTTTACAATTCCTCATTTTATTACTTGTCTAGTTGTCTTATTTCTTTGTTTGTATATTCTTTTCTAATTTCATCTCTGCAAATATTTTGTCTCAAGGTTGATAAAGAGAAGTAATATTCTACAGTCACTTTAGACTCATTTTCATCCCTTTTAAATATAAATATATATATATATATATATATGTTAACAATGTCTTTTCCTACTCAAGGTAAACCAATTCAATGTACTGCTGCCGTCGCTTACGCTGCAGGTAAACCTTTATCTGTGGAACAAGTTATTGTTGATCCACCAAAGGCTCATGAAGTTCGTATTAAAATCACTAATACAGCTATCTGTCACACTGATGCTTACACTTTATCTGGTTCGGATCCAGAAGGTGCCTTCCCATGTATCTTAGGACATGAAGGTGCAGGTATCGTGGAATCTGTTGGTCCTGATGTTGATACCGTTAAAGTAGGTGATCACGTCATCGCCTTATACACCGCAGAATGTGGCAAATGTAAATTCTGTAAATCTGGTAAGACTAATCTTTGTGGCGCAGTTAGAGCTACTCAGGGGAAAGGTGTCATGCCTGATGGCACCACTAGATTCCATAACTTAAAGGGTGAACCATTACTTCATTTCATGGGTTGTTCCACTTTCTCTGAATATACCGTCGTGGCTGATGTCTCTGTCGTCGCTATTGATCCAACTGCTCCTCTAGATAAAGTTTGTCTTCTAGGTTGTGGTGTCACTACTGGGTACGGTGCGGCTCTTAAGACCGCTAATGTTCAAAAGGGTGACACCGTCGCTGTCTTTGGTGCCGGTACTGTAGGCTTGTCTGTGGTCCAAGGTGCTAAAGCTAGATCCGCTTCCAAGATTATCGTTGTTGATATTAACGACGATAAGAAAAAATGGAGTTTTGATTTTGGTGCCACCGATTTCGTTAATCCATTGAAGGATTTGAAAGAAGGTGAGACTATCGTTTCTAAATTGATTGATATGACAGATGGCGGTTTGGACTTCACTTTCGACTGTACTGGTAATGTTAAAGTCATGAGAAACGCTTTAGAGGCTTGTCATAAAGGTTGGGGTCAATCCATTATTATCGGTGTTGCTGCCGCTGGTCAAGAAATATCAACTAGACCATTCCAATTAGTCACTGGTAGAGTGTGGAAAGGTAGTGCATTTGGTGGTGTTAAAGGTAGATCTGAAATGGGTGGGTTGATCAAGGATTATCAAGATGGAAAGTTGAAAGTGGATGAATTTGTTACTAATGTTAGACCATTTGATGAAATTAATCAAGGTTTTGAAGATTTACATAAGGGCAATTGTTTAAGAACTGTTTTGAATTTTTGAAAAAGAATGGAGTAAAGGAAAGGAAAGAATATCATAATCCTTCCTTAACCAGTGATATTTTAACTTTTACATCTATATATGTTGTATAAGTATTTCCATTCTTTGTTTTTTTTTTTAATGGTATTACATTTTTAAGAGTGTTTTTCTCTTGAATCAATATAATGGTGATCATTACTGTAAACTATTTTACTATTATTTTTTTTTATCATGATGACTTTGTAAATGTTTTCTCTTATTTTTAATCACCACTGTAGTTATACTAGGTTCGGAATTAAACTTTGTCAAGACATTAATACCGTTGTTATTATTTTTTTTTTATTTATTTTACTTTATTAGAGGATTTGTGTCTGTAATTGCTTTCTTGGGTTCACCACGTTTTAAACAATCAATATTCTTTGCAAAATTATGATAACTTTATATAGTACTTTTCCGATCTCACTCACGAAATGACATATTGCCATATGTATGGAGGTTACTAAGCTCATTCCTATTCATATATGTGACTTTTAGATCATTATCGTTATCTCTATAATTTGAATCGTTATTCAAATTGTTATCATTTATAGATAAAAAATTTTAAATTAGGTAAATTTCGATTTCTGTTGAATTTACATGGATTCTTATTCTTATTCTTATTATTATTATTATTATAATTTGAGCTTGGATTAAGTGATTCATTCTTAACCATAACTCTATCAGTGTTATTATTTTGTTGTTAATGTTGTTTCTTATAAAAGCTTTAGGTTTCATTTTTTGTAATGGACTTAGAATTGGTAATGAACATTCAAAACACGCAATTCCTCTTTGGAAATGTAAAAACCCACGAGATGGACAATCCCAATCACCTGGTCTTGGCTTATTTTTATCTTGCATAAACGATATCAAAATCTCTTTAGCTAAACCAAAAGCTCTATGAGATGATAGCTGTAATTCAATAATATGTTCTATTATTCTAGATAGTTTTGTATTGGCAACATTACGTAGAAATGATCTATCATTCAACGACATCAAAGTATCCTTTGGATTGTCATGATTTTGAAATACGACAAACTTAGCTATGTTGTTTAATTCCTCCAAATGGGAAAATTGATTGTATTGCCAAAAATGTTTTGATTTTGTTAACTGTTGTTAAAACTAAATAGATTCTCTAAAACATCTTTAAAAGTCCAAAAACCTATTTTTTTATGCTATGTTGAGTAAATTATGATTCTAATTCATTTTGTGTAATATCAATAGGTAAATTCGTAATTTATAGAATATTGGATTTTTAATCTTCACATACATTTAAGTCTAACTCTAAATTATATGAATGAATTGAAATGTCATGAGATCCAGTTTCATTGTGTTTAAAATATAGTTTTTCGAGGACAAAGATGATAGTATTAATATTTTTCAAGAAATGTAAAATAATTTTACATTTATTGAACTCATTTGCATTGCAATATTCTTTATTTTAAATTGTTCTGGTTTCATGTCTTTTATATAGCTCAGTAAGACCTAATACTGTTAAACAATCGATTAATCTAACATTATCAAGATTTTTCTTTGAGTTAAACAACTCTAGTATATCTTTTTTATTATCAGCATCAGGAGCAGTAGTATTTTTTTTCTTCTTAGATTTGATTATACCAAATACCATACTCTCCCCAGAGATCAAATATTTTTAAAAAGCTTTAAAAATTTTGCTAAATTGATATTTTCATCGAAAGCTTGCCTTTCTAAAACAACTCTTAGTTTCCATATAGGAAACACAGAACATAGAATAAAATCAGGATCATTTAAAGCCATACTTATTATTCGATCTAATTTATCTACAGCGACCTGTAATTCATTGAGAATATCATAATTGACAGGAATAAATTTACATTTATTTAAAAGTTTGCTCTGTAACAATTAAGGTTTTGATTCTGTAGATTCTTTTATTGTTTGTAATGTCTTTGTATCTATAATTTGATAATAGAAATTTGTAATATTGGTTTGATCCTAGAGATTTTCTGTTAGCTATTCAGTGGATGTCTCTAGCACCATAATATACATTATATACTATCATTTTCAAAAAAAATTTTTTCTAGGTATATGGTTATTTTTTTCCCCTGTAATTTACTCTTTTTAATCAGTTAAGTGAAGAATTAAAATGATGATATGTTATATTTGAGGAGCTTCTATGGAAAGGTTTTATGTCTACTTATTCGTTGAGGATCACTTCCGTTCTTTTAAGATTGAAAGTTAGAGGCGATTGAATCCTTTTAATAGTAAAAAAAAATAAGAAGAAATAAAAAAAAGCAAAAGTAAATAAAGCTCGCACTATTTAAGCCTGCTCCGTCTCTTTGTGTGTGTGTTCTAAGTACTCAGTTTGTGATATTGACGAAAATACTAAACAATGATGTCATATCAGCTACATTGTGAGATTTTAATGAATTCTTTGACAGTCAGTGGTGACTGATTAGTTGTGTAAAGGTATATGTAAGAAACAAATGAAATATTAGATTAGATATTGTTATTAATATACATATGGATATATAGAGAAAGGGGTGAATTAATAGGTTATGCATAAATGAATGAGAAAATATATGCTGTTGAAAAGGTTTTTATTCTTCTGATTTTGTATTTTTCTCTTCGCTTGATTCTTCACTTTCTTCTTCGCTTAATTCTTCACTTTCTTCTTCAGTTTCTTCTTCACTTTCTTCTTCACTTGAACCTTTCTTTTTTGATTCTTTGATTCGTAAATATTCTGGTAATTCATTGGTAACACCATCTTTGTGCTGTTTTAACCACAATTTTTCCCATTCGACAATACGATCAACATTACTCTCCATATCCTCCACCGTATTACTTTGTAATTCAACAACTATCTCTTGTTCATAAGATTCAATTGCATCTTGAAGCACAACACCCATAATTTCTGCGTCGAGATTTTCTTGAATCTTACTCTCATGGTATCCCCTATCATGCAATCTATCAAATAATATCGAATTGTCACATCTAAGAACAACGACTAAATCGATCAGTCTCTCTGGGAAGACATCATTAACGTGCCAATCTATAATACTTTTTCCCTCATGCAATAAAGGTTCCAATTCATCTAATAGTTTATCTTCATCAACAATATATGATTTACGATCTTTATCATAACCGTCATAACAGTTATATTTTTTTGCAAAGTCCGATATGTTATAGTATTTATAATCTGGTAATCTACGTTGTAATAACTCGCACGTGGTAGATTTACCACAACCTGGTGTACCTGTAATTAATAAGTTTGGCTTATATCTGCGAGATTCTTTTTGAGCCATGACAATTGATGTATTTATATTTTTCTTCTTTTCGTACTAAAATGAATTTAAGTTATCTACTTTTATAGTTTTACAACAATAAATTTACGAATAACAACAACAATAACAAAATACACAAGAGGATAAACTTGTGTACAACATTCAAAATATATTTCGATATCATCGTGATTTCTGTCTTTTCAAGAAATTTTTTCGAATTCGTCTTACCTGCCAAAAATTTAAAGAAAAAAAAAAAGTGAAGGAAAAATTTAAAAGTTAAAGAATTGAACACAGAGGCGTACTAATATTTTTACCCAAAAACTAATACTACGCTTGGTCATATTATTTTATTTACTATTTATCTACAAACAATCATACTCCTGCTTATCTTAGTACTGTTTAATTGTTTAAAAAATTAGTTATTAAGTAGGGAAAGGAATATTAATAACTCTAACCAGCAGTAACAAAAAAAAAGCAATTTTTAAACAAGAAGAAGGATGGACAAGTTTGGTCTACAAGCATTATTGCCAATAATTAAACAAGATGATCCTGAATTATCAAAGAAATATGATCACTCAATGACACTTGGTGCTGATTTATCCTCTATGTTACATTCTTTGGGTATATCTAAGGATTCAAGACGACAAAGGGTATTGGATACATTTCAATCTCCATGGGCTGAAACTTCTAGAAGTGAAGTAGAACCACAATTTTATATACCTGAATCGTTTACTAATATACCTGAGGTACTTCAATCAGATTGTACACCACCATGTATCAATTCAATACAAAGAGATCAACAAAAAGTGGCGTTATTTCAAGATGAAACTTTATTTTATTTATTTTATAAGCACCCTGGTACTGTAGTTCAAGAGTTGACATATTTGGAGTTAAGGAAGAGAAATTGGAGGTACCATAAGACTTTGAAAGCATGGTTGACTAAAGATCCAATGATGGAACCAATAGTTTCTCAAGATGGATTAAGTGAAAGAGGTTCATACGTGTTTTTTGACCCTCAAAGATGGGAAAAATGTCAAAGAGATTTTCTTTTATTTTATAACGCTATCATGTAATAAATAAATATATATATATATACCAAACAAATATCATTATTTATATATGATGTTAACAAGAATGAGAAAAAAAGGCTCTGAGTTTTAATACAAGTTTTTTAATATTAAATTATATATATAGTGTATATACAAGTTTTCGAATAAATTCAAATTTAACCAGCCCAAACTCAAGAAGAGACAATATATAGTTATATGATATAGTTGGTTTACAATCATTGATTAAGAATATATCAAGCTCTTTGAACACGATATCGCCCATCTCTAAAGGCAACAATATACATATTGAATTGATGGACTTCTTGTGGATTATAATTATTTAATTCCCATTTGGTACTACTAAGCCTATTTTTACAAGTTCTAATAAGATATCTAACTCTTTACCGTATTTGTCCTTTGACAATACTACATCATTCATTATATCACTTTCATTGAACCCAGTATGGAAAATGGCACATTTTGTATCTAATAAACATTTCATGGTATAATTCATCCATAAATCTGTGGTATCACTATAGGCAAAACCAGGATGGAAAATGAAAAAAACATCGTTGTATGGATCATATGGGTAAAAATCATAGGCTGAATGTAATTCATGGAAATATTGTGGATGGGATACTAATGATAAAACATTATCAATCTTTTTTACTAATGGATCAGAGGAAGAAGAAAAAGAAGAGGAAGAATTTAGTTGTTTAGTTTCATTCAACTGACATTCGGGATCAATGAAATGAATCATAAAAATTTGTGGCGGGAATAAGAACTGTGATTGCTTCCAAACATGACCAGGGAGTTGACTTTCTGCTCTAGCACCAACAATGAAGATTCTCATTTGGTTGTTGTTTACTAATGTATTCTTAGTCTTTGATGGATATAAAGTGTACCTTAAAGCGGCAATTGATTTCAAACTTTCTAAAGTTAAGGGACCTCTTTTATTAAAGGAATATGAAGAATATTCATGTAGAAAGGATGCAATTGTGATTGGATAACTTAACATCTTTGTAACAGTAGCCAATTCAAATTCAGTATCCATTGAATAAAACTGCCTTGTATAAAAAAAAAATAGCTCCCAGTTTTATAAACTGACAAGTCTATTAAATTCTTGTTCTAATGGGAAATCAAATTCTGGGAATGGTCTACCACTTTATAAATTATTTTCATAAATGTTAACTTTCTTTAATTTTTTCATAGATTTTATTTTGATGATAATTTTTATCTATTTCCCAAGCCTCTTTAGAATGATTGGTTTGAATTCCTGATAATGGACAGGTGTACCTAATATCTTTCTCGGTAACTGGACAACGTACCAATTTTTTAATTCTCATAACTCTTTTGCGTAAGTCGGGGCATGGAGATTCTTCTCAAGGGTGAAATCTGTTTGATTCTTGTGGAGCATCTAGAGATTGTTTTGGTTCTAACCCAAGAGCGTTCCTAACAAATCTGACAATATTCCTCCATCAGATCAAACCAGATAATTTGGAACCTTGACAATAAAATCGTTTAATATGCATTGATTTTGAAACAAATATATGGGAAAAAAAGTTATGGCAGGTATTTTGCAATGGTCGTGTTAAAATAAAAGATGAGTACATAATATTTAGATGAAGATTGTTAATAAGTGAATTATTATAGATTTTGTGTGTACAATGAACTTGACATTAGAAAAACAACTTCCTCCTCCCCCTTTCAGTTTGCTTTACTGACTGAATTTCATATGCCTTATGCTTTGTTATAAAAATAATTTTCTACAATATTTAAAAGAAAAATATGAAATTGAAATGAGATGAAAATAGGTATATTAATGTAAACATAAAGTTGATTAAATTGTGACTAATTTCAAACAAAAAAGGGGGGAGATTATTCAATAGAACATATATGTATTTATAAATAAATGAATGTTTGTTTATATATTTATATAATTCACAAATGACAATTATGATGCTTCAGTTTTGTAAAGCGGCTTGGCTTTCATATAATTCTACAATTTGATCAGATGAAGTTGCATCTTCTACATTTTTATCTTCCCTAAGTCGGATAAATCTTGGGAATCTTAAAGATATTCCCTTATCGTATGTAGAACTACCAGCTTTATATATAGGCGATAATGATAAATCTGCCGTTAGAACTTCAAATAACAATGTTGGTTCAAACCAAACATCCGGTTCAGCACCAGAGTCGTAAACATACGTAGCTTTTGGTCCATCAATAACGGTATTCTTTAATCTGTTGTAAAGATCCGCTAATAATTCATCTGAGAAACCAGTTCCAATTTTACATGCAGTCTCAAATTCACCTGTGTCTTGATTATAACAACCCAATAAGAAACCCCCATATGTACCGGTTCTTTTTCCACGTCCAAAAAATCCACCCATTACACATAAATCCAATGAGTCTCCTACGCCGGCTAGATAATCTTTCTTTAATTTTAACCAATTTCCTGACCTTTTACTTGGTTCATAGTAAGATTCTTCTCCATTTAACATTTTGACCATTAATCCCTCACATGAATCCTTAACAGATTGGTCTAGGAAATGCTGCAATTCTTCTAAATTAGAAGTTGTCATCTCGGTAGCATACTGGAATTCACCAGAGACATTCTTTGTTACTTCATGTAAGACTTCACGTCTTTTCTTTAATGATTTATTAATTAACCCATCACCATTGTAGAAGAGAATGTCAAATGCAAATAAACATACCCGAACTTTAATTTCATTAGCATTGACGTCTTTCCGTTTCCTTGTTGACAATATCTGGAAGGGTAAAATCTTCCCTTGCTCTTTATCCCATGCGACTGCTTCACAATCCAAGATTAGAGATTTCGTAGTAATTGGATCTTTAATAAAATCTTTAATATGAATCTCTGGATATCTTCCAGTCATATTTTCTCCGTTTCTAGAATATATTCTCATCGAACCATCTTCCAATAAATGAACCTGAGCTCTTTCACCATCATATTTATACTCAGAGGTAAATGTTTGACCTTGGAAACGGTCTAATATTTCAGATATTGCCTTTGTGGGTCTCGCTAACATTGGTTTTAACGGGATCCCAGGTCTTAGAGTACAAACTTTATCAAGGTTCATTATACCATGCTCAAGACAAGCATTAATTACAATTTCATAATTGGGAACTTGGCAAAATGCATCTCTGATTTTTTGTTCTGCATTTTCCAATAAATTCATGTCTGGATCGATCCCCTCATCATATTCTTTCACCAATAAAGCTTTGGCTAATGATATTAAGACAGTCTTTTCAGCAAGCCCGATCCTTAATTTAGATTCAAGTGATCTGATCAAAAATTTTGCTTCAACACCTTGGCACGCAGTCAGCATTCGTTTAATCAATTTTATTTTTCTAGTCTGAGAATCCTTCCCTTGACTTCGTGCGATTAATTTTAAATTATTGAAGACTTCGCCTATAGTTAATGGTTTAGGTTTAAACATAGTTGGCTGAACATTCCTTGCCTCTAATGCAATTTGACCAAGATCACCAATAGAATGATATTTTGATTTAACTTGCTGTAAAGATTTACCACAGGATTCAGATATAGTTTTCATTAGTAAACCTTCCCCAAGACCTAATTCTAAACCTTGTTCATAATCAGGACCCAGTTTGTTGATGCATAGATATGTTATGGTGACTAGGTTTCGTGGATCTTGTTTCATTGCTTTAATAAGAAAATCTGAGCACAGTTTAATGATAGATAGTCTTGAAGATGTAAATTCAATCTCTTGGAATAAATTACATAGCTCAGAGTATGGTATGCTTGACATGAAATTTTGACTATTTTTATTATTGGAATTTTCATTGTTAATATTTCCAATTGATTCGATTTTATTTTTTTTCAAACTGTTAGACGATAGAACTTTATTTCCATCAACATTATCATTATTAATCTTGCTGGAATTTTCGCTATTTTGATCCATTAAAGTGAACGATCTTTTCAAAGTAGCAGAAGAAGAAGAGGAAGGAGGTGGTGTGAGATTCTTTTCTTGATTACTAGTAGATAAAAAATGGTTTTCCTTTATTGTAGTTTTTTCAACTGTATCTAAAGACTTGGTTTTACAAGTTTCATTGTTACTTACATTATCATTATTCTTTGTATCAGAAGTGGAATCAACATCTTTTTTCTTCATTGAGGGGAAGAATCTTGCTAAGGTAGCTTGTTTTTTGTTACCTGAACTCATTTTACAATTGTTATTATTATAGGAATGCGAATGATTCTGATGGGTTAAATACCGCAAAAATCGGTTTGTGTTTTTATTGATGGTATTTTTGATTGTTGAAATATTAGTAGAATAAGGCAAAAAAATCTGGTTCCGATAAATGTATATATTTGAGATGAGTGGATATAATTTCCATAATTTTAACATCTACAAATATAGCATATTATACTTTTAAAAACAAAGTGTTTGTAAAGAAGATTATCTTTGGCAGAAAAACACAAGAATGTGAGAACAAGAGCAACATGTTAAAATCGATATGGGAAGAAAAGATAAGAAAAGGTTTGATACACCTTTGAACCATCTTCTTTAATTATTTGTTCAATAATGTATTTCTCGTGTTTTTTCTACTAAAAAATGGTTAGGGATTTTCAAAATAATGAAGGAAATTTTGACACGAAAAAACAACAACAAAACAAAAAAAAAGTGTACTAAGGAAGAAAAACAAAAGTAGTTTGGTATTGACATTATTCTTTATTCTTATATATAAATTTGTAAAACTTGGTTTATCTCTTAAAAAATAAAATAAAATAAAACAACAAAATCAAAATGATAAATAAAATATTAAATAAAGGGTGAGGGTGGAGGATAGATAAGAGAAGGGAGAAATGTACTAAAAAGTCCTTTGTTGTAACAAAATGAGGTGTTGGGAGGAGTATATGGGAGTAAACCAGTAGGAAATAGCCTGTGATTTTTTTTGGTTTTAAATGTGTGTATGTGTGAAAAAAATAGTTATAAATGGTATTATGAAAGGACAAAGATAAGTAAAAAGGGATACAAGAGTGACAAGATTCAAAACATTTCTTATTTTTTTTTATAATCTATATATATATATATATATATATATGTGTGTGTGTGTTGTTGAAAGGGATTGTCTGATTAAAATATATAAAGTAATAAATATTTTTAAGAAATGTTTCAAAATATAAGGATGTTCTAAAATAGAATAAAATTCAAGAAGAACAAAGAAAACTGATTGAATGTATTTATTTTTAGAAAAAAATTTGATCTTTTTAAATAAAGGGGTGTGTCTAAGTAAAACAAATTTATATATATATATATATATAGGGAGAAGAAAACTCTTCCCCCTATATTAATTAAAAAACCTTACTCTATCCTGGCATAGTGGTAGTGTCTTTTATATGGTAGATTGGCATACACCTTGTATTTTTAAAACTGAAGAAAACAAATAAACAAACAAACTATATAGAGGTAAGATATAAAATACTCCTAAGATTTCATAAGATAATACAAAGTCATGGCAGGGTTAAATTTAGGTGCAGGAAGCAGAACTCTTTTATCACACGCTATGAAGGAAAATGAAATACCAATAGTTTATTCAACTACACATAATGAGATAATTAAAGATGAAACCCAAGTAGATTTATGTAAAGAAAATACATTTGAGTACTGTTACCATTATTATATTGCATTATCCCGAGCACAAGGGTTTCAGTGGAATCAGGATTTATTTGCTACTCAATATCAACAAAATTATCAAGTTGAATATGATGGTGATGAAGATTCAATTAATGATGACACCAACTTATTGGAATCACAAAATGAAGTTTATTTAAACCAAAAAAGACAGTACAGAAGAAAGTCAAATACTAATAGTATCAGTTTTAAAAGGGATTTAAAGAATGGGTTAATAAATTTACCATTACCTTTAATTAAATATTTAGAAGAAAACAGATATGGTTGTGAGGAGGTTGAGGAGAAAGAAAAGGAACTAGAAAATAAAAGGCAACCTAAAAAATCCTTGGAACATTACAGATGGTTATTGAGATAAACTTTTGAAAAAAAAAAAAAAAGAATAAGCACATATTTGAAATCTTTTGAGATTTTATAGCAAAAAAAAAGTTTAGAAATTTAAAAACAGTACAAAAAATGTAAAAAAAATAAACAAAAAAATAGATACTCAGAAAGGGAAACAGTAACTAAATGGCAATATTTAAGACGTCAAAACATAAGATAAATCAACTTAAAGAGTGTATTATATTTAGGAAATCAGTACTATTCACAATAACATTAACGCAAGATAAAAAAAAAAATATTGTTTAGGTATTTTATTTTGAATGAATATAAAGATGTATAGAAAACATTTAAACATATAATTATCATTTTTATTTTATTAAATTATAATTTTTTTTCCTTTTAAAGCATTTAATATATATATTACTATTGATTGAATTAGATTTTTAATGAAGATAAAGGCTGTTGTCAAAACAAAACCCTCATATTTTATTACTTTTTAACCCTTTTTCAAATAATGACAAAAGTTAATAATAATATTGTAAGAGATAAAAAAATTATAAATTGTATCTTCAACACAAAAAAGTCATTAGCAAACAAGAAATGAAATGAAATAAACAATTTTGAAACGAATCCTCTATGAATGATGAAACTCTATAAAACTGTAAAATTGTCAAAATATGATTAGAGTTATGTATGCTAATCCAAATTCACCGTACTAAGTGATTAAAAAGTTATGAAAATTTATATTTAAGACAACTTGAAGCTAAAATGAGTTACACTGTATATTATTACACCTTGTATATTATTTATGTGGAAAGAGGAAGATGAAAAAAAAAGTAGCGAGATATATAATACCACCAATATCCTAGTATAAGTTTACACAAATTCTCTGTATTAATGTAAAATGAATAGTAATGAAATTTTCGATACTGAAGTCTTACGTCAACAGATATTTCTCTAAATAGGCGAATAAACAATATAGAATTTAAAGAGTTTTTTTTTTTACATTGAAGAAGATGACACTCCAATACTACCTAACTATCAAAAAAAAAAAAAAAAAAGAAAACAATCGAAATATAACAAGAGAAACGAACATTGTTATATATAACAACTATCGTTGGGTATCAAAATAATGGCCACAACAATTGAAATGGTTTAATAGTTACTGAGAACCACTACATTAGTACAACCAGTTTATTCTAGCTGACTCAAACTGGAAATGACTTATTTTTTTTCATTTTTTTTTTAAAAATTTCTGTCCTTCTGTATTTTTTAATTTGCCTTTTAAATATTACAAATATATATATATCTGGAATAACATGTAAACTTTCATCTATAACATGTTCCAAATAAGTCAAGTGGAACGTTTTTGAAACGAAATCCGAGTTAAAATTGAAAAAAAAAAAAAAAAAAAAAAACTCTTCTAAAAGAGGAAAACCAGAATGCAAAACAAAAAGACAAAAAAATTATTTTTTCCGAAACCGATAACTAAAAAAATTCGAACCAATCAGAAACGAGAACGCTTATCAAACCACGTGCTACTTACTATTGTTCTTTGTGCCACTTTAATTGGTTACTCGTCTACAATTTAATCAGATAATAATCATACCAATCCTTTGTATTCTTTAGTTTTTCTTCCTCTCTCTTTCTTTGGGAGTCTTTTTTTAATTGTAAAATAGAGTGAGTATAGCCATCTCTTAAGCAATAGAATATTATCTTCTAGTTTTCCAACACTATATAGAAAGAAAAAAAAAATGATATGTACTCTTCTAGCAGAAGATATATATATATATATATATATATTTGTAACTTTTTATTTTTCATTGGCAAACAACAAATTTTGTTGTATTATATATGTATGTTTTTCGTGGTATTATATTATTGGTGATTCGTTAGTATCGGAAAAATTTTAGAACAATACAAGGTTGTTTGTTTTCTTAAAGAAAAAGAAGTTTCTTTCTCTTGTCAATCTGTGTATTTCCCTCCTTATTTTCAGCCTACCACCACTATATCTAAAAGTTTTTCTACATCTTTGTTGATTTTAAATCGGAATATTAATGTTAAAATGTTATTATTATTATTATTGTTTTTTTTTAAGATGAGTCTTTTAAAAATTCCATGGTTTCTTTAAAATCCATTGCAATACTGTTTTTTTTTAACATTTGCGGAATATATATATAACAACCTCAAATGTTTAAACTTGTGTAATTAAATTTCTTACATCCTTCTTCTTTTATCCTAACACCTTTCAGTTGCTCAGTTTTTGTTTGTACCTTGATTGTTCTAGTTGACAACTTTTACCGTTAGTCAACTTTAATCATTCATTCATTCATTCTATATATCGTTATAACTTTGCTTTTCTCTCTTTCCAGTCCTACCTACAAAGAGACCCAGTAACAAGACTAACTGTACATCTATTTTTCTCACCTAGGAACATTTATTTTTTGAAAACATAATTATACTTTCCCCAATCATAAGGATAAACAGTACCTATCCATATTCTTTCTTTCTTTATTTATTTTTTGATTAACCTATTTATTTATTTATTTATTTATTTTCCTGATAATAACCAACTTTCCATTTAACGTTTTTTTTTTTCATTCATTTGTTATTTCTCCTTTATTTATTTTGACTTTTTCTTTCTTTTACTAAAACATTATATCGAAAATTATAATTGTTATATCTACAAGATGAAACAACCAAATCACTCTGTTGGTCTTTATAACCCTGATTATGAACATGATGCATGCGGTGTCGGGTTTGTTGTTACTAAAGCAAGTTGTCCAAGACATGAAATTTTGAACGATGCTAAACAAATTTTGGTAAATATGACTCACCGTGGTGCTTCTCATAATGGTATCGGTGATGGTGCAGGTATATTATTATCTCTGCCTCACGATTTCATTAAACGTGAATTCCAATTATCCGATCTAAAACAAGGTTCTTATGCCATTGGTAATGTCTTTTTCCATAATTTCTTATATTTTAACCCAGATCTTTGGGATAAATTAGCCGCTGAACAAAACTTAAAGATTTTAAAATGGCGTGATGTCCCAGTCGATCCCTCTATATTAAACCCAACCTGTTTACCAACTGCTCCTACAAAAGTTTTACAACCTTTATTCGTCTCTACAATACCAAATAAATCCGAATCTGATCTGAGACAAAGATTGTACATATTTAGAAAAAAATTAGAAAAAATTTTTAATCACGATAACAGTAAAGTCTACATATGTTCCTTATCTGACAAAGTTATGGTTTATAAAGGTCAATTGACCCCAGCACAGGTGTTCCAATATTATAAATATGATTTGGAGGATCCTGATTTTAAGATCTTCATGGGTTTAGTCCATTCAAGATTCTCTACAAACACTTTCCCATCATGGGATAGAGCCCAGCCTTTAAGATGGATCGCTCATAACGGTGAAATTAATACCTTACGTGGTAACATTAATTGGGTTAAGGCAAGAGAAGGTTCTATGAAATCCAAAAATTTAGGTGACCTAAGTGAATTGTTCCCTATTATCCCTGATAAAGGGTCGGATTCTGCATCCCTTGACAATGTTTTGGAATTATTGGTCACTGAGGGTGTTTTATCTTTACCTGAGGCAATTATGATGATGGTTCCAGAAGCTCACAGAACCAACATGGATAAAAACTTGAAATCATGGTACGACTGGGCTGCTTGCTTAATGGAACCATGGGATGGTCCAGCTTTATTAAATTTCACTGATGGTAGATATGTTGGTGCTAGAGTCGATAGAAATGGTTTAAGACCATGTAGATATTATATTACTTCTGATGATAGAGTAATTTGTGCCTCCGAAGTCGGTGTAATTCATGATATTGATGATAGAATAGTCATCTCCAAGGGTAAGTTGAGACCTGGTGATTTATTCCTTGTTGATACTCAAACTTGTACTATCATAAATCAAGATAAAATTAAACATGAAATTGCTACACGTGAAAATTTCTCTCAATGGCTGGGTAATAAGACCATAACTTTGGAACAATTGACCAAGAACATTCCAATCGAAAGTAACATCCCATCTACTTGTGTCCTTGACAATGAACGACTTTTAGCCAATGGGTTTACTTTTGAATTGATTGGATTATTGTTAGCGCCCATGGCCTTAACTGGTAAAGAAGCTTTAGGTTCTATGGGTAATGATGCGCCACTGGCTTGCTTAAATGAGGCACCTGTCATGTTATTTGATTACTTCAAACAATTATTTGCTCAAGTTACTAATCCACCAATTGATCCAATTCGTGAAGCTAATGTTATGTCTTTGGAATGTTTTGTTGGTCCTCAAGGTAACTTATTGGAAATGAATGAAAATCAATGTGAAAGATTAAGATTAGAATCTCCAATCTTAACCAAACAACAATTCACTGCTATTGCCAATATTGAAAATGTTTACCCTTCCTGGTCTGTAGGTACTATCGATATAACGTTTGACAAATCTGAAGGTTTGTCAGGTTATAAAGCTACCATTGAGAGAATCATCGAAAAGGCTAATAGTTTGATTGTTAAAGATAACAAGCAAATCATTATCATTTCAGATAAAAATGTTAATAAAGACAGAGTCGCTATTTCTTCCTTAATTGCCGTTTCTTCTATCCATCATCACTTAATCAGAAAGCAAAATCGTGCTGATGTCGCTTTAGTCTTAGAGACTAGCGAAGCTAAAGAAGTTCATGACTTTTGTTTGTTGTTAGGTTATGGTTGTGATGCCATCTACCCATCTCTTGCAATGGAAACTCTAGTTATTTTAAACCAACAAGGTTTGCTACGTGATACTGTTAAGAACGAGGACCAAGGTCTAGTTTCCGATGATAAAATCATCTCTAATTATATATGTGCCATTAATCATGGTATTATGAAAGTTATGTCTAAAATGGGTATTTCCACACTGGCCTCTTACAAAGGTGCACAGATTTTTGAAGCTTTAGGTTTAGATGACGAAGTCGTTGATATGTGTTTCACTAACACTGTTTCTAGAATTAAAGGTGCCACTTTCGATATTTTAGCTCAAGATGCATTTACCTTACATGAACGTGGGTTTCCACCAGAAGACAACATTTTACCAGCAAAACCGGTTACTGTTCTTTATAGTGGTGAGTACCACTGGAGACACGGTGGTATAAAACATGTTAATGACCCATCTGCTATTGCTAACTTACAAGATTCTGTTAGAAATAACAATAATGAAGCATGGATTAAATATGTTGAAAAGGAAATGGCCGTCATTAGAGAGTGCACTTTAAGAGGTTTACTTGACTTTGATTATGAAAATTCAACTGAAATTCCACTAGATGAAGTCGAACCATGGACTGTTATCGCTAAAAGATTTACCACTGGTGCTATGTCTTATGGTTCCATTTCTGCTGAAGCTCATACTACATTGGCTATCGCCATGAACCGTATTGGTGCTAGATCAAACTGTGGTGAAGGTGGTGAAGATGCTGAAAGATCTGAACCTTTACCAAATGGCGATACCATGAGATCAGCCATTAAGCAGGTTGCTTCTGGTAGATTTGGTGTAACCTCTTACTATTTATCTGACGCTGATCAACTACAAATCAAGGTTGCTCAAGGTGCAAAACCAGGTGAGGGTGGTGAATTACCAGCTTACAAAGTTTCTAAGGAAATTGCCAAAACTAGACACTCCACTCCAAATGTTGGTTTAATTTCTCCACCACCACATCACGATATTTACTCTATTGAAGATTTGAAACAGTTGATTTACGATTTGAAATGTGCAAACCCGGTCGCTGAAATCTCTGTTAAATTAGTCTCCGAAGTAGGTGTTGGTATTATTGCCTCTGGTGTTGCTAAGGCTAAAGCTGATCATATCACCATTTCTGGTCATGACGGTGGTACCGGTGCAGCTAGATGGACTTCAATCAAACATGCTGGTTTGCCATGGGAACTGGGTTTAGCGGAAGCTCAACAAACTTTAGTTCTAAACGATTTAAGAGACAGAGTTGTATTGCAAACTGATGGTCAACTACGTACCGGGTTTGATATTGCTGTTGCTGTATTGCTTGGTGCTGAATCCTTCACTTTAGCCACCATTCCATTGATTGTTATGGGATGTGTTATGTTAAGAAGATGTCACACTAATACATGTGCTGTTGGTATTGCTACCCAAGATCCATATTTGAGGTCCAAGTTCAAAGGTCAACCAGAACACGTTATTAACTTCTTCTACAACTTAATTGAAGATTTTAGAAAAATCATGGCTAAACTTGGTTTCCGTACTGTTGAAGAAATGGTAGGTCATACAGAAAAATTAAGAACTAGATCTGATTTAGGCCCTAAAACTTCATACATCGATTTAACTACTTTGTTAAAACCATCCGCATCTATTAGACCAGGTGCCTCTATTTTCAACACCAGAAAAAACGACATTAAAATTGAAGGCCGCATTGACAACATGTTAATTGAAAAATCAAAGGGTACTTTGTCTGACAAGACCCCAACTTCTATAAAAGATATCAATATTGTCAACACTGATTTAGCTGTTGGATCTACTTTAGGTTACATGGTTTCTAAGAAATTTGGTGAATCTGGTTTACCCCAAGATACCATTACTGTTACATTCCACGGTCATGCTGGTCAATCTTTTGGTGCTTTCTTACCCTCTGGTATTACATTCAAATTAGAAGGTGACGCAAATGATTATGTTGGTAAAGGTTTATCTGGTGGTCGTATCACTGTTAAACCAGAAAAAGAATCTAAATTAGTCAGTGAACAAAATGTTATTGTTGGTAATACTTGTTTCTATGGTGCTACTTCTGGTACTGCCTTTATTTCTGGTTCCGCTGGTGAGAGGTTTGCTGTTCGTAACTCTGGTGCTGAAATTGTTATTGAATCTGTTATTGGTAGCAATGCATTTGAGTATATGACTGGTGGTAGAGCTATTGTTCTAACTGAAATGCACTCGGTCAACGCCTTTTCTGGTGCTACTGGTGGTATCATATATTGTTACTGTGATAATAGAGACAATTTCAAGAGTGATATTAATATGGATACTATTGAATTAGATACCATTGAAGAAGATGATATTGCTTACATTAAGAAGATGGTTCAAGAACATTTCGAATTAACTGGTTCCAAAAGAGCTGAAGCTATCCTTTGTAGTTTCAATGCTAACGTTACTAAATTTGTTAAGGTTATTCCAAGTGACTACAAGAAGGTGCTAGCCATGGCTCAAAGAGAGAGTACAGCTACTGAAAAAAATGTTCAACATGCTAATGGTGTCTCAACTTCCCACAAATCAACTATAAGCGAACCACAATTACAAGATCTCGAAGATTACATTCCGGAAAAGAAACCCGCAAAGAAGGTCGCCAATTTCATTAAATACAGACATAAGTTACCTCAAATGACTGTTCCACCTTCAGAAAGATTAAAAAACTGGAGCGAGTTTCAAAATGGCTTATCTGGTAAGGATATCAAGACCCAAGCCTCTCGTTGTATGGATTGTGGTACTCCATTCTGTCAATCTGATTTGAATTATGGTTGTCCAGTGTCTAACATGATCCCACAATTTAATAATTTCGTTGCTAGAAATGAATGGGAATTAGCTTTGAAGACTTTATTGTCCACTAATAACTTCCCAGAATTTACTGGTAGAGTTTGTCCTGCACCATGTGAAGGTTCATGTACTTTGGGTATATCTGATGATCCAGTTGGCATTAAGTCTATTGAAAGACAAATTATTGAAGTTGCATATAAGAATGGTTGGATGAAACCAAACCCACCACAGATCAGAACTGATAAGAAGATTGCTATCATTGGTTCTGGTCCAGCAGGTTTAGCTTGTGCCGATCAATTAAATAAGGTAGGTCATAATGTTACCATCTTTGAAAGAAGCGATAGATTTGGTGGTTTACTGATGTACGGTATTCCAAACATGAAATTAGATAAGAGTATTATCGAGAGGAGATTAACCTTATTGAGAGATGAAGGTATTAAATTTATTAATAACACAGAAGTTGGGAAGGATATTGTACTAGAAGATTTGAAGAAAGAATACAATGCTGTTGTTTTTGCCATTGGTTCTACTATCCCAAGAGATTTAAAAATCAAGGGTCGTGAATTAAAGAATATTGAATTTGCTATGACTTTATTAGAAAAGAACACCAAGGCATTATTATCCAATGAATTAGAATCTATCCGTAAACAGATTGAGGGTAAAAAGGTTATTGTTATTGGTGGTGGTGATACTGGTAATGACTGTTTAGCCACTGTTACTCGTCATGGTGCCAAATCTGTTGTCAACTTAGAATTAATGCCACAACCTGTTCCAAAGAGAGATGGTAATAATAATCCATGGCCACAATGGCCAGTGATCATGAGAGTGGATTATGGTCACGAAGAAGTCAAAGAACGTTATGGTAATGATCCACGTGAATATAGTATTATGTCCAAAGAATTTATTGGTGATGAAGAAGATAACGTTACCGGTATTAAGACTGTAAGATTGGAATGGACCCGTAACACCGAAACTAAACGTTGGGAAATGAAGGAAATTCCAGGTTCTGAAGAAATTTTGGAGGCTGATCTAGTCTTATTATCTATGGGTTTCACTGGCCCAAATATGATTAAGAATAAGTCAATTGAAGTTAACGCAAGAGGTAACATCAAAACTACATCTGCTGACTCCTACAGATACAAAGAAGATGATAAGATATTTGTCGCAGGTGATTGTAGAAGAGGTCAATCTTTAATTGTTTGGGCTATTCAAGAAGGTAGAAGATGCGCCAGAGCCGTTGATGAATTCCTAGATAAAAAGAGTTATCTACCAGATCTTGGTGGATTAACCCCACGTACTTTCGACTTATTAGAAGAAGAAATCACCGCAACTGCTTGAAATAAATAAGACCAAAACTTGAATGGTCGGAAAATCACTCCTATTTTATGATATTCACTTAAATATTACTATCACAAACATATATAATATTATTTATGCAAACATGTTCATTATAGATGATAAGAAACCTTTCTTTTCTTTCTTTTTAGATGGAATATTATTAGTATTGGTGTTATTGCCCTTCGGTGATGATGATTTCTTTTTATTTGAATTCGATAGTGATACACTACGATTATGTTTACTATTTGTATTTATAGGAGATACAATATTTCCTGCACCACCTCTGCCAATAACAATTGGAGGTGGTGATTTATTACCACCACAACTATTTTCCCTTCTAGTTTTTTTTAATGCGATAGCCTTTGCCGTTCCATCCCTTGACCTTGAAATAGTCTTTACTAACCGAAGTTTATTACTATTACTACTATTACTATTTGTATTATTACTATTTTGCTTGTTATTCGAAATTGTATCAACACCGGCACCACCATCACCACTGTAATTTTTTGAATCAGTATTTATAACTTTTGCTTTCTCTTGTTGATTAATTATACTTTTATTTGTAGATTGTATAGGGCTTATATGTGATCTAATCTTACTTAAAACATTGGTAACGTTAGACATATTATTTTCTTCAAATAAATCCTCATTAGTGATAGGCGTGATATAATCATCCTCATCTAAAACAATAGAATTATCCTCATCACTATCCTCATCACTATCATCTGTATGACTACGAACAGCTTGATACAAATATTGACTATGGTGGCTGTTACTTGGTTCCATTGTATTATTTTCTAGGGAAGCAATAAATGGTTCATTAGCTACGTCTAAATCAGTTATTGTATCTTCATCAGTATCTAAACGATCGATATTATTATTATTATTATTATTATTATTATTATTATTATTATTATTATTATTATTATTATTATTATTATTATTATTTTATTATTATTATTATTATTATTATTATTATTATTATTATTATTATTATTATTATTATTGTTGCTGTTGCTGTTACATTTTTTACTCTTATCATTTTGTCTATTAAGTTTTTTTTTCTTATTTTTGTTATTTTGATAATGATGTAATGATACGTCTCCGACGTCCTGTGCTAGCCTAGTGATGGTAGGATCAATATTTTTCCTCATGTTACCTACACCACCTCTACCAGTTGAATAAACAGGAGATAGAATGTTTGGAGTCTGCGAACCTTCAGGAATAATCTTTGGCGACACAATTTTTTCATTTGAAAAATGCATGTTTCCTGCACCTCCTCTACCTGTGGATATTCTATAACCTTGAGACATGTTGGTCTATATCGTTCAAATGCTTTTTCTTTTATCACGCTTATTATTATTATTATTACTACTACTACTACTACTGTCCATATAAATTTGAATAATAAATATGGATATGAATATGGATTTATTGGCAAACCATATATATATATATATAAACACTCAATTACAGATATAATGTATAAGTAGTAATGTATAGGTTAATTAAAGAGTAATGAATGGAGGGAAAAAGGTAAAATGAGTAAGAAGAAGAAATGCAAAGATCCAAAAAAAAAAGTTTTCGATAGCAAATGCCACTAGTTAAAGCAACTACTATAAAGAGGAAGGAGTGAAGCAAGATAAGATAAGATAACATGGAATCAACCACTATATATAGAGTAGCGAAATAGGCATATAATATATGTTCCCATACCCATTAACTCAATGATTCAAGAAGCAACTGCCTCGAGCAGTCATCAACCTCACTCTCGAGAAGAGAAAAAAAAAAAACAAAGAAGAAAACGGAAAAACAATATTTCCTTCGAGAAGAAGACGAGGAATTTATTTATTTTTTTTTTCTTTTCTCCGAAGAGACTCTTTTATAAAAGAGAAATCATTATCCAATTGGTTTTTATTTTTTGTTTTTTTTGTGTGTGGTTTGCTTCAAATAAATATATATTACTGCTACTACTGCTAGCTACCACCATTAGTAATATATACATCAACTGATTGAATAAATATTTCCTATATATATATATATATGTTCAACGAAATGGTTAATCGCTGTCTATTTCTCTTACTGTATTGTGTATTCTCAGTCTAAAATGGAAAGGTGTCCTTTCCAATCGCTGTCTCTTTCTTTTGAATAGTCAACTAATCAACAAGTAACTTGTCTTAGTGTACTTCCATAAATTTGTAGAAACATTGGAAGAAACAAGACAAAAAAGATCTTTCTCCAAATAAATATTTGACTCTATAATGAAGTGTTGATGTAATCACCTTAATGTTACTCTTTTAAAACCCATATCTTCTCTATTATCACTCTATTAAAATTAAATTGGGTTATATCGGAAATAAAATATTAGTATATTATTATATCTGATTTTTTTTCTCTCCCTTTTTTTTTTTTATATACCCATCTAACACATATCCATGCCTCATTAATGTTGATGAAGTGATATTTATTTAAATTCACATCATCAATAGACTTTATTCTACATATACCATATATATATATACTTCAGCAACTGACGGTTTACTTAGTTAGAAATATAAGAGCGTATAAGAAGAAGTTTTATTTTAGGTACGTCTCTTCTTTTCCTTTCTTTCTTTTTTATAGTTATTCTTTGTAGTGCTGTTAAATGTTGTCTAGAGGGTCTTGACTAGTGAACTGAACATATCCTTTTTTTTTTTTTTTTATTCTTCATTAACGTTATTCTTCACATATATATATGATTATTTAATCTTTTATTTTTATTATTTTCTTTAAGGCATCTAAAAAGAAACAATCAAACAAACCAAAAAAAAAAAATGACTAAAATAGATGTTGTTTCAAGGTCCATTTTGAAGAATATTCAACCTATGAATACATTGAATCATTCTTACTTCAAGAATTTGTTAAGAAACAAACATTCTTATTCAACTAATAAATTTTTACCACAAAAAACAATCTTCAATAAAAGTACAAACTATTTTTATAGCACAAAACATAGTGACAGTAACAATTCTCATGGTAAGTTTCGGTGGTTATCTACTGTTATTACTGCCTCTATTGCAGGTTCACTTGGTTTCTATCTAAATAATAATAACAATAATTATTCTTCTTTCTTCCCTTCACTCGTCTCAAAACAACATGTCGAAGATTCAAAATCTACTCTTTCTGTAACTGATCTCGGTCCATTAAAATATAATACCAATAAAGAAGAAATCAATAATTTGATAATAGATTTAAAAAATATATTAGAAAACAATCCAGATAACTACACAAACACACAAAGCGAATTAAAACAACATGCTGATTCTGAGTTTAATACACACCATCCAAATGAAGATCAACGTCCTATAATTGTACTGTTTCCACATACCACTGAACAAGTCTCCCAATTATTAAAATTGTGTCACGACGCAAACGTCCCTGTGGTTCCATTCTCTGGTGGATCCTCACTGGAAGGCCATTTTCTACCAACTAGATACCCTACTGTTTGTATCGATATCTCTAAATATATGGACAATATTATCAAATTAAATAAGACCGATTTGGACGTCACTGTACAAGGTGGTGTCCCATGGGAGGACTTGAACGATTTCTTAAATGAACAAGGCTTGTTGTTCGGTTGTGATCCAGGTCCGGGCGCACTGGTCGCAGGTTGTGTAGCAAATTCTTGTTCTGGTACAAACGCTTACAGATACGGTACAATGAAGGAAAACATTTTGAGTTTGACTGTAGTATTACCCGATGGCACCATCATCAAAACCAAGAAAAGACCAAAGAAATCAAGTGCGGGATATAATCTGAATGGTTTATTCTGTGGTAGCGAGGGGACTTTGGGAATTGTTACTGAAGTTGTCGTCAAGTGTCATGTAAAACCGCAATATGAAAACGTCGTTGTTGTATCGTTCCCAAGTATCGCGGATGCCGCGGCATGTGCAAGTCATATTACACAAGAAGGTATCCCTGTGAATGCTATGGAATTGTTGGATGATAATATGATGCAATTAATTAATAACAATGATCAAACTGAAAGAAATGATTGGGTAGAAAAACCGACATTATTCTTTAAGATTGGTGGTAAGACCCCTGTTATTATTAAAGAACTGATCCAAGAGATGAAAAAAGTTTCAGAGAAACATAATGCAATTAATTTTGAATTTGCAACAGATGAAGATACTGTTAAGGAATTATGGGAGGCAAGAAAAGTGGCTCTTTGGTCTGTCTTGGACAGTGCTAAAAAATTGTCAAAAGATGCTAAGATGTGGACCACTGATGTAGCTGTACCAATCTCTAAATTTTCAAAAGTTATCGACGAAACAAAGAAAGAAATGAACCAATCTGGGTTAATTAATGCAATTGTAGGTCATGCAGGTGATGGTAATTTTCATGCATTTATCGTTTACACAAATAAGGATGAGTTAAGGAAATGTGATAGAATAGTCAAAAATATGGTTAAAAGAGCATTAGACGCTGAAGGTACTTGTACAGGCGAACATGGTGTTGGTATCGGTAAGAGACAATTCCTTTTACAAGAGCTGGGGGACAAACCAATTGATTTAATGAGAAAGATCAAATTATCAATTGATCCAAAGAGAATTATGAATCCAGATAAAGTTTTCACAATTGATCCAAATGAACCGGAGTATGTTGAGCATGAATTTTAAATGGCTAATTCATGGACTCGACACTTTTTTCTTTATATATATATATATATTCGTATATTCATAAAGAATACACTGCAATTAAAAAATATAAACATATACAATAGTTGTCACTTTTCCTTAACGTATCCTATCTTATCATTAGTTTGTTTATAAAACAACAGACAAACCACTACATTAATAATATCGTACCCCTTCATTAGTATCATGTGACATGATTTTTTACTAACAACGATATTGGTATTACTAATAGATATGTGTCAGGACAATATGTCTTCTGAATTGAAAAAAAAGGCTCGAGATTACGATTACCAGATTTGGTGCCTGGGAAGGTACTTATGTAAATGTAACTATACACGAAATGTAAAATTTTTTTTATTTATCTTTTTATTTCTAATCGACTCTTGTCGATAGACAGATGCATCGAAGAAGATATCTAATCCAATCTTCAAGAAAAAACAAGCTGTACTTTATGTGACTAATACAGTTTATGTTTTTTCTTTTTTAATTCTTCTTTGTTCCTAAGAGTTTACCACACTTTCCCGTTTATACTTTGTTTCTCTTTTATTTACACAGGAACTGCTTTTTAATTCTTTAGGTTCAAGATAGTCAAGGATAATAAGTGTTTTGTTGTTTACATAAACAGATTAGCAAACTAATATACGGAGAGATAAGGTTCTTTAAGATTAGAAACCAAATTTCAGTTTTTTTTTTTTTTTTTGCTCTCCAGAAGTTTTACCGATAGATAGAAACGACATAAACTAAGAACAATTAGAAACAAATATTTTTCAAATAATTGAATTAATATTAAGCTAATACGTATATTAAAGTGTAAAATACAAAAAAAAGGTTATCTAACTGTTTTTATTTCAGATTTTTTGAGTTTATTTTAAAACACTTAATTGAAGAACGTGAGACAGAGAAAAGAAAAGACTTATTTACCTTATTTTAAATATTGTTTACAAAATGACAACAACAACAACTTTGCTAAGAAGAACCCCATTAAAGATGGTCTTCGCCCGTACTGCACAATTGAGAAATCAATATCAATATCAACATTATCAGTTAACTTTACGTGCCAATTTTCATCAAAAATTATCTCCATCTTTAGTAAAATTACACTCTGAACTTAAGTTAGATGAATTACAACCAGATAATACTCCAGATTATGTTCGTTTAATATTAAGATCAGATGTTTATGATGTCATAGATGAATCTCCTATAAGCCACGGTGTTGGCTTATCATCTCGTTTGAACACCAATGTTCAATTGAAAAGAGAAGATCTTTTACCTGTCTTCTCCTTCAAACTTCGTGGTGCATACAATATGATTGCTAAGCTAGATGATGCTCAAAGAAATCAAGGTGTTATTGCTTGTTCTGCTGGTAACCATGCTCAAGGTGTTGCATTTGCCGCTAAACATTTAAAAATTCCTGCAACAATCGTTATGCCTGTGTCTACGCCATCTATTAAATATAAAAATGTCTCCAGATTAGGTTCGCAAGTGGTCCTTTATGGTAATGATTTCGATGAAGCCAAAGCAGAATGTACAAAATTGGCTGAAGAACGTGGTCTAACCAATATCCCACCATTTGATCATCCTTACGTTATTGCCGGTCAGGGTACTGTTGCCATGGAAATATTAAGACAAGTGCGTAACGCTAATAAGATTGGTGCCGTTTTTGTTCCAGTTGGTGGCGGTGGTTTAATTGCTGGTATTGGTGCCTATTTGAAGAGAATTGCTCCTCATATTAAAGTTATTGGTGTAGAAACATTCGATGCCCCAACTTTACACACCTCTTTGCAAAAGGGCAAAAGAACTGCTCTTCCAAGTGTAGGAACCTTTGCTGATGGTACATCTGTTCGTTTGATTGGTGAAGAAACTTTTAGAGTCTCTCAAGAAGTCGTTGATGAAGTGGTTCTTGTTAACACAGACGAAATTTGTGCTGCTATCAAAGATATCTTTGAAGATACTAGAAGTATTGTCGAACCATCTGGTGCTTTAAGTGTTGCTGGTATGAAAAAGTATATCACCCAATTACATCCAGAAATCGATCATTCTAAGTACACATATGTTCCAATCTTATCCGGTGCAAACATGAATTTCGATAGATTAAGATTTGTATCTGAACGTGCTGTACTTGGTGAAGGTAAAGAGGTCTTTTTATTGGTTACTATACCTGACATTCCAGGTTCATTTAAGAAATTACAACAAGTTATTCATCCAAGAGCTGTCACAGAATTTTCTTATCGTTACAATGAACATCGCCATGATTCCAGTTCTGAAGTTCCAAAGGCTTATATCTACACTTCTTTCAATGTTGTAGATCGTGAAAAGGAAATCAAACAAGTCATACAACAATTACGTACATTAGGTTTTGATGCTGTGGACATCTCTGATAATGAATTAGCTAAATCTCACGGTAGATATTTGGTTGGTGGTGCTTCTAAGATTCCAAATGAAAGAATTATCTCATTTGAATTCCCAGAGAGACCTGGAGCGTTAACTAAATTCTTGGCTGGGTTAAGTGAATCTTGGAATTTGACTCTTTTCCATTACAGAAATCATGGTTCTGATATTGGTAAAGTATTAGCAGGTATCTCTGTTCCACCAAGAGAAAACCTAACTTTCCAAAAATTCTTGGATGATTTAGGATATAAATATAATGATGAGACTGATAATATGGTATATCAGAAATTATTGAAATATTAATTTACTCATAACCATCATTTAATGTTATTAACAATACTAAATTTACACATTTCTTTTCCCTAGTTTAAATAACTATTTAAAACAATTTTATATATTTAGTTACTTTTAACTCATTTAGTGTTATGAATCTTATATTTATTTTATAAGATTCTTCATCTAAATTAAATTGGTTGGGATAATTCCCATCCACCATTTGTATAAATGGTACGAACTCCCAAAATGGCTGTAATTATGAATTGTCATATAAAGTAGGTTAAACAATACAGGCCGTTATTAACCCCACATACAATTGAAGTGTTCATGTTCTATATCGACAACAATTGTTTTTTATATATATTTTTTGTAACAAAATAATATTATTTTATTATTAATGATATATATATAAATTAAAATAGAAGTAGATCTAATATCAATTTAGATTACTTCAATGGAACAATTTTTATACAATAGAAATAAACGTGACCGTTATATGATTTATTGAAAATAAAATAAAATTATACAACACTTTTGAATATTGCATATACCAGATCATGTCTAAATAGAATGATATTAAAATAAAATAAAAAGTATGAAAAATGGACAGAGAACAAACAAACAAACAAAAAAAAAAAGGACTCACAAAAGGAATTGAATTGAAATTTTGAATATTAATGACTTAATCTATTCTCTTCTTCTTCTTATTCTTTTTTTTTTTTTGTTTTCTTTTTGATATTTTCCTCTCTTGTTCCTTTGTTCCTCTTTCTCAGAAGATTCTACCTGTAACCTTGGAAATGACATGTAAGACAACAACGGAAAAGATAAAGCCAACAGCTAAAAATAAAACAACCAATGGATCAACTCTTAAACCATTAGCTTCTTCAGTAAAGATCTTTAAGATAGAATTGGAAGAACCACCAAAACCGGCACTTCTTGTAGAAGTTGGGGTTTGTTTGGCCTGTTTTTCCTTCATGGACTTGGCTTGTCTTCTCTTTTGTAAAGTA
Organism: Arxiozyma slooffiae; assembly: GCA_017347545.2. Taxonomy (NCBI): domain Eukaryota; kingdom Fungi; phylum Ascomycota; class Saccharomycetes; order Saccharomycetales; family Saccharomycetaceae; genus Arxiozyma; species Arxiozyma slooffiae. The sequence goes on along the minus strand of JAFHAQ020000002.1, from coordinate 283,201 downwards.
CGTTGACCACCTGGTGGAGTTACAGACATTGTTAAATCAGTGACACTTTTCTTGTTATTTTTGTTATGTGGGAAGAATGATTTGCTAAACTTACTATATAGTTGCAAGTTTCTATAAATTTGCCATAAAGCTTTTATTTGTGTCTCTATATATTTTAAATATTTTTACTTTTTTTTTTTATTTTCTTCTTTGTTGTCATCCGTTTTCTACTACCTGTCCATAAAAAATGTACATCATTGTACACGAAAGATTTTTACAACTTTGACATTAAAAAAAAAAGAAGGACAAAATAGAAAAAAATTTATAAAAACAAACAAACTTTGTTCAATACTGTAGAATGTCTATCGTTAATTCATTATTATTATTATCATAAAGACAATAACATGATTATATATATATATATATAGGGTATTTATTACATATCTGAACTAGGGGTTTTATTTCCTGGAGTTGAAAGCAACACACTCAGAATCTTTGTAAGATTGAATTGATACTTGGTAAAATATTTTGTTGCTGTTTCTCTTGTAACAGTTGTTGTTGGTAACCGAGGAAGTTTTGATATACTATAGCCGAATGTTCTTGACCTGTTGCTTTCAAAAATGTGGGGTAGTCCGAAAATACGATATTAGAATTTGGAATAGTTGAAGTAGAAGATGCTGAATCATCAGTAGATACTGGAGAAAATGTAGAAGGCGTTACTTCCTTTGATGAAGACGTATGGGAATGTGATGCAGTAGCCCTTTGTCTTCCCAACTCTAAATGATCTTTAAATTCTTGAGAGTTCATCGTTGAATCTGTCTGATTCAAGACATAAGAGCGTTTTGGAGAATGCATTGGAGACACATACTCTTGTAGTTCAGCTTGAGGGGTTGGTAGTGTAGAGGAGTTCGAGGATGAAACGGCGCTGATGATAGCGGTATTTGAACCTGAAGTTATGCCATTGTAGCTGTTGTTGTTTAGTCTTTCAGTCAATGAATGTAATCTTGTATCTATGTCTGACTCACTTCTATTAGGTAACAAGATAGACAATTCTGATAATGATAATTTTCTAGATTGATTCTCTATCAACAATTGATCCTCTTGCATAGACCAAGGAACAAAAGATTTTCTTCTTGTAACCTTTTCTGAATCTGTTGGAATGTCCATGAAACAATAATTATGATTAGAAAGATGATTTGTAATCATAGGCGTCTCCATATTTTTTACTGAACTCTTAGTGGACAGTTTTTTATGACTTCTAGAAATAATAGATTCTCTTCTATTTTTTGTAGTAGGCAATTGATAATTATTAAAATTGATTGGTAGTGAATTTGGTGCTACTACCATTGACGATCTTCTTGAAGACATGGAACTTGTTGATGCAACTAATGAATGTCTTCTAACAAATGAATTCTTTCTTGATTTAGAAGTGTTCAGAGTGGTATTTAAAGCGGTATTGAACGAAGTAAAAGAAGACGGTGAGGATAATGGTGGAGAAGAAGGTACTATAATGGAAGAACCACGTCTGGACCTTACAAAGACTTTGGGGATGAATCCTAATTTTTCAGTATCATCGGTATTTGTAAATTGAGGAGAATTAATGGAAATTTTAGGAGTCATCATTGAATTAGAAGTAACTGAATGGGAATATGATCTTGGTTTAATAAACTTTTTAGCCATTTCACCCTCGTCGTCATGAGTAGCGTTATTAGTTGAAACCCTGGTTGTTATAGTATCGGTAGTTACAGTTGGTTGTTCGACAGAGAGGGAGTTCGTTGAAGAAGCAACAACATTATTCAATGCGGTATTATCTTGAGTAGCCAGAATCTTACTATTGTTATCAACATTACTATCCAAACTACTAACCATTTCACCATTATCAGTAAGTGAAGGAGTTGATATTTTATGTTGATCATTAGTATCAATAAGAGTACTAATAGAAACGATATTCTTTTAGAGATAGGAGTAGATTTAGAAGGGAAAGATGGCGATATAGAGTTAGAAGCATTATCTGTGTTGGCCACGTTTAAAGAAGAGACAGTATGAGACACGGATATTGAATTGGAGGATAGAGGCAAATGACCCATATTATCATTTTTATTTTGACATATATTTTTGATTGTATTTTTATTCTTATCGTTTTTTTCTTTACCCTTTTGTTTCCTTTCAATAAAGGTGGGAGAAGGATTCAAAATTTTAATTTCGCCAGGGAATTCAGTGACGTCCATAAGGGCAGTCTTATTAGATTTTAGGTTCCCAGATTTAAGTCTTCTCCATCTAAACTGACAAGCATTTGGAGTTCTATTTTCGAAATATTGTGAAATCTCTTTCCAACCCATTTTTCTAATTTCTTTTAAATGACGCAAAAGCAAATCATCGAGTGGTTCCCATGAAGAAGGATGTTTGTTAAGATTGTGGTTGTTATTATTATTTATTAAATCCTTTGAATTTAGTTTATGTGAATGTTTGCTGGTTGAATCATCGATGTGCAGGTCGTTATCAATGATATTTGAAATGTTAATTTTGTTGTTACTATTATTGTTTATTGTTGTAATTGCAGACATATTTCACCAATAATATAAATTTCAATAAATATAAGTTGCAATATATATATATGTATATATGTATTTGTATGTTTCCTATGTGCGAAAATCAATAAAGTGGAATAGATCTAAAAGAAGGGGGGCAGGGAAAACAAAAAAAAAAAAGGAAAAAGAAAAAGCTCGATATATTAATACCACAAAAATAAATGCTTATTACTTGCTTAACTTCAATCGAATAAATGATTTAAATTATCTTATTATTAGTTTTTTTTCCGATAATATCCTTTATTTATATATATATATATATATATAAGTGTGTGTGATGTAAGATAATATAAAGAAAAAAAGCCATTGCAGCAAAATGAAACACCTACAGTGCAATATAAAAATGAAAGGAAAGACACTTTAAAAAACTTGCTGAAAGTAATTCAATAAGAAAGTAAAAATGAAGATAAAATATGTATAAGATCCAAGAAGAAGTAGTTTGAAGAAAGATACCAAAGTGAAGTCAGAGATGAGGATGACGACGATGTTCGCAGTTTGTTGTCCATGAATGATCTTCGCGTCTGTCTGTCAAACCACTAAACAATAACTTATGACAGCAATTTAAGAGAATGACCAAAAAAAATATAAAAAAACGACAAAAAGAGAATAATAATAATAATAATAATAATAGAGAGGGGTATTCTACTTTATTGAAATAATATAGGTCGATGTAAAGAAAAGAGGGTGAGAAAGAGAGAGACAAATTGAAAACGAGTACTTACAGAATGTTATGACGTACGATGCGATGGGATGTAATCCAATGAGATGTGAATTAAAAAGGAGGATTAGCAAACAAAGGAAAAAAAAATAATAAAAATAATAAAAAAAATAAAAAAAAGGCAAAAAAAACAAAAGACAGGAAAACCATTCTTTTGAATAATTCTCTAAACTTCGACTTCTTTCAGTGGCAAACATTATGACAGTTGCCATCAAATACATCCTTCTTCTTCTTCTCCTCACTTTAGGTCTTGTTGCCTGTTCCAAAAGGGGAAAGGAGTACGGTGGAGACAAAAACACCAGAACATAGAGAGAATCTAAATAAACGGAAATTAAACCCAGATTCCGGTAAAGTTAGAAAAAATACGCAAACAAACACACACAAAAAAAAAGACTCAATAATTTCCTATTAGGGATAGAATATTGGATTTTTTCCTTTTCTTTTAAAAAAAAAAAAAACAAAACAAAAAAAAAAAGAAAATCTCCATTAATATTTCAAACACCTCATTCAGGCCATTTAGGGTTATAAACCTGTGTTTTTCCCACACCCTGTGAACAACCCTATCTCTTTGACACTATCAAAGAACAACCAGGGGAAAAACAGGGGGAGGGGGGGGGGAGAGAGAGAACATATCTGAATATAATAATCTAATTACTTTAATAGAGCTGGTTGGGATACTAAAGTCTACACCAGTTCAATGTTTCCATGCATTCTGAGATCCATAAAAATAATTCTTCACCAAAAAAAAAAAAAAAAAAAAAAGAGCCTGCCCCTGTGAGTTTCGACATTTGAAAACAAGCAAAATATTTCCTCTTTATAGAGACCACTACCTCACTTTTGACGAAAAACAGGACATAATTACATGGAGGTTTACTATTTAAGTGTTCCCAAATAGGAAATTTTTTGAATATTTTTTTTTCCCTCTCTCAGCGCCACAACTAGGAAATACTGAAAGCAACAACATCATATTTTATTTAAACATAATAAAAAATAAAAAACAAATAAAAAAAGAGTATAGAAAGAAATTATTAAATATATTACATGTTCATTGGATGGATGCTGTGCCTCTATTGGAGCGCAAAATTAAAGGAAAGTGTGCAACCACGTGGTCAATATTTTGTATTGACATTTCAGACAAATATCCCTTACGAATATTGGATTTGAATGTCCTAAATATTTATTATTATTATTATTATTTTAATCATTAATAATATAAAGAAGAAACATATTGTTTAAATAAAACAACAATCAAGAATTTTTCACAATACTAACATATTTGTACATTGTTTTTACTTACTGTATTTTTCAATTTTCCTTTATTTATTTATTTATTTATTTATTTGTGGAATGTTACGAATAAATTTGACTCATTGTTTTTTTTTTTAATGCTACATCAGGTGATTGATTGATTCATGTTTTATCTTGAAACCCTTTTCTTTCTTCCTTTCCCCCGAAATATGTAATTATTTGGTATATCTTTCAAATATTTTAAAATTCCTTGATTGGGAAACACGCGTACATAATCACAAAAGAAAAGATCAAAAAAACAAAAAAATAAAGAATAAAATAAAAAATAAATAAATTCTGTATTCGGAATTATTTATTATTCCGCATTTCATATTCCTCATTCTTTATATATATATATATATATTTTTTTTTTTGGGTGTTAATGACAGATACAAGTACATATTGAATTACTTCTTGAAGCCCCTTTCATCAAAGACCACTAAACATACTTCTATGTAACTTGACCGTCTCCCGCCTTTGTAGGTAGATGAAGGGTCTAACAAAATTTCTTCTATTAATCCAGTAGTTACCAACACTCTTGAAACAAATGTGGCCTCATGTGTTGAAAACTTATAAATAGTTCTTTTTTTTTTACTAACTGTTAATATAGTGATTTAAAAAGAAATAAAAACAAACAAACAAACAAACTTTAACTTGTTGATTTAAATTGTATAAGTTTTTACATGAAACAATACTTTCATACTTGTCAGTAAAAACCTAAAAAATTTTTATTACCATAATTCTTCTATCTTTGAAACTTCTTATTTTATTTCCATTAGATATAAAAACATGCTGTATAAGAGAATCATAGACAAAACTTTCTAATAGAATGAAAGAAAATGTGCCTTTAAACTTCTCTCTCTCCCTTTCTTTTTCTTTTTCTTCTTAACAGTTAAAAGACATATATTTTCCTATAAAAAAAAGTTATCTACAGAAAAAAAAAAAAAAACACATATATACATGTATTTCTATGAAGTTTTATAGAGCTGATAATCTACCCTTTACATCAAATAAGTAGGGCACAATAAAACATATATCTACAGAAGTGCACGGAAATGATGAAATTACAGATCCTTTTTCTTCATTAATACAATTAACAAAAATGATGATGATAATAATAAAAATAGAAAAATAGATGGAAATAATATATATAGAGAAAATAATAGTTACATTCAATTTAATATAATTCACAACTTCATCTATTTTTTGCATCATCCCTTCCATCCGTTCTTTACCTTTTCCTCATTACTTATTTGTTTTATAATATATATATATGTATTTTTTTTTTTTTGTTAATTTTTCAATTTTTTGAAGATTTACCTTCTTTTAATTCATCAGTATCATTATGTTCGCCATTCTTATCATCAATTAGCCCATCATTCTCCTCGTTTCTCATATCCTCCTCTTCCACCTTTTCTTCTCCCTCATAATCATTGACTATTGAAATTTGGCCCTCTGAAGCTACTTTCTTAAATGTGGCCAACATATCAACTAAGTTTCCTGTAATATATGTATTATTGTCTGCTCCTGTAGTCACCTGTATCCCATTGCCCAACAATGCTTCAATCGGGAATGCACCAAAATCATTCCCTTTCTTTTTTTTATTATCGATATCTTCACTATCATCTGCATCTGTTTCATCAACTTCCATTGAATTTTCATCATCATCATCATCATCTGCATGAGAATCATGACCAAACCTTCCTTGTGGTTTCTTTGTAGTAATATCAAATATAGATTTATCATCGTTAAATTGATAATAATTATATATCACTTTTCTTTTCAACTCAAATGATATTGGACGATCATAATTCTTGGCCCTTATTCTTTCAAACCATTGTTCTACAGTCTCTCCATCCTTTAATAAAGCTACAATAGTAATACTCATATTATCACATCCGATTCCCGTACCTTCAGTAGTCGGAGAACAACATACATCAATGATACGGGAGGCAATATCGCTTAGAGTCATATCGCCTTTCTTGATACCATAATGTACTAAATCGACACATTCCTGAGATGTCAAACAATCCCAGATACCATCACATGCTAAAATGACGAATTCATCATCTTGATAATTTAATCTATGTTGGATAATGTCTGGTACACAAGTGACGATTTGTTCGTATGGACTCAAATTATCGTTAGATTTGAATTCGAAATCACCTAAGGCTCTAGATAATGCTAAGTTGCCATTAACACGATCCATTTCCACGAATCCATCGGCAGCCACGATACGAGATTTTTCTGATACTAAAGTAGGTTTATGGTCGAATGATAAAGCTTTAGCTCTACCACCAGTAGATAGAACTGTTCTACTATCGCCTGAATTACCACAAACCAATAGGTTTTGCAATTTAGATATTAGTATGGTAGTAGCGGTACAACCACTATGGTCATTTTTCAAGATTGGATCCTTTAATAATTCATTATCGACAGATAAGAAAGTGTCGATTAAAGCATTTGATAAATCACCATTTTGGAAAGATTCTTGTCTTTGTAGAATTGAAGTCATGTTTTCACCAGCAAATTGTGCAATGTTGGAACCACCATGACCATCGAAGATAGTGTAGAATGCAATATGGTCTTTATCATTTTCAGTTAAAACGTTTGGTTCGACTATATGGGCATCCTCCATAGACATTCTCCAACCTTGCATGGCACAAAGACCAAATGCGGTGAAAAGGTCTTCACCTGAATGATGTTCTTTATCGATAACTGGATTAGATAAAATTTGTCCCATTCTTCTTCTTTTAATAGATCTTTAAGATACTTTTAGTAGAAGACGAATTAATAATTAAGATTGGTACTTTATTCTGAAATGTTTTAATGACTTATAACAGAATAGAACTGAGAGACTCCAATGAGTATGCAATTGATGATTACCCTTTATTCTTTTTTCTTTCTTTCTTCCTCTTTTTGAAGATTGGGGAGAGTTGTTGTTCTTGAAAGTGCAATTAAACAAAAGTCAAAAAAAAAAAAAAAAAAGATAAAAAAAAAAGAAAAAAGAAAAGAAAAAGGGAAGAAATCACAAAGTATATTAAACACGAGATATATCAGACAACAAAGTAAAGGATGAATATTCAGATCGAGTAATTAATAACTTTTGTTATTATTAATATTATTAATAATGATAATATATTTTTTTTTCTTTCTCTCTCTCTTTCTCGAACAATGTTGAATGTTATCAGAAAAATGAAAAAAATGAAAAAAAAACAAAAAAAAAAACAACCAAAAATGACAAGCTTTTTTTTCTCTCTCTTTGTATTGTTCAATTGTTTCTGTCCTTGCTTTGTTTCCTTCTTCCACCCATTAGTGGCCCCTTGACTTTGTTCCTTGTTTAAAACCCTGGTATAACACAGTAGTAGCAGTAGTAGTAATAGTAGTAGTAATAGTAGTAGTAATTAATAACAATATTGTTCAATTGATGAATGAGATCATTTCAGACGACTGTCTTGATTGGTGGTTTTTTGTGGGTGTACTGTTGTTGACTCATCAAATACTTTTGAATTTTTCAATGTTTGGTTTCTCTTTTCCTCTTTCTCTCTCTCTTTTGTTTATTTTTTTTTTTGTCGAGAAATTAATCTTGAAAGGTTTTCTGGAAATTTACAAAAAGACATTATTTTATATAGACAGGTTTCTTTAACCTGGAGGATATTAATTAAGTATACTTGTGGGAATAAAATTAGAAACGCCGTTACTATCTTCTTGTCTGGTAATCTTCAATAATTTATTTTTTTCTTTCCTATTGTCTTGATTGAACTTTTTATAAGTTGTACATTTGACCACTCAATAGAATACAGATATCTAAAAAATTGTCAATCCATCTCTTCGATTTTGATTTTGATTTTGATTTTTCTTTCATTTCTATCCAGTCTGATATAAACCAAATCCTTTTCGTAACACCCTATAGACAATATAAAATATTTAACAATAGCACAATGAGCTCCTCTGTAAAGATTCAGCCTGATTTGGATACTCTTAAGCAATTGGTTAAAGAAAATGACGACTTTTCAATCAATATGTATCCCGTATACACCTTCTTACCTGCATTAGACCTGACTCCTCACGTTGCATATTTGAAATTGGCTAATCTTAATAATCCTAATAGACATGAATCCTTTCTTTTAGAGAGTGCTAACACAAATATGGAATTGGATCGTTTCTCCTTCATTGGCATCAAACCTAGAAAAATTATTAAAACTGGTCCTACAGAAGGTATAGAGACGGATCCATTAAACATTCTACAAAGTGAAATGGATAATTGTAAAATGGCAACTAATATCCCTGGCTTACCTAAATTGAGTGGTGGTGCCATCGGTTATATCTCTTATGACTGTGTCCGTTATTTCGAACCAAGGACAGAAAGACCATTAAAGGATATCTTGAAAGTCCCTGAAGCTTACTTGATGTTATGTGACACCATTATCGCCTATGACCATTTCTTCCAAAGATTCCAAATCGTTCATAACATCAACCTCAAAGAAACTTCCTTAGAGGAAGGTTATTCAATGGCTAAAGAAATTATCTTTAACATTGTACAAACTTTGAATGATGTCACCAAGCCTATCCCATACCCTGAACAACCCCCAATTAAATTGAATCAGACTTTTACATCCAATATCGGTGAAGAAGGTTACAAGAGACATGTACGTTCTTTAAAGGACCACATCATGAAGGGGGATGTAATTCAGGGTGTCCCATCACAAAGAGTCGCTAGACCAACTTCTTTACATCCTTTCAACATTTACCGTCATTTGCGTACAGTCAATCCATCTCCATACCTTTTCTATATCGATTGTCTTGATTTCCAAATTATTGGTGCGTCACCAGAATTATTAGTCAAATCAAATAATAAAAATGTGGTTGTTACACATCCGATTGCTGGTACCATTAAACGTGGTAAGACACCTGAAGAAGATGATGAGTTGGCCAATGAGCTATCTAATTCATTGAAGGACCGTGCCGAACATGTCATGCTTGTAGATTTGGCACGTAATGACATAAACAGAGTCTGTGATCCAATGACCACAAAAGTGGATAAGTTGTTGACTGTGCAAAGATTCTCTCATGTTCAACATTTGGTCTCTGAAGTCAGTGGCACTTTAAGGGCAGGTATGACTAGATTCGATGCCTTTAGATCCATCTTCCCAGCTGGTACTGTCTCTGGCGCTCCAAAAGTGAAAGCAATGGAAATTATTGCAGAATTAGAAGGTGAAAGAAGAGGTGTCTATGCTGGTGCAGTCGGTAACTGGTCGTATGATGGTAAGACTATGGATACTTGTATCGCTTTAAGAACTATGGTTTATAAAGATGGTATTGCTTATTTACAAGCAGGTGGTGGTATCGTTTTCGATTCTGATGAACACGATGAGTATATTGAAACCATGAACAAAATGATGGCTAATCATAACACTATTGTTCAAGCTGAAGAAATCTGGGCTGCTAAAGTCGGAAGCATATAAATCATTATCAGGAAACATGAAAACAATATATATATATGTACATAAAATAAAAAAAATGAATAGTTAGTAGTTTGGAAGACTTTATGATGTATCAATGTTTTTTTCCCCTTTTTATATCTACACATACATTATATACAGAACTACTTTTTTGTTTAAAACAAGATGAGTAGTAACAATAAATAAATATTTGTTGTCTGCTCTTTTATGACTATTATTAAATAAATGTAATGATTAATCATCTCTCCATTATCAAGAACTAACAAATGTACTAACAGTATAAAAACACACTAGAAACTATACTTAAAATTGAATAAAACTTTCAAAATGACAGTTAAAACGAATGTTGAATGCGTTAAATTTGTAATATACATAATATATATACAATAATTACTATTTAAAAACGAAAATGCAGAATAAAATCAAAATAATAATCGCCCGATGTTGAATCAGAAATCACACTAGAATATCAATTTCCTTCCTCCTTTTTTTTTTTTTTTTTTGTCATCATAGTAAGAGAATTAGTACTTATCGTGTGCGGTAAATAATGAAAAAGAAATAAATTAAAAATTCACATGAATTAATCATTTATTTTTGGTACTTGGCACGGAAGTACTTGGCAGCAGCAACCATATTAGTTAAGGATTGTCTGGTTTCCTCCCAGCCTCTAGTCTTTAAACCACAGTCTGGATTGACCCAGAACTTTTCAGCTGGATAAGTTTTTAAGATGTTTTCAATCTTGGAATTGAATTCTTCTAAAGATGGAACTCTTGGAGAATGGATATCGAATAAACCGAAACCTAAGTGGTTTGGATAGTCACGGAATTCAGCAATGTAGTTAGCGTCATCCTTCTTAGAGAATTCAATAGAGACGACATCAGCATCTAAAGCCTTGATGTGTTTTGGATCTAAGTCAGAGTAACAGAAATGAGAGTGAATTTGAGTGTCATTGGCAACACCAGAAGTAGCAATTCTGAAAGCTTCAGCAGCCCAGACAGTGTAAGCAGCCCTTTCAGTACCTTCTCTTAATGGTAAACCTTCCCTTAAAGCTGGTTCATCGACTTGTATGATCTTGATACCGGCAGCTTCTAAGTCGTTGACTTCATCTCTTAAAGCCAAAGCTAATTGGAATGCTTGAGTCTTTTGGTCAAGATCATCTCTTGGGAATGACCATCTTAAACAGGTGATTGGACCAGTTAACATACCTTTAACAGGCTTCTTTGTTAAAGATTGAGCGTACACAGATTCCTTAATGGACATGGGTTTTGGTCTAGATAAGTCACCGACAATAATTGGTGGTCTAACGTATCTGGAACCGTAAGATTGAACCCAACCGTTAGTAGTGAAGGCATAACCTTTAAGTTGTTCACCGAAGTACTGGACCATATCATTTCTCTCTGGTTCACCGTGGACTAAGACATCTAAATCGATTTCCTCTTGGAATCTAATGACTTTTTCAATTTCAGAGTTAATGAACTGTTCATATTCTTCAGCAGTGATTGCACCTTTAGCAAATTTATTTCTGTTGATTCTAATGTCTTTAGTTTGTGGGAACGAACCGATGGTAGTGGTTGGAAATAATGGGAAGTTAAATCTCTTTTGTTGAAGAGGTAGTCTTGTGGAGAATGGAGCAGCTCTTCTAGACATCTCTTCATCAATTGAAGCAACTCTTGCTTGAACAGTTGGGTCATTGATCAAAGAGGAGTTAGCTCTAGCCTTAATAGCCTCAGCATTAGCGGATAAAGCAGCAGAGACATCTTCACCAGAGACGTTCTTGGTAATAGTAACGACTTCAGCTAATTTTTGAACAGCAAAAGAGAAGTAGTTTCTAAGTTCAGCGTCCAAGTTCTTTTCGTTTTCCAAGTCAACTGGAGTATGTAATAGTGAGGAAGATGTAGCGACAACAATTCTATCTTCACCTAATTTAGCGATGGCTTTATTAACAAATTGAGAAGATTTAGCAAAGTCATTTTTCCAAATGTTTCTACCATCAACAACACCTAAGGAAAGAGTTTGGTTATCACCGACAATAGAAACGACCTGATCGAATTGTTCTGGAGCTCTAACGAAATCGAAGTGATAGCCAGTGACTGGTAGATTTTTAATAGCGTCTAAATTTGGAACAACGGTACCGAAGTAAGAAGCTAAAGTGATCTTTGGTAAACCAGTTTCTCTACCTAACCTAGTGTAAGCAGTCTTAAAAGCATCTTGAACATTTTGTGGCAAGTCCAAGACTAAGACTGGTTCATCAATTTGAACATCAGTGGCACCTACAGCAGCCAATTTCCTTAATATTTCAACATAAAGTGGCAATAACTTGTCTAGTAATGATAATGGGTCTAAATCCAAGGAATCCTTGTCAGCTTTACCTAGATGTAAGAAAGAGACTGGACCAACTAAAACAGGTCTAGTTTGAATACCTAATTGTTTAGCTTCCAAGAATTCATCAACTGGTTTTTGACCATTTAATTGGAAAGTAGTAGAATGGGAGAAAGTTGGTCTGACATAGTGGTAGTTAGAGTCGAACCATTTGACCATTTCTAAAGCAGTAACATCGACAGCCTTTTCAGTGTCTGTAGCCTTTCTTTGCAAACCTCTACCCATGGCGAAAAGGGTATCAATCAAAGGTAAATGGTACTTAGAATAACGTTCTGGGATGACATTGAACAAGACTTCTAAATCAAGGATCTGGTCGTAGAAGGAGAAATCATTAGAAGGGATAATATCAACACCAGCATCCCTTTGAAGTTTCCAGTTAGCAGCTCTAATTTCCTTACCAACTTTGAATAGTTCATCGACAGAAATCTTACCATTCCAGTAAGCTTCAGTAGCCTTTTTTAATTCTCTGTTTGGACCAATCCTTGGGAAACCTAAAACAGCGGATTTAACCATTGTATTTATATACGAGTGTGTGTGTGTGTGCGTGTGTGTTGACAAAAATCTATTGCCTTTAGTTTGTTTTTTTGTTGTTATTATTTCAAGACAGATAAAATAGAGAATAACGGACAAAAAATGGAAACATGAGAAACCAATCAAAAAAAAAAAAGAGGTTCACCATCAACAACTAAACCCTCCTTTATATATATATATATATAAATTAATGATTAAATCATCAAAGAAGAGAATGCAAATCCGTTATAAAGATGAATTATTTTAAATAAAAAAAAATACAGGAGTAAACCAAATAGTATAGATGAGTAACTGATATTAATTGTGATAATAGAATATGTTCCTAAGGATAAAATAATATAATTACCACCACAATTTTGTGAACTTGAATTTTCAGTTTTGTTATTTTTTCTTTGTTTTTTCTTTTAAAAAAAAAAGAACAAAATGCACAAGATTTCATGTTATTGCTATTCTTCTTTAAACGAAGAGAGTCATCCATCGTTCCAGATGGTTACATCATTATACTTAATATGAAGGAAAAAAAAATAATAAAAACTTTATTGTTTTTGTATAGGTACCACGGGGTTCACATATTTTCAATACATATAACTTTCGTTCCATTAGAGAACCTTTGGTAGGGTTAAAGCAACTTTTCAGTGACAAATTTATTATAGTTGGTCTGTGTGTGTATGTTACTATAGAAATTTAAACAGTATATTCTTCCCCCCCTCCCCCCGTCGTTCTCGGTTTTAAGTCAGATTCTCTTTGTTGTGTGGGTTTTTTCAGTCAACAAGAAGAGGGAAAAAAAGAGAGAAGGAATATTCTGATGACTCTTTTTTTTTTTGTCCTTTTTCTTGTTGATGACTCTGTTCTCCCCACAAATTTTGTTTCAATAGTGACCAAAAAAGGAAATTTGTCCCAAGGAAAAAATAATTTACACAATTTCTATCGAATATTTAATCTTTATTCTTCCCTCCCCCCTTTTTTTTAAATAAACAAGAAAACTGTGAACTGTGGGAACCCAAAAAATAAAATAAAAAAGATAAAAAAATTAATTTATTCAAGGCATTATTCAAACTTTTCTCAATAGAATACCTTAATAGCAGATCTAAGGGCCGATACTGTATTTTCCGTTTAGGCTTGGGGAAACCCTGGACCTGTTCTACTAGTTCCTGTATTACGGAAAAAAAAACATAATAATAGAATAATGGAAATTTTACAGATATTGAAGATATGGTAGATGATGAAAATAATGATAATATGGAAATAACAACATCAATAAGGGAGAGTTATAATTTTATAAAAGAGATACTTTGATTTACAAAAAGATTTAGAAAGACAATCATAGATATACACATATATGAATATAAGTTACATCAGCACTTAATTTTTCTTAGTAACCGTTCTCTGTGAATAATATTTGTCATCTAATAATTCATCTAGATTGTAGTTTATAATCTTGGCTCCATCGTCGCATACCAACTTATTAGTAGATAAATTATATTCAAAAACTTTTTCTTTATATTCTGGGTTGCTTGTCCATTTTCTTTCCTTAAATGATAAAAATCTATCTAATTCAGAAGGTAACGAAATACCCACAGGTTTCTCCATAACACTTAAAGTGCAATTCCAACCCAATTCATCCAGGATTTCATAACCTTCACATGTCTTATTTATTAAGCCTAATACGAAGAATGCTGTGAATTTAATACTCGTAATGTCAGACTCGTATGCAATACGAACGATATCCGCTATAATAGTATAATTATCCAACAATGAAATACCAAGTGCAGTTGATCCAATGTAACCTAAACACCATAATGCACTCTTAACAGAAATTGGATCGATATTCTCATCTTTTTCATTATCTAATGTATTCACATATTTTTTAATAATATTAACACATTTTAATAAATCACCCGATTGAGTCAATAAAGAAATTCCGCCTTCTGTCTTAGAAAGACTCTCATAAAAATGTAATGGCAACTTATCTTCAACATTATATTTTGTTGAATTGTATATAGACAGTGATGATTGACCACTAGATAAAAATTGCTCCATTCTAATCACATATTCTCTGTTTTTAGTTGAGAGCCACAGTTTTCTCTCCTTTTCTACAAAATTGATTTCAGCCAGAATCTTGAAACCTAACGGTTTACTCAATAATTCAAATAATATAGGAGAACCTATAAAAACCATTTGATTAAGAAATTTCTTGATAGATATCTTAACATCAACAGAGGTGTCATTATTCAAAATGTATTCGTATAAAGCCTTATCGGCAATTGCTACCACAGGAGGATATAGATCATATAATTGTCTTGTTAATAACTCTAATTTAAATTTTTGAAGTTTGGCGACAGTGTTTAAATCATAAAGATTATTATCATTCTTGTTTAGGTTGTTCAACCTGTCGCCTATAATCTTCGTTGCTTTCATTCTAAGTTCTTTATTGGCTGCTGTCAAGGCTTTCCCAAATATAACTCTACAATGCACTGAATATACAAGATTCAGTTCTGGCAAAGTAAATAAAAGGAATTTCATCCCAATTGAAGATTCTTCTTGAAACATTTTATATAGCACAGTGAAAAAATTCCACTTAGTCAATATTTTGATCCCATTTAATGTTTCAGTTAATACACCTACAAACTTAAAATATCCACTGACGATTTTCGTCCTCATGGTCTCTTCACTAAAAATATTATCGTTTGTATTTCCTTCCATAGCACGATATAATAACGAGGCTAATTGTGGAATTATTTTTGTATCTTCAAGGAAGATTTTCATTCCCTCAGGGTTTCTAGTTAACATTTTGAAAAACTTGCAACCTACTTGAATGTATTTTTGTGCCAATCGAGTTCCCCTATCAACATTAGAAAATCTTAATCTAAGGGGCCTATAAAATACTAGTAATCTCCTGATAAATTTCGTGGATCTTGCTAATTCTTCTAATTGCCTTTTATTCATCAATGGTCCCTCTAATAATTCCTGGATAACATTCCAATTCCACTGAGAAAAATCCTTAGTTTGAAGAACTTTGCTATCGAGAACCATTTTTCTAAACCTTAGATCATCTACATTTGTAACTGATGAATTGGTTTTAACAGACTTCGTATATTGCCTGATCTGCTCCTTGCTATCTATATCACTCATCCCTATTGTATTTCTACCTCTATTCAAACTATTAACTGTCTTGCAAAATTGGAATATATCCTGATTTTTAGAGACGTCTACATTATGTGTCTTTTTTAAACTTGGTAAAGACCTAATATTTAATAAATTAGTCCTTAGATTTATATATTCACTCAGTAATAATCGGGCTTTTGCAGACATTGTACTATGTGAATCTTCTCCTAAAGTACAATTAATTAATTCAATTACATAATTTTCAAATTTGCATCTACTCAGTATCTCCAACATTAACGCTAAAAATTGATTGCTTGGGATAGAACCTTTAAGAATTTCTGACGTTTTGGGATTGGATAATGCATTTCTTGCCCTTCCTTTCAGGGACAATGGCTTAATTGTTAAAATATCAAGGAATATATCGATTAAATAATGAGCACAAAGAGGGACTTGAAAAAATATTAATAAATCTTTGAGAGGTTTAAAATTATTCATACAATACAACATAAATCCCGCATAGTTCTTCAATGCTTTAGTTATTAGTATAGTGATGGATTGTAATTTTTCGATATTCAAAATCTTTTTTGTGTTCATATCAGAAAACACAGATGATAGGACTGTGATGTCAAAATCGTCAATATAGTATTTCCTTGTTTCTGGATACTCCATTAAGTTCAAAATTGTATCCAATATTACTGAAGAAAGTTCAAAAGAACTGCATTCTTGCAATAATTTAGTTAAAATATGAATGCCCTGGCACTTATTGACAATCTTAGGACATTTAATACAGAATTCAAGTAACGTTTCCACGAAGGGAACTCTCAGGGAATCATTATTCTTTTCAATACAATTTATCAATATTTGTGTAATTTTTACGGTTACCCCATTCCCATAATCTGCCATTTGTCTAACCAATTTCAATGCCTGCTCCTTCTCTACCTGGTGTTTATTATCTTTCAGAAGAGATTTTTCTAAAAAGACTTCAATATTCATATTAAACAATGTTTTAATAAATTCAGGTCCATTAATTAAATATCGGCATATCCTGAAAGTAGCAGCACTTATAAAGCAGTCATCACGAAGAAAAAGAGTTTTGATAGTTTTTATAAATGATGTCAATATTAGGTCATTTCGAAGTTCTGGGTGATCTTTTAAAATCTCAATAAGTTTGTTTGATTTTTCCAAAATAAATTCCTGAGAAATGTCACTTTCTTGTAAACTCTCCATATAATCACTTATATACCAAGTAGCACTTTCTAAAGTAGCTGTTTCCATTTTGTCTTTTACCAAATGGTTATTTGAGGTGGGTTTTATTGGCGTTTTTATAGTATTGATTGAAACTTCTTCAGAATAAGACTGCTTTGAATTTTGCTTCTTTGGAGTCAAATGTACAGTTGAACGTTGTTCATTTTTTGAAATTATGGATTTATTATCGTAAGATCCAAGCGGAGCACTTTTAAAAGATATTTCAGACGGAGGTGTATTAATTATATCAAAAGAATTTCTTGACTTATTTCCAGTATCAGCCGCATTAGTCTCATTTATGTTAGCCAATTTAACAGTATTATCATTAGTATTGTCTAAATGATCTTCGGGAGAAGAATTATCAGAGTCACTGGTCGATTTTGATAAAGAATAGTTATCTTTAACAATTTTATATTGGGATCTCAGTGTTTCTAATTGCTTTTCTAGTTTTTTAAGGTTCATATCAATTTCCCTTATTTGCGTATTGGTACGAATTCTTTGAGAATGTTTCTGTAAATGTTCAGTGGAGTAAGTGGCACTAAAAATACCTGTTTCTGAATTATTTCTAAGTCGTTCAGTATCTTGTTTCTTACTTCGAAGTTTATATAACTCATTTTCTAATTGTTCTATCTCTAGTTTCAAATTTTGCCGACTTTTCGTGATGCTAGTCTTGGGAATTCCACTGGAATAAGGACTAATTGGGGAGATAATATCTAATTGCGGAGATGTGACAGTGTTGAGTTCATTCCTTTTTGTTCGTGAAAACGAAGTTGCAAGTGCTAAAGATGTTTTGTTGGGGTGAGCATTATTAAGGTTTGTGCTAGAATTATTGGTCGTGCTACTAGATATTCCATAGATTGACTTCCTTATATTATTAGCATTATAATGTGGTGTTATTGATCTGACTAAATGAGATGTCCTATTTTCTTGTCGTTGCTTTTTATCTTTATTCATGATTAGAGAAAGCCTTAATGCAGTATAACCAAAAGTATATTATTCACAGATCAATTAAATCGAATAGCACGGCAGTAATAACTAATTTATAGATGCTCTAAGTTTGTAATAAGCATTCACTATACCGTTTGTTACTGTTTTTTTTAAAAAAAAAAAATTAGGTGGAACAGGGCCCTCACTCTGTCTTGTGTTTTACAATGGTATTCATATGTAAACAAAAATATCAAATTTTAATTCCAAATTAGTTCTTTTTTTTTTTTTTTTTTTTTTTTGATTAACCAAAAAAAAAAAAAATAGTTTTAACAAAAAGAGAATGATTACGGAGAATAAAAAAGATGAGATATGGATAAACTATATAGTAATAAGGACATATAATTTACAAGAGCTGGAGATGTTGCGACTTTTAAATCTTATTATATAATGTAGCTTACTTACTTTTTCAAAAAGTCTTGCATTTTTTTAAAAGCTCATTGTTCATTACTGTGGAAAAAGGGAGAATGTATTTTGATAATTACCATTCCTATTTTTTGTACTCAAAGATTTAAACAATTTCATAAATTCTTGAGTTACTTCTTTAATGGAGTCAATATTTGCAATGCTAGAAACCCAACAAAGAATTATTAAAAATACTTCAACAAACTATCTTGCCGATTCTGCAATATCATGTATTACCAAGGGGCCTTATTATTGGATTGGAATCCTCACAATTGATTGCAATACATTTTGCTTAGATCGAATTTTAAAAACGAAGTAAGATAGAGATATTTAATTGTTATTAAATGTTATTTAATAACAATTCTAATAAACCAAACCTTTATAATCAAAGTTAATTTATTTCTTAGATTTCAAAAAAAAAAAAAACTATGTGTCCATTTTGCAAACGATAGAGAGACTGTAGAGGGTCCAAAAAAAAAAACCTCAAAAATTCAATAAAGCTTCGAATCTGGTCACCTTATAGTTTAACAGGATAATTAGGGACATGTGTACAGTAATGAAGATGTTAAATTAATCTAAATTTTTGTCGCGGCGTTTTCGTAAATTTCTTATACCTTTAAACAGGAACACAAGAATAGATGTTACTTTTTTTTTGCCTTTTTTGAAATTATATATTAAAATAATTTAATGAGACATACAAAATTGTTGAATATTTTGAGTATTCTGCATAATAAGAGTTCATATCCTCCTCCACTGTAACGATGAGTACGTATCTTTTCAAGAGATGTATCCATATGTATTATACTGATATATTATAAATAAATGTATATTGGTAAATAATCTACAGGGAATTAATATAACTTAATCTTGTCTCATCTTTAGATATCTTTTTATAACTTTATCCTTCTTGATAATATAAACAACGGCGCCCCATCCAGACAATGCATCACGGTCAGCAGCATTCAATAGGGCCTGGCTAATAGTTTCAAATAAATCTTCTGCTTCTAAATTTGGTTCATACAAGGACTCACACATACCAAATAGTTGATCAGATGCAGTACCACTAACTATGAAATCTTTTGCTTCGTCTATACAACCGATTAAATCGAACCCTGCAATATATGCTTTCCCAGTCTTTGAATTTATCCCAGCTACCACTGGACCAACGAAATAAGGACCAAACCTTTTTTCATATAATGTAGAAGAAACTAATTGTGTAAAAGTTTCAGGTTCAATGGGTCTATCTTCTTTAAGTTTATATATGTTAGTTTTATAGCGGAAAACTTGATTTAATGTGATCACATCTGTTGCTAGACCTGTTATACCTAGAAATACATGACCGAAATTAGATATTTTTTCGAAATTATTAGAAACTCCAAGTGATTGGTTCCCTAAACGTAAATCAGATGCAATGGCGACACAATCTTTACCCTTCATAGCTAGTACAATACCACCGTTAATAGAACTTGGATCAGACATTTTGGAATGTTATTTTCTAAATATTATTATTACAATTCAAGTAAAAAAGTCCTCTTTATTTTAACTTCCCACCTTTTTTGTTGTTATTCCTTTTCTCTTATTATAAATGAATAGACGGGATGACTCTGTTATCACGAATGTCTTATATGTTAATATATTGATTTTAATAATGTCAATTGAATTTAAGGAGAGGCTGTTTAGGTCTCCTAGAAGAATTCAACTCGCTATTAACCTTGTTTTGTAGTGTGTTCAGTAGTTCCATTTTTATTTCCACAAAGTAGTGGCAATTTTGCAGGTGGGAAAGGGAATTTTATCAAAATCCAAGATATCATATTTAACGAAAGAGAACATTTTTGCCTTTTGGAGAACCTAATTCCTATCAAGGAAATCAATATGTCCAAAGAAAGTAAAGTATACTCACATTGGGAAAAGATCCCGATTAGGAATCTCTGATTCTAAATCTGTTTGTTTATTCCCGTAACTATAAATGGAAACACGAAAAGTCGCTAAATTAGGAAAACCAAAAAAAAAAACTGTATTTCCTAAGACAACACGTAAGCATTGATGATCTTCAATTTCCTTTGCCACTTCTATGATTTGTAAGAAATGTTGGTATCAGCATAATACTAATACTATAATTAATTATAAGAAATAAAAAAAAAAAAGGTAAAATAAGGCTACATATTGAACAAAAGAAGTGTTATATTGTATATGAGTACGTCCCATGTAGAACTATCCATGTCTTTAATGTCTACAGACCCAAGGGATCAATCGGAAGTGGAACAAAATTTTCAAGACTCAAATAAAAAAGAAAATCATCTTTCAGAAACACAACAATCTTTAAATGGTACAATAGATCAACATTCAGAATTAGGCGAAGGTGGGGATGAAGAAGAAGGAGACGAAGATGTAGCTTTAGTTTCATTTGTCCCTTTGGAAAAGTTACAAGTTAATGGTATAACTTCTTCTGATTTAAAAAAATTGAGAGAGAATGGTTTGCATACAGTGGAAGCAGTGGCATATGCTCCTCGTAAAGCTTTGTTAGAAATTAAAGGTATATCAGAAGCTAAGGCGGACAAATTATTGAATGAAGCTGCACGTTTGGTTCCTATGGGATTTGTTACAGCGGCAGATTTCCATATGAGAAGATCCGAGATGATATGTTTGACTACAGGTTCAAAGAATTTGGATACTTTGCTTGGTGGAGGTATCGAGACTGGATCTATTACAGAATTGTTTGGTGAATTTCGAACTGGTAAGTCTCAACTGTGCCACACTTTGGCTGTCACTTGTCAAATTCCATTAGATATTGGTGGTGGTGAAGGTAAGTGTCTTTATATTGATACTGAGGGTACATTTAGACCTATTAGGTTAATTTCGATTGCACAGAGATTTGGGTTAGACCCTGATGATGCATTAAACAATGTTGCATATGCTAGAGCATACAATGCAGATCATCAATTAAGGTTATTAGACGCAGCAGCACAAATGATGAGTGAGTCTAGATTTTCTCTAATTATTGTTGATTCTGTAATGGCATTGTATAGAACAGATTTTTCTGGTCGTGGGGAATTAAGCGCAAGACAGATGCATTTAGCTAAATTTATGAGGGCGTTACAAAGATTGGCTGATCAATTTGGTGTTGCTGTAGTAGTAACAAATCAGGTAGTTGCACAGGTGGATAGTTCAATGAGCTTTAATCCTGATCCAAAGAAACCAATCGGCGGTAACATTATGGCACACTCATCTACAACAAGATTAGCATTTAAAAAAGGACGTGGTTGTCAAAGATTTTGTAAAGTAGTTGATTCACCATGTTTACCGGAAGCAGAATGTGTGTTTGCGATATATGAAGACGGTATTGGCGATCCGAGGGAAGATGATGACTAAATGTGCATAGCCATAACCATTTCTTTCTTTCTTTCTTTCTTTCTTTCTTTCTTTTCCCCCTATTATTTTAATTTTATCGTTAATTCAAATTACAACAAGCCATTTTGTTTAAGTATAGCACTTTCTTTCACTGATATTAATGTAAATATGTGCTATTTTGTCTCATGATTGAAAGTTATATATATCTACTGTAAATCATACACCCTTGAATGTGTACATGGATATATATATATATTCTTATGTCAATATATATTGTAATGAATTTTTTTTATTTTTCTACACATCTTATGTTAGTTGAAGTGTTTGTATGTCACTTGAAAATGAAGAAAGTCGGGCAAACAAAGTATACATTACACACCCACATTACATATATGTATACATTATCTGAAGAATCAAATCAAAGGCGGGGAAATAAAGGGGGTGGGAAGTTGGAAAGCCGAAACGAGGCTATTGTCTTTGTCTCTATTGTTTCTGGAGATCTTTCTTTTGTTTTTTTTTTGTTTTTGTTTGGAATTAAAAAAAAAAAAAATTCCGTTTGGGCTTCTTTTCTTGGGAAATTTGAACCAATCAATAATTTGTTGAGTTTCCTGACTCTCTATCATTTTATTTTTTTTTTAGAGTGGCTTAAGGGAACACATTATTTTTTTAATTATTATTGTTAGATAACTTTTATTTAGAGTCAAGCGGCAAACAATATCAAGGAAGATTAAAGTCTAAGTGGTGAAATTCTTGAGTAGGTTACACTCTTTTTCCTTCTTCTTTCTTTATTTTTCAATGTAGAACCCTGCTAGTTGTTGGATATATGAAGAGATTAGGATATTATCAAACTCGGTTGTAATAACATCTTGTTCTTCTTTATATCCTGAAATTTAGGGAAAGTAAGACGAGTTTTATATAACTCCCATTTCTAATATAATTATTTAATCTTTTTGTTTTTTTTCTCCCCTTCTTCTTTATATAAGAAAGATACTGTTGGTGTTGTGTATAGGTTTTTGATAGATTTTCATAATCTGATGTGATTCCAAAAAAAAAAAAAAAAAAAATTATATATATATATTTGAGGGTCAAGTTGATAATACACCTACAACATTACTCTACTACATTTAGCATAATTACTATTTATTTTTAACTTTCTGTGGTACTATTCAAGGTATTATGAATTTAAAGAAACTTCTGCTTGTCAATAGAAACACAAATGCTTACAAGAAAAATAAGGAGAGTAAAGGAACGAGAAATAAAAATAAAAATATTAAAGTTGATCATGTTACACCAAGAACTGTAAACAGTGCAAATGAGATTATCCTCACTAAACATTTAGATTTGACAACAGTTGCCTGTTTCAAGGATAAAGAACAAAATAATATTTGTTACAACAATGAAAAAAATTATTCTTACACTTCACATGATCAAGAAGTGCTCAATAGAGTTATTTCTCCTTCTTTCGATACTCAATATTTACCATTTGGTGATGGTTCAGATAAAGTGTTCGGATATGAAAACTTTGGTAATACATGTTATTGCAATTCAATTTTACAGTGTTTATTTTATTTGGATTCATTTCGTGTTAATATTCTTTCATTTCCCTTACAGGTAACGAACAACCATGGCACCATGAATGTAATAAAAAGACATAGAAAGCGACGTATGGAGGGGATGAAGAAAAGGTATTTTACTGTGGAAAGTTTTCAACCTATTGTAAAGGAAAAGGGGAAGTTATCAAATCAAGCTACTAAACAACTTAAGTGTGTTGAGTCTGGAAAATCTACTAAAATAGTAAAAAGTAGGTCTGTAAAAAATAATATTAATGATAACATAATAGATTGCAAACAAACTAAAACATCGTCATTGAATATATTTTCCAGACATAAAAGAAATAAGAGTTTGTCACCAGGAACAACAAATAATAAAGATTCTAAAGATAAATTGGTAGATAAAGATTTGGATATAAATAGTTCGTTGACTGATATTGGACCAACACATTCAACCGTTTTGACAGCAGATTATATTACTGAAAGATTACATGAAGGTTGTGAGAGGATTATTGTTGGTAGGAATAATTGTTTAACAATTATTTCACCAGAATCATCCCCAATTCTAACCTCATCACTTTCATCAGTCCAGTCTGTAAGTCAATCATTACCAATATCATCAGTTCTCCAGGACTCTGATACAGAAAAGACTTTAAACCCTAATCAAGACATTCTATTAAAAAATGATAATGATATTGATAGACCCAACTTTTTTGTTAATAGCTTTACCAGTGAAAAGAGGAAAAAATCAGCACTGATAGATGGTCCTATTTTAAATATTGACTACATGGTGAATGTATCTGCCAAGCCAAATATTTATAATGGATTAAAAGATATTTTTGAATGTATTACAGAAAACGATAGACTTACTGGAATCGTCTCTCCATCACAGTTTATGCGATTATTGAAAAAGGAAAATATTCTCTTCCGAACATCATCCCAACAAGATGCACATGAAATATTAAATTTTATTTTGAATGATATAGATGATTATTTGAAAACTATTGACCACGAAGAAAATTCTAATTACATACCTTCCAACTTCGTAAATTTTATTAAAGATCAATTCCAAGGTCTTATAACAAGCACGACAAAATGTTTAACATGTGATACTAATACGTCAAATATTGAACCATTCTTAGACTTTCCAATTGAGCTGCTAAATGAAGATGACAATATTGATATTCAAGATTTATTTCGTGAATACAAGCAGAGCGAGTTTTTGAGAGGTCCAAATAAGTTTTATTGCAATCAATGCAATTCTCTTCAAGAAGCTGAAAGGTCTGTCACAATCGGCATGTTGCCACCAATTTTAATTTTTCATTTAAAAAGGTTCGAATATTCTGAGCAATTAGACACTAATGTAAAATTATTTAACAAAATTGTTTATCCTTTGGTTCTGGATGTTTCTTCTAATAGAAATAGTGAGAATAGAGTCTATAAAAGATATGAATTAGCGTCGGTTGTTATACATATGGGAGTCAGCCCTAGACATGGGCATTACATATCCTTATGTAAAAGCTCTCTATATGGGTGGTTGTTATTTGATGATGAAACTGTGGAATCAGTTAGAGAAAGTACAGTTCTTAAATTTATTGGGGATAAAAATGATCAGGCAGCTGCTTATGTGTTATTTTACAAAGAAGTATCTAGAAACTGTTCACCTCCTGAAGATGAGAATTATCTTGGAGTTAAATCAAAAGGTAATGTAGAAGAACTGGTGAGTATCTCAGACATTTCACTGCAAAGTAAAGATATATACGAAAAAAGAATTGAAAATTTGATAAAAAAGGATGATTATATAAAAAATTTGCAAGAAAAAGAATATGAAAGGTTGAATAAGAGAAACGATCTCAGTTGAATAAATTTCATAGTTTTCTAGAAGTTAAATTATTATGCCCTGAGGAGAAATATAAAATCTCTTTTTTTTTTTGTCTTTTTTCTCTCTCTCTAAACAACTGCTTGATTAGGTTACACTAAAGTTTTCAATAGATATAATAAAAGGAATTTTCAATTAGAGAGCCTTTATTATGAAATAACTTGTTTTACTATTTATTTGTATTACAAAATATCCTTTTCGATGTGGAATAAAAATTTTAAGGAAAATGCTTGTTCATATTCTCTATGTTATAACAACTAATTTCTGTTCTTTCTGTTATATATATATATATAATTAAATATGCGTTAAATAAAGAAGAGTAATAATAATAATAACAATGAAAATCACGGAATGCATCTGAATAAACCTGCAGGGATATGTACAAATAAAAGTAAACCTCTCTTGAGAATACTATTTTAATATTTCATTTTTTTATTTTCTCAATTTTCTCAACGTTTACACTGGTGGAGCATAGTTAAATAAGTAAGAAACGGATTCACCATTATGCAATCTTCTGATTGCTTCGGCTAATGTCGGACTTATATCCACTTGCTCAATAACGGGTAAATCTAGTTCTACAGGAACAGTATTAGAACAAACAATCTTGGTTAATCTACTTTTACTCAATTTTTCTCTGGCATTGCCAGAAAATATACCATGTGTAACAATGGCTAAAACTTCTTTGGCCCCATGTTCTAATAAAGTGTCACAAGCTTTTACCAAAGTACCACAAGTATCAGCCATGTCATCGATTAACAGACATGTTTTGCCAGTGACATCACCAACAAGTACCATTCTAGAGACTTCATTAGCCTTTTGTCTTTCTTTATGAATCAAAGCAAAGTTTAGATCCATCTTGTCAGCTAAAGAAGCAACTCTTTTGGCACCACCTGCATCTGGGGAAACTAAAATAGCATTATCTAAATCAACATTTAATTTCATATAATTCAGAAAACTTGGTTCGGCATATAAATTATCAACTGGAATATGGAAAAATCCTTGAATTTGAGATGCATGTAAATCCATAGTAACAACATTATCACAACCTGCAGTTTCTAATAAGTTGGCAACTAACTTGGCAGTGATAGGAGCACGAGACTTATCCTTTCTATCTTGTCTCGCATATGGGAAGTTTGGGATAACAGCTGTAATTCTTCTAGCAGAAGCTGTTTTACACGCATGAATCAAAATTAATAATTCCATTAAAAAATCATTTATTTCTTCTTGACCAATACCTGTTTGAATAATGTACACATCTTCATCACGGATACTTTCTCCAATGGTGACAGAAGTTTCTTTATTGGAGTATTGATACACACCAACTTTACATAATGGGATACCTAATCTTTTGGCAATAAGTTCAGCTAATTCAGGGTGGGAATTACCAGCCAATAGTTTTATGCTATTTGAAGCCATCCTGGAATCTTTCTTTGCAGTATGCAATTCAGATTTATTATTGGAGTTTTTTAAACTTTGAATCTCTATCATAAAAGATGGTGGGAATGCAAGCTACTATGTTCCATCAATAATGGTGACTCCTTAAGGAAAGTAGGTGCTAAAAATGGTTTATATCATCGTTAAAAATTTGTAATGCATTTTTTTTTTCCTTTGCAAATCACTAATTTTTTTCATTCAAAAATTTTTTATTTTTTATCACGTTGGGTCCAATTGAACAAAAAAAAAAAGGAAAAGAGAAAAAGGTAGAACACTATTGGAGAAGTGTTTAAATAGTTGTTTTATAAGTGGATCGACCGAGAAGAAGAAGGATAACACTACAAGAAGAATATAGTGAAGGTTAATAAGTGAGTTTACAATACTTTTTTTTTTTTTTAAAAATTATATAACTGATTTACGTACTATACATTATCCTTCTTTGTTTAATTAAAATTAATATATAAATTAATGATATTTTAAAAAGCGTTCAAAAAACTCGCCTATATATATGTTGTTTGTATTTTAGAATTTTTCAACTTTCAGTATTAATTTCCCCTGGGCTCTTTGTGTTTTCATATACGAAAATGCTTCATCGATATCATTCCAATTGTAAATTTTATCAATTCTGCATGTAACGACACCGGTTTTTAAGAATTCTCCACATCTATTGATCCAATCATTCTTTGCTGCAGTTTTAGCATTTGGATCAAAATAAAAATGGGTATAGTCGTAGGAGTAAAGAACTGAACCAAACACTTTCCTCATGTTGGCCCTAGGATTATCCCATTGATTATATATGTCAGTCTTGTAATTGGCAACATAGTCACCTACTGTTGTTAAGTACGCACCATTTTTATGAATTAGATAGGACGAATGTGCCACAATATCGTAACCTCCAATGAAATCTAAAACAACATCAAATTTCCCTTGTAAGTATTGGATTTCAATTTCATTTCCAGTGTTAGGTTCAACAACAGTTGTCTTTTGTTCTTCTATCATGGCCCTTAAAGGTTTGCTAGATTTACCTCTGCATTTCAAGTAATTAATGTATATTAATTCTCCATCTAAATCTGGATAAAAGTCTCTTAAAGCATCTGCGGAGGAACCAGTTGTAACTACAACAATTTTCTTAGTTAATTGGTAATATCTTTTTAGTAATTGGATGGCACACATCCCAACAGAACTTGTCCCACCATTAATCAAAACATTTGAGTCTTGTTTCAAGTACCCCCTTTTATCTAATCTATCTAAGATGTTAAAAGCTGTACCCAAAACGAATAATGCACCAGCTGCTTCCTTTGGATCCACATTGTCAGGTCTTAATAGGATTGGATCTTCACTTGGATCTACCAAAATAGCTGTTTGCAGACAACCCTTAGCTAGATGTGGATGAAAGTAAATACCAAATACTTCATCACCTTCATTCCATTTATCTGTTAGATTTTCACCTACATTGACAACAACTCCACTATATTCTCTTCCTAAACCTATTTCACCATATATAGCATTTGTGTAACCATTCTTAATCTTTAAATCTACTGGATTTAATCCTACATATTTTACTTCTACTACTAATTTATTTTTAGAAATTGGTAAGTTAATTTTATTTTCATAGGAAAATGAGATTGGTCCTTTAGCGGAATGAAACACTTGTGCCTTGACTGGGATGTTTTTGACGTGTCTTAATGGTCTAGCTACTCTTTGTAATTTAACTTCATCTATCTTGATTTCTTTTGGTGCTTCCACAGCTGGAATAGTTGTTAAATTTTCCAATACTGGGGTTTTATTCTTTAGGACTTTGTCAGACATTTCTTATTATTAGAGTATATGGTTAATACCTAAATATAATTAAAGAACAATTATAAAAAAAAATTCACTTTTAAAGGAATAAGAGCAGCAATCAATAGGAAATGATACTTTTTTTATGCTGCTTTAATATGTGTATGCTTTATCCAAGAATATATGTTTTTATCTAAATGTGTTTTAAAAATGAGATTATTTAGTGTAATAGCAATTCACGTTGTTTTGAACTTCGTTTACATTGTATTTTTCTTCTTTTCGTCACATATCCTTTGGCAATTTTTTATAAAAAATTATATATATATAGATATACAATACATTATCATTGAGACGTTTCATTATTTTTGTTTTACCCTCATTAGGTATAGAATTGAATGGGATACTATAAATTAAGGTTTAAGAGAGGAAAAAAAAGGATCCTTAAATTAACTTGGCATAATCAAATATGGTTTCAAGGACTTATGTAGAATTGAATTCCACATGTAAACACCAGCTTCTTACTCCAACAAGAATTTTGGTATACAAGAAGGGGAAAGAAAAGGAAGATAAGAATAGATGGTGAATTGTATTTAGTAGAAATAGCATTTAATTACATTTGACAACAGCATAATTAAACAAAATAACTAGAGAGTCTTATTGCACGGTAACTTTGCCGGCTTGTAATCACTAAAAGTAGTGCCAAGATTAATATATTATTACATAAAGTACATCATTAGGTGTCTTCTTACTTGGTTCTTGCAGTGAAATATAAATGAAAAATTGTTCACTTTCATATTCGGGCAGCACCCCTCCTTTACATTGATGGAAGTGGACATTTTCCGTAACAGAAAAGAAGTTTTCTGAGGACAGTTTAAGTCGTGACATCAGTACCTTCTCTTTTATTTATTTTTCCTATAAAAGAATGGAAGGAAACACCGAAGTGTTGTAAATTACCTATTTAAGAAAATGTCTCTCAGATAGATAAACTTTTTTTTTATGAAAAAATATATATGAAAAAATAACGAAAATATCTGGGGATTCATCTTGAAGTTTTGCAGCCAGATCTGTTTTAATTGGTATTGGTAACAAGCTTAATTGATATGGTGTTAATGTTGTGAGAGAATGTCTCCAAATAATCAGACAAGTTGTAACGTGCAATATTAACCGTTTCTCTTCAATTTAGTGAGTGACTCTACTGTGTTGCCGTTATTCCCTTTCTCTTTTCCCTCACTCCCGCCTAATTTTCCATCTTCACCCGGCCACCTTTAGGCCGTGTTACTCCATGGAAGCAAGACCTCTAGTTATGGGGGAAATAGTCTATGGGTTTCCTTCACTTTTGTCTGGTAGTATCTATTGACTATATGCTCTTTGTTTAATCTAGTACAGAGCCTTGATTGTGTTACAAGAGTAGTATCATCTGATAATATTTCAGCACTGCATATATTAGAAAAAATCTCCATTTTGTTCGGTAAGTGTGGTGTTAACATCTTTTATAAAAAAAAAAAACGTAATCAAATCACACCAGAACGTATGTACTAAATGTATTATAAGATTTAATATTGGCATCCCAAAAAAGATAGAAATATTGATATTAATGTGGATAGGTTGGAGCAAGATAAATGTATCGTAGAACCAAGTTTTTTATTTATTGGACAGTTTTTGACAGATGTGAGAGTTCTAACATTAAGAGAAAGAGAAAGCTTAAAATAAGTATAAGAGGTAAAAAAAATGAGGGGATTTTTTGTCGTGTGTTGGAAGGAAGATGCATTTATGATAGTAGTGGGAAATAGGAATGATATAAATATAATTACCTTAATAAAAATATTACCAAGAATCTTTGGCCTCAATATTAAATGATGAAAGAAAAGGAGAAACACAGTAAGTTTTGAACAAGAGATTACTAACAATTAAATATTAAATTATCTATAATATTCTAGATTATAGTGTTATTTGTTATTTGTTTTTTTTTTTACAGTTGCAAAATGGGTATTTCTCGTGATTCTCGTCACAAAAGATCAGCCACCGGTGCTAAGCGTGCTCAATTCAGAAAGAAGAGAAAGTTCGAATTAGGTAGACAACCAGCTAACACCAAGATTGGTGCTAAGAGAATTCACACTGTTAGAACCAGAGGTGGTAACAAGAAATTCAGAGCTTTAAGAATTGAAACCGGTAACTTCTCTTGGGCTTCTGAAGGTATTTCTAAGAAGACTAGAATCGTTGGTGTCGTTTACCATCCATCTAACAACGAATTAGTTAGAACTAACACTTTAACTAAGTCTGCCATTGTCCAAATTGATGCTACTCCATTCAAGCAATGGTTTGAAGGTCATTACGGTCAAGTCTTAGGTAAGAAGAAGAACAGCAAGGAAGAAGAAGTTGTTGCTCCATCCAAGAACGCTGAAAAGAAGTGGGCTTCCAGAGCTGCTGGTGCTAAGATTGAAACCGCTGTTGCCTCTCAATTCGCTGCCGGTAGATTATACGCTGCTATCTCTTCTAGACCAGGTCAATCTGGTAGATGTGATGGTTACATCTTAGAAGGTGAAGAATTAGCTTTCTACTTAAGAAGATTAACTGCTAAGAAATAAGTTAATTTCTAAAGGTTAATTTTAATTTTATTCTAAATATTTCATGTACCATTTCATATAGCTTTTTATTTAGTTTTACTAATTTAAAATCAAATATACAGTATATCCATATTTAATAGAGTCCTCTTCTACATGGTGGATTTTCTTTAATGGAATGTGTTACGAGATGATATCGTAATTTTTTTTTTATTTATTAGGTATGTGGAAGGAGGTACGCTTGTAAAAGATACTGTAAATAGAATGGAATATATGTATCTTCTTGTTTAATAAATGATATGTTTGGATAAACGTTTTAAAAGACTCTCTCAGTTAGAGTGTACAAAACACGGTTATAAATAACTGCTGGTGTATAACAACAGCAACAAAAGAAAATTTAAAAGAATCGATAATAAAGAACCATATCAAGAAAAATAGAAAGAATGCAAGAGGTAATGTAATAGTAATAAGAATACACGTTTCAAAGGTGCTAATAGCTACTACTCTAAAATGAAAGAAAGAAAATAATGAATCAGAAAAAATAGGCAATAAAGTAAGTTTCTGCATTCCTTAAATAAATAAGGTTAGAACAGGTCTGTGTAAAAAAAAAGTTTTCATCATGAAATTTTTAAGAAACAGAAATGAAAGATTACTTAATACAGTCGAAAGATAATCTTTTATCATTTAGAAACTATACTAAAAATTTATGAACCTTCAGAAATTGCTTAGTACGTTTAACTGTAGTCTTTCATTACATATTCAGTTTCCTTTTTATGGAGCTGAATAACAGCTTGCTTGAACAAAAAGAACAGAGCAGCCAATAAGAACCACTCTCTTAACAGGTTGGGAATTAATTTTCGAGCTTTTTATTCTTGTTGGGAGGAACCACACTCTTTATATATAGTACAAAATTTAGAAGAGACGGGAAAAAAAGTATTGAAAGAAAAAATATTTTGGCATTGAATTTTCTTAACCTAAAAATATTAGGGTTACAGTAGGTTTTAACAAAGGCATTAAAAAATAAATAGAAATGATGAGAAAATGTTACACCATCCAGTGTTTTCAAGGTCAATTTAGAATGGTATCTACTAATCTAATGATACTGTACTGGATATGATTGATTAATATATTATTTTCTGATATATCTGTTGATGCAACGATCTAATTAGATCAATACTCGTTTAATGTTGTCAAAGGTCAAATATTCAATGGGATAATAGAGATAATTCAAGGTTTACATAATATCCATTTTCAACATGGTGGAGTTAGATACGGGCATTGGATTTATAAAAGTAACAACTATTATATTCAATATAATGGAAACACGGAAATATTCGAATTAAATATTGAAGAAGACGTTATTAAATACGAGAATATTTTAAATTAATGTAAATAGAGAGGTACTGTTGTTACATATCCTAAGATACAAGATGATGACATGTGGACTCCATTAGTAGAATATATTGACTGGGATTAAATTAATAAAATTGCGCAAAGTGATACATCTCTTATATTTGTAGATTCATCGATGACTACTAAAGAAGAAAATGAAACACTAAGAAATATTTTGAAGAATGGTTCAGTGAAAGAGAATGATGATGATTCGAGATTTGAAATTAAAAATGAACGATATTTAGAGTATACGCCGATTAAATTAAAATCGAGAGAAGCAATAAGAAGAGATCATGAAATGGAAGATTTTATGGACAAGACGTATTAGTTTAACGAAATTATAATAAACAAATATTATAATGGTAATTTTGATTTATATTTTAGTGAGTTACAATTTACATATATGAATACAATCCTATTTGGAAATTATGGTTCTAGTTTACAATGGCATGCAATGATAGAAGTTTTTTGTTTTTTCAAAAAAATACGAAATTGGAGTTATAATAATAATAATATAAATGACGTGATCAATACTTTCGATGATATACCATATCAACAATTAACATTGCTACCTGAAGAATATATTGAAATGTTATTAAATGAGGAAATGTGGAATAAATGTTTGTTAGATTCGTATCAAGGTCCAAAACTATCAAAAACAAGGGAATTAATGAAGAAGAAATTACCACAAATTTTCAAGAAATCTAAAAGCAGTGAGATGGTTAATAAAGATACTGGTGAGCAATATACGAAAGAAAATGATATACAGGAATATGGGAATAATTATATGGAAGACGATGAACAAGATATGTTGCCACCAATAGATAGTGATAGTAAAGAAGATGATGGACCTGTAATTGTGGAACGTCTTGTATACAGATAGCATGCTATAATAATTGTATAAACTATTTTAAAACACTGTTATCACTTTTGTTTAAACATAAGTATGGAATAGTGCTGTATGTTTATGAGCAGCTCAATATATTTACCTGAAATTCATAGATATTTTCAACTTTCTTTAGTTATAACGCTAGTTCTAAGTCTCCCTGTTTTTTTTTGTCTTTTCAAAATTCTTCAAGATTATTTGAATGAAAAAAAAAAAAGGGGGGGGGGGGGGGGGGGGAGAGAAAGATTTGGTAATGTTGCTCGTAAAGTTATCTTCCATGCTTATCCTCTTTTCCAATAATGTTTTGGAAATTTGTAGATACATTTGTTAATAATATACAACAAAATAAAAAAGGAAGAAATAGGGAGGTGAAGAAATATCTGGATTCGTTCCATCTAATCTGATAACACTAATACTTTACATTACTACTAACACTAGTTCTAACATTGAGAATATCAATAGCAATAGGACACTATTGTTCTACAATTGTGTAGTCCCAGATCAGAGCAGATCAGATCAGGTGAAGTGAGGCCAAAGATACGATGGGGTGAAATAGGGGGAAGAAGGCAAGCAGAACAATAGAAAAATTCCACGGAGTTCTCGAATAATCTTGAAAACAATAGAATTTCGTCTTTTTCTCCCTCGAACAAATTTGGCCTATGTATGGGTTTTCTGTCGAGAGATTTCTTGGTTATTATTATTAATTTGTGGTGATACAAAGAGTTTTTTGAAGAAGTGCGTTTTGGGCAATTACTTTTATGAATGAATTACTTGTTTAGTTGTATTTGCGTCTTGTATTCTGTGTCTTTTTTAGGCAAATAGAGTGACATTTTATTATTAGTATTAGTATTAGTATTATTACTATTATTATTTTTATTATTATTTTTTAGCTAACACTTTTACTTTTTCTTATTTTTTTTTGGGGGGGGGAGAGGCATAATAAGTTCTTGTTTCTAGTATTTTCTTTAAAGTTCTCTTTTATTCAATTAAGGAAGGGAGGAAGAAAAAAAGATATTTTAAAAATATTCTATTTCTCCTTCTTTCTTTTAAGGGGGAAACTATTAGTATGTATTACGGGGGAAAGTATTATTAGATAGGAGAAGTAACGAACCAGGTATACCAAAATAATTATGGATGTGATAGTTTTGAAGCATATATAAAGGAATGAATTATACTCTCAAGTAACTCTTATCTGCAGCTAGATTTTTTTGTATTTACTAATTTGTATTATCAACATGAAAACATATCAACAAAATTAATTGAAAAATATCAAATAATTAACAAAAAAAAAAAATTTTCAATAAACAAATAAAATTAAATAAATATGTCTAAAGCTGTCGGTATTGACTTAGGTACGACATATTCGTGTGTTGCACACTTTGCCAACGATCGTGTTGAAATTATTGCAAATGATCAAGGTAATAGAACCACGCCATCATATGTAGCATTCACTGATACTGAAAGATTAATTGGTGATGCTGCTAAGAATCAAGCCGCTATTAATCCTCAAAATACAGTCTTCGATGCTAAAAGATTGATTGGTAGAAAATTTGATGATCCAGAGGTGGTTAATGATGCTAAACATTATCCATTTAAAGTGGTCAATAAGGATGGTAAACCTGCTGTTCAAGTGGAGTTTAAGGGTGAGACTAAGATTTTCACTCCAGAAGAAATCTCTTCTATGGTTTTGACTAAGATGAAAGAGACTGCTGAAAATTTCTTAGGTACTCAAGTTAAAGATGCCGTTGTTACAGTTCCAGCTTATTTCAATGATTCACAAAGACAAGCTACTAAGGATGCTGGTACTATTGCAGGGTTAAATGTTTTAAGAATTATCAATGAACCAACTGCTGCTGCTATTGCCTACGGTTTAGATAAGAAAGGTAAGTCAGAGCATAACGTTTTGATCTTCGATTTAGGTGGTGGTACCTTTGATGTTTCTTTATTATCAATTGATGATGGTATCTTTGAAGTGAAAGCTACGGCTGGTGATACACATTTAGGTGGTGAAGATTTTGATAACAGATTGGTTAATCATTTGGCTGCAGAATTTAAGAGAAAGAATAAGAAAGATCTTACTCAAAATCAAAGATCATTAAGAAGATTAAGAACTGCTGCTGAAAGAGCCAAGAGAGCATTATCCTCCTCAGCTCAAACTTCAATTGAGATTGATTCTTTGTATGAAGGTATCGATTTCTATACATCCATTACCAGAGCCAGATTCGAAGAGTTATGTGCTGATTTGTTTAGATCCACATTGGAACCAGTTGAGAAAGTATTAAGAGATTCTAAGTTGGACAAATCACAGATAGATGAAATTGTTTTAGTTGGTGGTTCCACAAGAATTCCAAAAGTTCAAAAGTTAGTCTCTGATTTCTTCAATGGTAAGGAATTGAATAGATCTATTAACCCAGATGAGGCTGTTGCCTATGGTGCCGCTGTGCAAGCTGCTATTTTGACTGGTGATACATCTTCCAAGACTCAAGATTTGTTATTATTGGATGTCACACCATTATCATTAGGTATTGAAACAGCAGGTGGTATAATGACAAAGTTGATTCCAAGAAATTCAACTATCCCAACAAAGAAGTCAGAGATCTTCTCTACTTTTGCTGATAATCAACCAGGTGTTTTAATTCAAGTCTTTGAAGGTGAAAGAACAAGAACTAAAGATAACAATCTATTAGGTAAGTTCGAATTATCTGGTATCCCACCTGCACCAAGAGGTGTCCCACAGATTGAAGTCACTTTTGATATTGATGCCAATGGTATTCTAAATGTTTCCGCTTTAGAAAAGGGTACTGGTAAGTCTAATAAGATTACTATTACAAATGATAAAGGTAGATTATCAAAGGAGGATATTGAAAGAATGGTGGCTGAAGCAGAGAAATTCAAGGCTGAAGATGAAAAGGAGGCAGAGCGTGTCCAAGCTAGAAACCAATTGGAATCTTATGCATTCTCTTTAAAGAATACAGTCAATGAAAAGAATTTCAAAGAGAAGGTCGGTGAAGAAGATTCTAAGAAATTGGAGACTGCAGCTCAAGAAACAATTGACTGGTTAGATGCTTCACAGGCAGCTTCTACAGACGAATACAAGGACAAACAAAAGGAACTAGAAGCTATTGCCAACCCAATAATGTCCAAGTTCTATGGTGGTGCTGGAGGTCCAATGCCAGGTGCTGGTTCAATGCCAGGTTCTGGTCCTGCTCCAGCTGGCGAATCAGGTCCAACTGTTGAAGAAGTTGATTAAGGAATATGGCACATGTAAAACGGTACAGTTTCTAAGCAAAGTTTTATTCTTTATATTCATTGGATAACTTAGAAGCCGTTGGTGTCGAGTACTATTTTTTTTTATATTTTATTTTTTGCTTTGTTTTTGTACATTTATAAGCTTATATATGTGCATATATATATTTATATTCTAATTTTCTTTTTAATATATAAACTCGTGATGAAACATTAACTATTTTGGTTTGAATGAAATGGTGTATCATATATGATTGGAGGATGTCGCATTTTATTGGATTCTTACTTTATGCTTGTATAAATTTCTGTTTGGTTCCCCCTATATTAAGCTTGTCCTTTATGTGTGAATTATTCTCTTTTTTTTTTTCTTCACATTTGGAATGTTTGTTCAAAAAAAAAAATAACCAATAGTGCGTATAGAACATAAATAAAAGAAGATTAATAAAGATTAATAAAGATTAAAAAAGACTATAAAAAAATAAGGAGGTAACGTAGCCTTGAAGATAATTATATACAACATTGGTATAATAGGAATTGTTGAATTGTGGGAATAACTTTTTGAGGAAGAAAGAGAAGGCATCAAAAAAAAGTAAATATAATTCCGTGTTACTCTATCAAAAAAAGAAGAGTATAACAATATTGACCGTCCTTATTCCAGGAATGAAACTATGTCAAATCCTTTTGATGAAGTTGGCTTAACCTCAGCTCCACTAAATATGGGGAGTTCACTAGATTGGAGTTCTCCTTTAAAGACTCCAATCAAATCTGTAAAATCCCCTAATAAATCGGATGGTCAAAGTGGAGATGATATTGTCAATAGTATTTTACAAGAAAGGTCGGCAAGATCGCAGAAGTATCCAAATAACCCATACAATATTTGCTCGTCTCCATTAAGTTCAAAGGATCGATCTTTATATAAGACCAATAATAAGCAAAAAACACAAAGAATTGAAGAAAGAGAAAGAAGATTATTAGAAAATAGAGGTGGGCTAGATAAAATGGAAGAGTTCGTTATGAGAGGGGAAAGGAAAAGGGAGCTTGATGATATAGTAAAATTAGCATCGGAATATGCAATTCCTGAAGATGCTGTGAATTAATTTGAAAAAGAGCACAAATGTGAGAGCATTGTCGATTTCTTCAATGAAAAGGTGAATAGATTAATTTTCCAAAATAAATCCAACCAGAAGCCAGGACAAGAAGGAGAGAATAGTGATGATGACGATCTGATTAAATATTTTGAGAATAAAGAAAAATATGAAAGGGGATTGGAACAACTTCTATCTGAATTATCACTGAATTAGGTGGAATTATAAAGAATAAGTATGTTTTATTAAACTTTGAGTTAAAATATCGTCGTGAGTGGTTTCTTTTCTGATGTTTATCTGAGGTTTAAAGTATGTTTTTTATTTTTGCTCAGGAAATAAGTTAATCTAAAGGTGGTCGTAGACCTTCAAAGAAATATTTAAACCAATTGTTTATATGTTGGAAATATTGTACTGTTCTACTAAGAGTAAGTACACTGGAATATTTGATATGAATATTATATGTTCATATTTGTCTATCATTAAGAGGATGGTATGTTACACTTTTGTGCTACTATACGACATTTATATACGCAAGTATTGTGAATGGCTTCAAATACATATATATATGTATGAAATATATTCAGTACTTATCTTCTGTCACAGCTCAAAGGTTACAAATTTTGCCTTTATTTTGTTCTGGTAAGGAAAATGTTTGGCGGCTATTTAATTGTTCATTTTATACAAAATAAGGAACTAGATTTATATTTTCGTGTATATAAGAAACATCGACGTATGTATATGTATACAGCTACCAGAAAGAACTAAAGGGAACTGGAATTCTTAGAATTGTGCATTTATTTAAAGGCTACACAGTCATCAACAGTAAAGTGAAATAAAATGTATGATTTATTGAAAAATAGGGCAAACAACGTTAGAGACAAAAATAAAATAAGTAAGAAACCGTTTTTACCAAAGAATGTAAATATTATAGAGGGCACTAAAGATATCCAAGAAAACAAGAAAGATAAAAAGACTAAGAGACATTTGCAGAATAAATTTTCCTTAAAAAGGGAAAGTGATATTCTATATGACATTAGGAGGGAAGGTTTGAAATATGAAGAAGGTAAGTATCATTCAGAGGAGAGTCATAAACCTATAATCAAGTCAGATAATAATAATCGCATTCCTTTATCTTCAAGAAATTTAAGACTTTTACAACAAAATATTGGGAAATTAGAAACAGGCGATAATATATGTTCACATTATCTATGTAGCAACAGAAATATGAAAACGGTTGATTTTTCAAGGCTTTGGTTTCTTTTTGAATTGGAAATGTCTGTAAATGGTGATATTAATTTAAGAAATGAATGCTATTATAGAAAGGTCTATACAAAAATTTTTCCAGACTGGCCACAAAGCAATTGTCTACAAGAAAAAATGCCTTCAAAAATATGTAAAATGCAATTGACCCACATCATTTTACCTAAAC
Source organism: Arxiozyma slooffiae (assembly GCA_017347545.2). Taxonomy (NCBI): domain Eukaryota; kingdom Fungi; phylum Ascomycota; class Saccharomycetes; order Saccharomycetales; family Saccharomycetaceae; genus Arxiozyma; species Arxiozyma slooffiae. The sequence goes on along the minus strand of JAFHAQ020000002.1, from coordinate 243,929 downwards.
CAATTGATTTTTTGGCGATTCTTTCAAAACAAAAGAATCCAATGGATTTGTCAGATATGTCTGTTTTAATTGAAAGTGTAATAGAGGAAAAATCAGTCTTAGAAAAAGTTAAACCAAAAAAGATTCCAAGTAGTTATTTAGCAGCAAGAGATAGGAAAAAAGTATTCGAAAGTGTTAGTATCAATGTAAGAAACATTTTAAATGAAAGAGACTCTTCTTCAAACAGTGTAGAAAAGGGCCTCTTAGAAAAAAAAAATTCAAATGACAAAAGTTTCATAAAAAAGAATAATAAACTTTCATATTTTAGAAGCTAATATTTGAAACTTTCGGTTAAACTCTCTTTATTAAAATTAGTTGTTTCCTTCATAATCGTTTTTTTTTTTAATTATTTTATTTATTTTCTTATTCCAAATTGCTTGGGCCGAAAGACTTCCTAAAATGACAAAACTTAAAACTTTGCTGAAATTATTATAAAGAAAAAAAAAATTTTTTTAAATGATTTTATTGATACTAACTGATTTTATCAACACACTTTATTCCCTTATTTTATAGTAAGTCATACATATACCTCAACGTATAAAGATTGTTTATTAAATAAATATACATAAATTCATATATACATATTTCAAAACTTTGACGCTCATTATTTTTTAACCTTTTCTTTCACTTCTGCGTCAATGGTAGCATGGAGTCTAACTACATTTGGATAATCAGGTCTGTTATTCATATAACCTTGATGCCAATCATAACTCAATGCATATGCAAACACTGTACCATTTCTATTAAAGTTCACAACAGGTATAGATGCTTGCATTGATGGAAACCCTCTTAATCTATGTCTATGATTTTTATCCCAAAAATGAAATGAACCATCACCTCCTGCCGTAGCAAAAGTACCATATATAGGATGAAATGCAATACTATTAACAGGATATACCATAGACTGTGCTTGAGTACCTGCAGCTCTATTTGGATTTGTCTGACGATGGCACTTGAAAGAAAATCCACTTTTCTTTTGTTGTTCATCATCTACATATCTAATCGCACATCTACCTTCTGTGGAACCAATAGCATAACCATCACCCTCATTATAACATGCTACTACTCTTGTTTGCCATTTTAACGGTGATTGTGTCGCTTTAAATATTGTACCCGGATTATTTAAATTAATAATGGCAATATGTTTTTCAGCAGTGCCTACTACTAATAACTGTCTTTTATTATCCATTGTATAAACTCTCTCTGGCATCATTACTGTCGCTACCGGCTGCGGCTGCCTTAAATCCCAATATTTAATAGTCTTATCCCATGAACCTGTAACTAAACATTCCGTATTTGCAGGCCCACAATTCACAAACCTAAGACTCTTTACTGGGGCATCATGAATTCCTATTTGTTGTGATTGACCACTGGCAACATCAAATATTTTCACTGCATTATCACAACCACCTGAAGCTACTTTAGTGCCATCACTACTCCATCTTGTAGTCAAAGCAGGTCCTGAATGTTCATACTGAGAGCGACCCTGAGCTGCACCATTCTGAATATCCCAAATTCTCACTTTACCGTCCCATGAACTAACGGAAAATAAAAAATCATGTTGTGGAGAAAAAGCAATATCTGAAATAGAATCATCTGCTGGGTTTTGTATTACTATATCATTAGCCAGGTCCTTTTCTGTGGTCATCGTCGTTGACACCGTGGTATTTCTTGTTGTGTTAAAAAATGACATTTAGGAAATAATGTTCAATTTTATAAAAGCATGGACTTATATTCAGTTCTTTGTGTGCATATACAATAGCTTTCAATAACTTTTCTTGTTGAAAGTTGCTTTGTTTTGCGTATATAATAAGGGATAAAATTCACTGCTAAAAGCTCTCTATAATATTGTCATTATGCTTTTAAATTATTTAATCTTCAAGATTTTTGGTCTCTTTTCTTTAATCTCCACCATCATCATTATCATCTTTTTTTTAGGTTCCGTTTTTTTTCCATTTTTCAAAAAAATTAGAAGAAAAAAAAAGAGAACAAAAACCAGATGTCAAGAAAAATGAAACACTCGTTTAAAATTATACATAAAAAATAAACTAATATAAAACACATTGATCGTCAATAAAAAAAGTGATATAATCGTTTTATAAAGATTTTTAGTGGCATTTTACTGACTCTATATAAGATATTCACGTATGCAAATTATGTAGCATAATACTTAATAAATGTTAGAAAATAGTAAATAGCAAAAGCCACTTTTGTATGATTTAAAGTGTCCAGAATTAGATGATAAAAACTACTTATCTACAGACGAATTAAAGTCCAAATAATATTTTGTTATTAGCAATATATAAAATTAAAGTTCCTGTCTCCATTTCCTAAACTATTCAGAAATGTGTCGTTCTTATCGGTAGCATCTTTGTTACCTTCACCTTTGATATATAAGTTGGTTGAAAGGAAAGATTAGAACTGACATAATTACCATTAGGCACTGCATAATCTAAACTACACTGATCTCTAGTAGAAACCTCCACATTGGAAAAATCAAAGTGCTAAATTCCACAATTACTTTCTCCAAATAGGACCTGTAGTGTTTCTGGATTCACATAATTAGTGAGTGTAGTAAATTTTCTTCTATTCTCATAATTTACTTTAAAAAAGATTCTCCTACGTTTATTAGTGTGTCCAGTTGCATAATCATATTATCTTATACATTTCTCTCAATTGGACATTGTTGTCTGGAGACTCCGGCTATTCCATTTTTATCTAACATTATTTCACCAGTATCTTACCTATTAATCTTTGGTTTCTTGGGATTTCTTCCTCTTTTATAAGAAGTTTCCATCAAATTCTCATTTTTATTCATTTCTTCTCTCTTTCTAGAACGTTGAGCAGAATTTCCCTTGATATCTTCTACAGACTCTTCCATCAGAAACTTATTGTTTCCTGTATTAATAACACCAAAAAATGATTGGGTCAGTGTTCTCTTTGCAGCTGTAAAATGGAGATTATCAACCTATTTACCATGATGAATCCCTTAACTTTGTGAAAATGACATATCTACATAATCCTTCTCGTACGTCATTGGTTTTTTTTTTTTTTACTAATCCTACATGATTTATGGTTATTATCTGTATCTTTATTATTTTTTAAACAGAAGTAACATTGTTAAGAAATGTAGATTGTTGCATATTAACTCTACTATCATTGGTGTTATTTGATAAATTGCCATTTTCCTGGAGAAAGTTGTTTTTGCAGAGGGACAAAACCCAAGCTATCTAATATATGAGACAAAATTAAATTTACGTTAAAGTTATTGTTTCACATTCATGTTGGATTTAGTTCAGCATCCTCATTTGAATTCAGAATATTTAATTTTATGTCATTCATATTATCATGTGATACTTTATTTGTGCTGGAAAAGTCTATTCTTGATTTGCTCTTACTCTTCTTTGATACTCGTACAGTTGAAACATTCTTCTAAAGGATACTAATTGAATGTTTAGATAGTTCTACCATTGCCTCTTTCTTTATATCGTTTGGAGATATTATCTTATTCTTTAATCATAGTTCTCAGCATTAAAATTTCGTTGAAAGCTGATGTCACTATCCAGGAAAGACGTATACTTAATGATATTTGTTACTAGGTCGAAGTTATTGCTTAAAACAATACCATTTTTACTAACCGTTGTTCCCAATTAATTTTTACTCTAAATATATCAAAATCAAGCATATTATTTTGTCTACGGCGATCAAGCAATTTTTTTTTTTTACTATACAAATGATTGTTATAGTTGTTATGAAAATCAACTTAATCTTGTTTGAATAATTTTGGTACAAAATGATACCGCTTTACTGTTATTACTACTACAATCACCATTATTGTTGGGAATATAATCGGCAGTTGAGTCGTAAAGTCCTCTTGTGACCTGCGATATATCATTATAAATTTATAATGATATCCACTACGAAATATTATTTTCATTATCGTAAACCGATATTTATTAATATAGGGGACTATTCAATGTATTTTTGATGTCGAGCTTGATTAGACTGTAAAATAGACAGTCGTTATTATTCTTATTGCTGATTAGGGACTCTAATCTGATATTGTTAGGGTTTCTGTCTTTGTTGTTGAATTTGTCTCTGCAATTGTAATTAAATCTACATTTGTGATTGATATGTCCCTCGTCATTGAACCAGTTGTAGATTTAAGTAAACAATTTCAGTTCATGTTTCAATATATATTATTCCCGTTACTGCTGCTTTTATCGTCATCATTGCCTATTGCATTATCGTTATTATTTTCTCTATCTCGTTTTTTCTTATTAAATTCAAAACTTGATGTATTGCAATTATTATTTTTCGAGGGCAAAGGTAATAAGAATAAATGATTCACTGACAAATCACCATCTTCACCTCTTTGTTAGCAAAGTTTATAATTACGCTACAAATAACTTTTAATCAATTCGGTATCACCATGTCTTGTCGTTGTATTAAGTAAATCCTAAAAATTTTAATAGCATTAAGATAAAAAAAAAAAATAACTCTCAAAGTGTTAATAAAGTAGAACCTTGGAATACTTTTAGAAACATTTAATTTTTCTTCTTGCAAAGAAATGTTTGTGGATTTCCTAAAATTGAATTTTCTTAAAAAATCAAGGATATAACTATTCAAAGTTTCTTTTGATTTTATCAAACTTGTAAACTCTGTATTATTATTAATACTTATGTTTTCAACATTACTGCTAGTAGGATGAGTACTTTTATTATTACCATCAGCAGTACGGCTATCTTTACCATTACTATTATTATTTGTGATGCAACTTCGAAATATTACTAAATTTATTTGAAATTATCTATAAGAAAAGAAGTGCTGCAGTATATATAATAAGTTGCTGTAAACAAATTTGTGAAGATAATGGAACTTCTTAATTTTTGTTTCTCAGAAGAGAAAGGTGTAAGGACAACTAAAGATGGATAAAAATGTTCAAAAGAAGATAGTGAGGATGGATCAGGGGAGGGGGGTAGGTGAAGAAGTAAAAGTGTTTGAAACTGTAGCTATAGGTTGAGCAATCATCAACCGTTTCATAGGTGGACCAAAATCTGTTCTTGTTGGATATGATTTATTTACATGTATTGTGTTTGTGGTTGCTGCTGAGAAGTTGTCTGCAGTTAACACTGAGGAGTGTACCTCTACTGCTGCACTTGTTGTACCACTGCATTTATATGATTTTATTTTGAATACAGGAATAAACATATTTGATTTTTGAGGAAAGAAGCTATGTTTAGATATGATTACTAATGTGTACATGCATTGTTGCATAGAAAACAATACTTTCATTTGACGTGGATTGCCCTTGTAAGGAATACACTTTGTTGTTATATATTGTTGAAATTCATCTACTATAATATCTAGATATTTAGACTTTAAAGATATTACTAGAAAGATAACATAATATTAACTCAACTTTAATAAAATTTACAAAACAAACATATGATAATAAAATCAGATAAATTGGTTCAATCTCTATATTAATGAAATATGCAAGGAATTATAGTGAAAATAAAATCAACCAAAACCACAAATATTACAGCGAAAAACAGATATTAATTAAATTGTCAAATAAAAATCAATAAAATTCGAAACAATTATTAAGCAAACTTTTATGGATATGCATAATAATTTATAGATGATGTCCATGCATTTTAAATAGTTGTCGTCCAACTGAATATTCTATTTCCCGTCATTTTCTTTCAACAATCTCCTTAACAACATTTAACTTAACTGTTCGGTATAATTAAATAATTAACCCTCTTGATAGATGTTATCACTCTTACGTTAAACTTCAATATCTCTTCTTTTTAGGTTTATTTTAACTTCAACTCTCCCCACCTCAAAAAAAAAACAGAAGGGAAAGAAGGCGAAAATATGGTGTTAATAATAACTGAAAATTCTACTTGTATTCCGGTCAATTATAGGCAACTAAGGATACTTGACTTGTATACAAGAATAGACATTTTTGTATCTATGTATAGTTGCTATTACAAATATCATAACACTTCCTAACAATTTCAATACACAATTGTATAAGGATTAACAAATAAAATAATAAGTTTTACTATTGAAGTTACTCTTACTTCTTGGATATTTTTGATATACAATTAATAGTGTACACTATTCAATGTACCTACATATACGCACATATATATAAACACATAAAATATATAGGTACATGAGAAAGAGAGATATAAAGAATAAGTTTGCATTTTATATTCTAATTGAAATTTAAAGGATTGACACACATAAACAAAATAAAAGCACAACAAAAAAAAGATATTATAAATAATAAAGGTTCTATCTATGCTTTTAAGCGATTATTGGAGCTAAAACAGGATTGGATGCTACAATACCATTGTAGTTAGAGTTCAAGAATTTTAATAATTCGATGACTCTTAACTTCATTTCATCAGTTTCGAATTGTTTCAATCTTTCCATGTTTTCTTCTCTACCTAACGTAGATTCACGTTCCAATTTAATTCTTTCATTTTCTTTAGTAAAGATGGCAGCAAAAATTTCGACCACCTTTGGAGTTTCTTTAGTGATAATTGGGTTGTTATCTTGATATAACTTCATAATCAATTCAAAGATTGGAGTATATTCTTCGAAACCGGTTTGGAATGGTAAATGTGATAAAATAGCTGGAATAGTTTGATCTAATGGAACTAAGTTTTCATGTTTTAGAATCATTCTAGCAACACATCCACTGACATTAGAAAAGGCCCTATCAATAGTTTCTCTAGTAGCTTCATCATCTTCTAATGAAAGTGCCTTTTGATCTGCTGTGTGTAAGATTTGATAAAGAGCTTTCAAGATTGGTTCATAAATACTTGAAACATCAAAGGAAGCATATTGACATAATAATCCAACACCATATGCTGCGTTACCTCTAACATCTAAGGACTTGTCAGTAGTCAATCTAATAACTAAAGCTTCGAGCATATCTTGAACGAATGGGTTTTGTTCCTTCATACCAAGAGCTAATTCTGAAACTGCACCGACAACTGATGATCTCTTGTTCTTGGATTTGGATTGGAATAAACCAAAAACAGTTGGTTTCAAACCTTCGAACACTTTAGCAAAATCACCAGCTAAAGCATGGGATAAACTGACCAAGACTTCTAAAGCAACATCTTGTAAAGTAGCTTCAGTTTCAGATGCATCCATATCTTCATCCTTTGGAACATCATCTTCTAGATCAATGGTTTGACAGGCATGAGTACCCTTCAAAACACTTGTAACTTGAACCAACAAAGTTTCTAAAGAGGAGGTATCACCATTATCCATAATAATTATTGGACCGAATTTCTTGATCATATTAGCAAAATCTTCTAAGATAGTAATGATCATGGTTGTTTCAAATTCTTCGACCAAATTTTGAATGGACACTTCCCTAGCATTCTTAATAACCATTAAAACAGTTTCATCCACGTAAGAACCAGCTGGTAAACCCTTCGGATATGATTCTTCAGCAATCTTAGAGGCTAATAAAACAGCTTTAACAACGTTCCAGATAGTGTTTAAGGCGGTTTCTCTTAAACCATAGGATTCATCAACTTGTTTATTTAAGACTTCCAAACTCTTTTCAACATATGGTAAGAAATGTTCTTTAGTACCAATAGCCAATTCAGATAATGCTGCTGCTGCAACTTCCTTTTCATAAGAAATACCAGTATTAACAGTAAATTTACTTTGTAAGTCATCTTCTGCGCCATTTTCAGCAAGAGCAGCTAATTCTTCTTCATCACCGTCAAAATTGAATTGATATTCTTCTAATTCTAAAGTCTTAAAGATTTCTGGTAAAATGGTTGGTAAGAAGGTCGCAAAATTTTCACCATAAACCTTTGATAAATTGGCGATAAACGCATAACCAGATTCTCTTAATCTAGCAGAGTCAGTCTTAATAGCCTCATAAGCGGAATTAACTAATGGTTCAGCAAATTCAGCAAATGTTTCGGATCTGACAGCTCTAGCCATAGTGGAGATATTTTCAAATGTCATGGCTCTTAATTCAATATCATCATCACTCATGCCTTCAATTTGGTTACAATTTTGAATAAATCTTTCTAAGTATTGAACACTAGTCTTGAAGTATGGAATAAATGCAGTACCAGAGGCAAATGCAGCAGAACCAATAGCTGAGACAACTGCACATCTTAATTTAGATGATTGATTAGATTCCAACATGTGGAATAACTTGTTCATTAATGGTTCTAAGTATTCCGAAATAGCCTCATAAGCAATGAATTCCAATAAACCATCCAATGCAACAGTGGCATAGTGATAGATGACAACAAACTTAGCAGAATCAATTATGGAAATAATCAATGGTAAGTAGTCTGCATGGAACTTAGCTACCTCATCTTGTAATTCAACAGTCATTTGATGAATACATTTCAAAGCAGCCAATTGAACGATAGGTTCGGTATCCTTTAATCCAGCAATTGTAGCCGGAATAATCTTATCGAATTGGGACAAAATATAGTCTGGAGAACCACCAACAGCTACAGAGATGGCTAATAATACGGCTCTTCTTTCAAATGGGTTAGATGATTGTAACATAGCAGAGACATGTTCACAGATGACAGCTGCAACTTGAGATGGTGGTAACTCAGCAGCAGCAAAAGCTAATAATCTAATGGCAGCTAAGGAAGGAGTGTTTTCTTCATTTTCACCAGCTTCATCTTCATTGTTTAACTCATCATCGACGTCAATTTCACTAGCAGCAACCTTTAATGCAGTTAAAGTGATCTCAGGACCTAATTTACCTTGAATAATCTTTGATTTTCTATAAGATAGAGCGGAAATTACAAATTGAATACCAAAGACTCTAACTTCTTCGTCAATTTGGTCATTAAGAGATATTTGTAGCGTTAATTTAATTAAATCGATTATAGCATTACCAGTTAATTGAGAGTCTAATAATAAGAAATCATTTAAACAGTTAAAGATCAACTTAGCGTTCGTAGTGTCATTAGCTTTAATAACTGCATCTAAAACATTTACAACAGATGGAATTAAACCAGCAAACTTAGCAGCTTGGTTTGGATCAATATTTTCTTGTTCTTCAATTAAAGCAGAAACATTGTTTAAAGCTTGAGCAGACAAGGATCTAGTTTCTAAAGAAGCGGTATCGTTAATTGTTTGAGCAAATAAATTTAATAAATCGTCGATATGAACAGTCAATGCAGTGTTGAAATCTTCTAATAGAGATAATAAGATAAAAACAGCGGTTTGTCTGTTTTGAGCATTATCACTAGCAGCTACTTGAATTAAGTTTGGAACTAAATCTGGCCATCTATTAGACTCTAATTCTTGATTACCAATAGCTGCAATTACACGAGCATTAGAGTGACGGATAATTTCTTTTGGTTCACTGAATACAGTTTGCAACAAAGATGACTTAATTTGAGTCTTTATAGACTCATCTAGATCTTTCCAATGTTTTGAAACCAATTTTCTAGTTTCAACGCCCGCCAATTGTTTTAAGGAATCGTTAGAGTTATTTTGAAGAATATGAATTAATGCTGGTAAAGTCTGCGGTTGACTATAAAATTGGGTTTGTAAAACTTTAGTAGCTTCTTTTAACCCTAAAGAGTTTGGTTGAACAATAGCAGTTAAAGCTTGTTCAAGTTGGCTCAAAAATTGTTGATCCATTTCGAGAAATCGTCTTTATCAGATTGACTAGTTTTGCTTCTGGGGTATGAAAAACTATTGGATTAAACAGTTCAGAAATGGAAGCAATGTTACGATGATCTTCGAAATATAAATCCAATATATTTATATAAATAAAAAATCAGTGCATAGTAAAAGTAAACGGAAAATAAGAAATTTTGAAACAAATATGATCAATCAGAATTAACCAAAAATCACAAATTTGAAAAAAAAAAAATTTTTTTTATTAACGAACGTCTCATCGCGATGTTTCCTTTTGTTTTCATTTAATTAAAAAAAAAAAAAAAAAAAAAAAAAAAAAAAAAACCGAAAGAAAGACCGTAAAGGTTACAACACTAATAATATCTAACTATTAACCATCTTTCTTAAAAAAAGTCTACCACATTTAACTCTGTTAAAACTTATGTAAAAAATTAAACAAGATTTTCTCTTGAAATGGAGTTAGTTTGCGCAAACATATACATTTGAACCTAAAGTCAATGGATTTATGTTTTTTATTATCTTGAAAATCCATCAAATGAAAAACTTAATACTCATACGGCGACGTTCACAACTTTCTGATTGAAGAATATGTGTGGTAGAAGATATGACCTCATTCAACGAATGATCACTATCTTGTAAACGTTTATGTGAGTCCCTATTATACTGCTAGGTTGCAAATAACAACATTTATTTGTCAATGTGTGATGTATCTGATCCTCGTTTTCATTAACGATCATTGTGTACATCCTATACTATATATGTTTAAATTATTTTCATGTGATATCATTAGTCTTAATCTTCTTCTTTTACTCAGCTTTAATTTTGCTTCTTTTCTTAAATAGACCTAATTTTAATATAAGAAGATTCTTCCTTTCATAGAAGAACCATACTGGAAAAAAACAAAACATATTGTGGTATAACACAAATGGGATTTCTATCAATTTTCTGTGTAGTTATTTTGGGGTTTCTTAGTAATAATGGAACAATTTTTACTAAGTTTCTTTCCTCTATCCAAATTCTTATGGTGAAGAGAGAAATATGAATCAATATATTTTCAGCTTTTCCTTTATTTTGTAAACTTTTATTCACTGATTTACGTCTCGCTGCATCATTAGAGGAAAGCGTTCAATATTCAACGATATTTGTACGTGATGGTGATTGTTTTGTGTGATCGTTTAATGAATCTTGGTTTTATCTATAAACTATCCTTTTTTTTAAACTTATAAAAGATAATTTTACAGTTGCTTGCAATTCAATATACAGTCATTACTATTGTTGTTGCTCTTATTTTACACTATTATTTTTTTCAAATTTGATGTAAGCTTCAAGTATCCTTATGTCAAAATCAAAGCTTATTTTTTCTTATTATTATCATTCAAACTACTAACTTAGTATTAGAATAAGAAATATAATATTTTATCAAATAAATTTTCAATCTTTTTTTTTTACTGAGGCAAAACTCAACGGTATATTATTTTCTAAATTAATCGAAATAATTCAATTAAATAATATAAATGAAAAAGTTTATTTCGGCAAAGCACCGTCTAAGATACTTCTTTTAAACACATTATTCTAATAAAAAGTCAAAATTATCCTTGAATATGACAAGTGGTTTACATCAAATAGGTCTATAGACTTCAATCAATCTTCAATTGATACTGTTTTTGTTATGGGCGGTTAAAATTGTCGTAAGTTCTTCCAAAAATCCCAATAAAATAAAATAAAATAAAAAAAAAAAAACAGAAGCTAGGGTTTAGGAATAAACCCTAATTTTTCTACTTTTTCCACCACTGAAGATCTTTGAGTTCCGTATACAATGATATCTTTAATTATTTTCTTTTTCTAAATATCACGGTACACGAATCTTACCCTTTTTGGGGAAAATGACGATCTTTATGTTTTTTTTTTTTTGCTTTGTGTTTTTTTTTTTGGCTTAAGATGAAGGTTTTCTACTGTTCTGTCTTCCAAACCACAAGATAAAGAATTAATGAAGAGAAAGTAGATGTAAACTAAACTAGTTTATCCTTTCTAGCTTAATGATCTTTCTATTTTCCTTTTTAATTTGCAGAAATTCAAATATTGTCATTGGTAATTGTGAAAGAAGAAAATACATGATTACAGCCAAAGAGTATTATTAATAGACCAAGGAGAACAAAAAAATAATATATATATATATATATATTTCTAGGATAAGGATAATATTCTTAAATATACATATAATCATGTTACCATTATACCTATTGACTAATGCTAGGGGACAACAATTGAGTGTTGAATTGAAGAGTGGTGAAATTGTGGAAGGGGTATTAACTAATGTTGACAATTGGATGAATCTTACTCTTTCTAACGTAAAAGAATATAAGACCTCGTTATTAGTAGATGGATCCAATAAAGATCAAACTGCAAAAGAAGACGTAGAGATCCTTACTATGAAAGAAATATATTTGAAAGGTATTTATATTAAATATATCAAGTTACAAGATAATATTATAGATTCATTAAAACAACAAATACATAACAATCAACATAATAGGGATTCAAATAATAGGGAGACTAGTGGTAATAGAAATTACCATAGGGGTGGTAATAGATATAACAGAGATTCCAGACACTATGGAGGACAATATCAAGGGAATAAAAAACATTTTAAGAACGATGTGAATAAAAGAAATTATAATCAAAATCACAATAGTAGTAGTGGAAACAATCGTCAATATCATACTCAAGTACAAACAAATAATTCTATTCCACAACCTAATATCAATGGGATGGGTGGATATGTTCAGTATCACGGCATAGATATTACTTCAAATGTTGACAAAAATAATGCAAACCGCCCAATAGAATTCTAAATTAACTAATATTTTTTTTTAAAAAAAAATATCTGTGTATTTAGTTATATATATATATATATAAACTTATCTTTTTTTTTTTAAAAAAAAAAGAACAAAGATACAAGTTAATAGATATATGTATTAATGTAGTTATTTTAAATCATGGTATAGTGTTGTTATTACAAATTACATATACAACTTGAAATGTGTTAAATGCTGTATCTACTGAGTGTTACAAATATATATTATAAATATGAAGAGACATGTAAATTGTATAAAGAAAGTGCATAATGTGCATTTTAATTGTTCTTGCTCGCCTTCTTATTGTCATACTTACATTACTCGATAATGCTAACAAATTAAAGTATTATCGATGTGTCATATGACATTTTATCTTCTTTTTGGTAGCTATACTAGCATAACAGAAATGAAATATACTATTATTATTTTTTCACTTTTGTCTTTTTTTTCAATAATTCCTTTAATATGGAATATTGTTTATTACAATCATTGTTTGTAACAAATCCTGAAAACATGTTTAACAAACGCTAACGTTACTAAATAACCTAATGAGCCCATTGCCAATCCACATAGAGTATTAAATAACAGACTATAACATATAGAAATAAAAATTGATGAAAATCCACGGATATTTAAAACTTTAAAGACATAATATAAGGAGTAAAATTCCATATACCAAGCACATGAACTTGATAATTGAAAAGATTTCCATCTCCACGTATCTGCATAATTTCTTGTTGATACTGTCATCATCAGATATGAACTAATAATTGCAATCTCACTTATTACTAAACATAAAAGAATGATATTGGCTAATAGGAACCCATAAAAGAAATAGAAAGTTGTCTTTTCTAACCAAACTGATTTATAGACATATTGCAATTCAACATAGATTATAATAAATGGGAAGATACCACATATAAGGATAATCATACAGGTGAATGAATCCAATGCCAATCTTTTGATATTAAGCATTATTATTCTTTTAATATTCTTTAGAATATTAGTTGAGGAATTTAAATGCATTGAGTTACGATCTAATGATTTTCTTATATCAAATGGAGCCTTTTTAATTGAATCACTTCTCAACCTTGCATATTCCCTGTGGTTGTTCCCATGAGCAAAAATCCCACCAAGATAACTTAATGGAATGCAGACAATGAAATATAAAGAGATCAATTTCACAAGGGTACTGAACGGTAATGCATTAGTCGAATCATGGGCCCATATGATACTATTCAAACAAATTGTAATGATCATGACAAGTCCAGGTAATAAAGAACCACACATGATAGGAAATATAGTTGAATTTACAATAATATTTGTCAAAGAGCCACGTCTAATCACTAATTTATTATTTTCAATAGCCAATGAGGTACCGACATAAGATGCCATAAATGCACCAAGTATGAAAAACAATAAGGCCATAGATAGTACAGTGTGTCTAATATTATTTAATTTGTTTAATGAACATGAAATAGTTAAAGATCCTATAACAGTGAAAAGAAATTGAACACCCATGGAGACTAAAAAGATGAAAATATGTGGTAATGGTGATTTATCATTATGATACCAACTTCTTGCTATTACAAAAATCGAATTACCCTTTTGCACTTTATCGTCATTCGGGAAAGAATTATTAATTAATGATATAGACTCGTTATGACTTCCATTTAAATTCTCTTTATCATTCCTATTAATTTTAATAAATATTAAGGATACAATAAAGGTCATTAAAAATGTAATACCAATTGAATTAGTTAAACTTATCCAATGGAATTTTGTAGAAACATTATTAGACAATTCACCACTATTGAAAAACAAATCATATCTATGATTCCAATCTATATCGAATTCTTCTCTCCAATATACAGAGTAAGTAAATGGAATATATGTCAATTCATTAGAATCCTCAGGAACAATAACTTCATATTGTTCATAATTCTTCGAGGCACCAGGACAGTGGTAGTCTGAGACTGATTTAGGATAGACTTCGAACCCAACAATAGTAAAATGATAATCATCTATAGCATGGAATCTTATGACTAACATTAAATGATTATTAAGATAAATTTTACCGGTATCTTCATCCACAAAACCTAATGGAAAACCAGATGCATAATATTTTTCTTGATCAGTAGTCGATATAAAAGTAGTTGCTGCAGGTAAATCATTATCAATAAGCCATTGAACCACATAACCTTTTTGTATTAAATCTTTCAATGTGCGCATACCATCTCTGGTTGTCTTTCTTGCACAAAGTACATGACAATCATCATCTTCGTTAAAAACCAATTTATAATCACTTTGCCATTTGCGATCACCTTTAATGATTTCATTAAGTGATAGGTGCAAAGGTTTCTTATGCATAGTTGGAGGACATGTGAATGGTAAGTCATAATATGCATAAGGTAGTTGTGTTACATCAGATTCTACTTTATTCACAATAACTTCAACTAGATCCCCACTTTTATAAATTGTCGGCGTCAACCAACCATCGTTACCTGACATAATAAAAGCAAATAAAGTTCGAAGTAATCCCAGGGCTATTGAACCCAATATTAAAAAAGTATATGAGAGCCTCATTTATTTAATTGTTTCTGTTTACCTCTACTTTTCTTGTTGTTATTACTGAGATTGTTATAGGTTACTTATATATGATACAATTAAGGTTAAAATAAAAGAAAGAAAAAAAAAAACAAAGTGGTGTTTATTGCTTGATGTGATTTTTTTTGTAGAAGTATTATAAAAAATTATAGTTGTAAATATAATATAAAATAAAGAAACTTTTTACAGTAACCGTCAAAACTATTACCATTTACTTTAATAAAAAGTGTTGAATAATTATTTGAATCTTTGTTTGTTAAGTAAAACAAATATGAAAAAACAAAAAAAAAATATGCAGATTTCACAAAGTTGACGCGTTTTTCTAATAAAAAAAAAATACGCCAAAAATAAAAACAAAAAACAGAAAGAAAATAAAAGCAATTATAATACAAAACCTACTAAGAGTAATACCACTAGGTCTTTTTATTTTTGTATACTGACAATAAAGGTAAATGATTCCAAATAAGTACAAATCGACGATAACCACTCTTGTTAGCACACCTACTGCCAAAAAAACACTGTCTTAATTAATTGATCCAACATTATAGTATTTATTGTCAGTTACATATATATATTTATATTTATATCTATTTGCCAACGGTCAAGAATACTGCTTCTAAAACAAGTAGAAAAGCAGAAACAAGAGCCATCTCAAGGAAGAACTTATCTGGTCAGAAAGGCTAGAAATATCAAGTAACAAAAAATAGAAGAGATTTTGAATAAGAAACTTCCCCTTTAACCATATTATTTCATCGATATATATTATAATTATATACACTTATATATGCATATGATATCTGGAATCAAAATAAAACAGAATAGCATGCTTTATCAGTCCTCCTCTTCACTAATTTCTTATTTGGTTTGTATATATAAGTCTTTCTTCCTCATGCATCTTTATTATTTATAAGACACTTCCCGCAAAATAATCTTCATTTGATTTTTTAGTTTGACCAGAAATATTTCTTGGACTACTATTTTTATGTCCAACACTAGGAGATAACAGTCCCGAAGCTAGTAAATATGGACTAGCAAAGCCATTGCTTGAACTAACACTTGTATCCCCTGCCGTATTAGTTGTTTGTAAATTTGAAAACATCCCATCTTCAGTAGAATTATTATCCGTTGTATAGTTTTTATATTCCATTTTTTCATCAGATTTCTCAACAGATGATGAAGATACACCTTTATACATACTATGTTGTTCTTCCCATAATTTTCTTCCTTCGTCGAAATCATCGTCATCCCCTTTCATCCCACCATTGTTAATAAAATTTTCAGAACTATTTTCATCATTATTCTTTTTATTTAATAATCTTCTTTCTTCTCTAGCTTCCGTCTCTTTTCTAGCTTGAGCTAACAGTTCTTTAGCTTTACTTAAAGATATTGTAGGTGTAGTATACGAACTAATTACGGGCACTGATGTATCTATATCAATTGTAGTCTTCAACAAATTAGCCATCCATCCTCTCATTTCTTCTTTAGTATCTACAGCAAAATAATGTACACGAGGTTCTGTAAATGTTAACCCTTTCCTTGAACCAGGTTGTGGTGGCAATAATTTGAAACAATAACGTCCCTTTCCCGCGGTAGCTGCAAATAATGAAACGAATTTATCGTCATCTCTTGCTGGAACAACTCTATACCCTGTAATATCAATCAATCCACGTTCTTTTGTATCTGATGTACTTGCGAAGTATGATAGTCTTGTCCCCTCTAATATAAAGAATCTAGTCCTCCATGTACTCATAGTTCCACTACCCTTCTTACTCATCCAACCTGAATAGTCAGCTGTTTTCAATGCATCTTTTACGGATATATCCCTTAATCCTTCTATGAACGCTGTTGTATTTTGTTTTCTTAATGGTGCTCTAGTGGTCATGGTACGTAATGTTTTTGACTTCATTGCCTCACTTATTGATCTCTTCTTTTTATCATTTTCTAATATCTTGTTACTCAAATCAATAGGTCTAGTTGTTTCATCCTTAGCACTCACTGATCTAATTTTATCATTTTTCACAGGTGAAGTAGTCAATGTTTTAGAATTTTTAGTATCTGGTGTTGTTCCAATAGCACTCTCGGTAAATTCTTGTCTAATGGGGCTAGCTATAAATCCATCTTTTTTCTTTATATTAATGGAATTACTATTCGATGATTTTTCTCCCTTTTCAAAATGTGACAATAAAGATGAATTTCTTTTTACCTTATTATTTAAATTACTAATTGATTCTTCCCCTTGAAGAGGTTTGGCACTGATATCTTCAGTCATTGAACTTTGTGCTTGTTGGTGACTTGATGATGTTGGTGATTCATATATACTAGACGTGGGTCTATCTGAATTACTACTCTCTGGGTCGGTTTCTTTATTGGATAATGTCATCGACAAATTTTCATTTTTTTGTACCTGTAAGTTATTTATGACTTGATTTTTAAATGATTTGTCTTTGGTTCCTGCTATTGGTCTATTAATAGGTTCTTTCTTATTTTGATAGTTTAAAGATGGCGAATATGTTAATTTACTACTGGTTTTCTGTGTAAAATTCTTCCTTGGATTCACCATTGGAGATTTTGGAGGTTGAACAGGACTTGGATATGAGGGTGGTTTAGGTGCTCTCCTAGGGGATGAGAACAAGTATTCATTCTCTAATTCTTCAGCAATTGGTAATATAATAGTTCCGTCTTGAATGTCCTTTGTTAATTGATCATTAATCATTAAAGAGAATGGTCGGTTCTCTTCTAGGTTGTTATTATTATTATAATTATCATTTTTCTTTGAAAATATAGGTTTATCAGATTGTGTAGTGCTTAATTCCACCATAGATCGAGAGATTGGTCTATCATCCTTGTCAACACGTGCCGGTGGCATTAATTCTTTAGATATTGGAACCGATCCTCTAAACATGGTGGACCTCTTCGATTTCTCTACCCCATATCCATTATTCAAACTTTGTCTCAATGATTCAATTTCTTTGTACATTTCAAATCGCGTTCCAAAAGAATTGATATCCAATTCTTTTAAATGTGCCAATTCCAATTCCAATAAAATGGCACCTGATATCTTATGTCGCTTAAAACGTGATGCAGATTCGACGTCAAATCCACACTCAATAAAATAGTTAGATACATCTTCAGGACTCCAATTATAAACATCATTTGGATTTAAATATTTTTCCTTTTGATGAATGGTTTTCACGTTGTCATAGTTCTTAGATTGATTAGAAAAAGTGGTCTCAATTTTTTTTGGTCGGTCAACTATATTCAAATCCTCTGTTTCTGTAATAACTGTATCTTCTGCTATCTCATACCCAGTTGATTCCTTTGATTCGGAATTTACAGTATTTAATGACTCTGTATGTTCATAAGCCATTTCTTCAATAGCTTTATCAATATCACTCATTGTGCTTTTAATAGATATATTCCTAGATAGAGCATATTTATCCACAGCATTATTTGTCGTTGAAGTATTTCCGATTTCTTTATCAGTAGTCTTATTTATTTCTTGTTTATTCTGGGATTTTGAGAATGGAACTACAGATGCAGTTTGTAATTCCAGTGGTGTAGATAAGGTGCTAGTAGATCCATTTGGTGTGGTTGAATAACTATTATTGTTGCCGGCTAGTTTGGAGTTATTTGCAGCGGATGAAGTATTTAATCTTTTTAAAGATTTTGCTCTCATCAACGTTGGCTTCCTTTCAGTACTTATCACTTGGGTGAAAACAACTGGATACAACCCTTCTTCTTTGGTTCTTAAATTTCTACCGAAATACCATCCATCATTATACTCTTCATCATCGGTGATAACTTGAATTTTATCACCAGGTTTCATATTCAGTTCATCTTCCATTCTTTGCGAGTACTCATTAATACATATATATATAGGAAAAACTTTGGAAGTATTTGGACTTATAGCATTATTTTCATCAATCTCCTTTTGAAACAACCCAGCATCGACGTTGGTGTCAATATCAGACAACATTTCTGATAGTTTATTACTCATTGATAAAATTTTTACTTCTTATAAATGGGGTTTATGGGATGTATAAATAGTGAATATTTCTTATTGTAGTGTTTTTGCCAGTATATTTGATATATCCTTATTAAGCTGTTTGTTCAAGTGACTGGCTAATTAATGTTTTTCCTCTAATTGTCTAGTTTGTTTTGATAATATTTTGAAGTCGTAGTAAAGAGAACAAAAAAGTGGGAAAATAGTAAATATGTTTTCAGTAATAATGATTAGTTAATAAATTTAGTTGTTTTCTGATAATGTGTAATGAAAGTAGTATAAACAGAGAGACATGTGGTGAAGTTTGGCTCATCTTAGTTATAGTAAATTTCTGTATTTTTCCACGCATTATTTTTTTTTTCTTTATCCTTTTAGTTGCTTGTAAATTTTTCAAAAAAAAAAAAAATAAAACAAAATAAAACAATAAAAAAAAGTCAATTGTTATCCCTTTCTGTGAAATTGAAAATAAAGACAATTGCTGTAAGGAAATATACCATTGAAGTCCATCTATAATCTGAAGTTAAGAAGTGTATGTATATACAATTATATATTGTGACAATACTTCATCTCTGAATTCCTTGACTTGAAGGACTTTTACATAAAACAAATGTTCGACGAACACATTTTATATATGATTTCATTAATATTAAATGAAATATCTCCCACATAGGACATATTTCATGTCTCTTATCAACATTCCCTGCAAAAAAACTCCAATTCTAATTATAGCATCAGTTTCATAAAATTTATCTTTCCACTTAACGATACTTTCTTTGTCTTTCGAAAAAACAAAGAAACTTGATTCTTTTGAGAAACAATCTTCTCTTTCCTGTTTCTGTTTTGCTTATTGTTTCTTTTAAGCTTGGTCCTTCTCTTGGTACATGTTTCAGTGGTATTTTTCCTTTTAACAGAGACTATATGATCATGAATTGTTGTTGATGTAACGTGTGGACACGATTTTGTTGTGTGGTATATCTTGGGGTGAAAACATTTGCTAAAGTTTTCGGTGTGTAAATCATCCTATTCATTGGAATCAGTACTTTCATTTTCAACAGTTTCATTCACAAACCATACCTCTCTAGCAGCACATATGATAATAAAGAAAAGTATAAATGCAGATACCTCATCAGGTAGAATGGTATTAAAAGAACTTCCCATATATTATCATAGTAAGACAGGATACCTCGCCCCCCTGAAATGGGGTGTATTTCTAATTGGATTTGTTTACCATAGTAATTATTCAATGTCACTGATGATGCTGTTACGATAATACTGATAGGAAGAATAGAAATGTATTCCCATTTTACTGGCGTAGCTATTGTACTTATTTTCCGTTATTTGTTAAGGACAGTAATGTAAAATACAAGTTCGTGATGATTTATAAAAAATTATAGTCACTTTGTTAATATAATTAAATTAACACTCTTTTCCCAACACCTCTTTTAAGGATTGTAGTAGAATAGTATAAAAGAAATATAATCATAATATTGAAAATTGTAAATTGCATAAAATAAAGTAGAGATTTATATTTTTTTTTCCTCATTGGATTATTTCCTACATTACTAATGAATTTTTTATTTCAATTTTTGTATGATAGGTCCAATTAAACAAAATGATATATTCAAAGCAATATAGAATTAAAAAAAAAAAAAAAAAAAAAAACGAAAATCACAAATGTCAATAAGAAATTAAAAGTTAAATTTTAGTTATCGGACATGTCAACTAATTTTAATGAAAGAATTATTTAAAACAAATGTTTTGAAAACAAATAAAACTGTATAGTTTACGCCATTTTTTTTTCTTAAAATACTAAAAGTAATAGTCGGACCATTTATTTGTATTCCTTGATATATATATTTGTTCACATTCCATTCTTAGTAATCCGATGGTTCTTAAATCGACCTTAGATCTACATAATGCACAGAGACCTAAATAACTATTTTGCAAATTTCGACTCGGATTCGAATTATTGACTATTTGAAAAAAAAAATTGCAACAAAATACATGACCACATGGTGTCATTAATGCATCCTCTGGTGGTTCGATACATATTGGACATTTATACTATTGTACTGGTTTACATGGCTCTGGTGGTTTTTTAGATCTTTTTTGTTCTAAATTACCTTCTTCATCATCCAATATTTCCACTACTTGTTGTTCTTCTGCGTCTAAGTCTATTGTTATAACATTATTATTATTAACAATAGCATTATCATTCTTATTTATAGAAGATGGTTCCTGGGTAGCTATTATTATTATATTATCATTATCATTCCAATCATTATTACATTCTGTATGGACAGTTGGCAATCCAATATTAGTTTTAGGTGTAATATTTGAAATATGATTTAATGAAGGATCTTGATATTCAAAATTGGTAGTTGTGTTTTTTCCGTTTTCAGTATGTGAGGTTTCGTTACTCAACATCCCCAGTATATCGGAATCTGAACTCATTCCAGTAAAGTCAGCAGGTATTTCGTCTTCACAATCTGTACTAAGTGTTTCTTCATATCTAAGATTAAAACATGGATCACTTGTGTCTTCATCAACAAAAAGATTGCTTTGCGAATTAGACATATTCAAACTAACTTCAGTTATTTTTAGTTATTCTTTTCTTTATCCTGTTTTCTCCCACAATATAACTTAATTCTTTTTTTTACATACTAGTGTTAATATTCAATTAAACAACAAGCTCTGTAAATACAAACTTTAATTAGTATATTAAACATTTCTGACAGCGGTCACATTGAAGTATTTTGTTTGCATTTAGCACATGGCTATTAGAACAACTATTTAAGATCTACCTCTGTTGGTTATAATAATGTAATATTTTTATACTGCTTCAAATAACTAGCTATATTGTCTTAAATCTGTCTTTTCCTGAAATTAATTTATTCATAATGGTTATATATATAACCTTTAAATTATAAAATTAAAAGAAAATGGAGGCTGAAGAAAAAAAAAAAAGGACACATCATCAATAAGTCGGTAATTTGACAATTTCTTGTTACAGCCACAGTATTTTCTATGACTGTCTACCTAGTAACACCCATACCCTTTTATGAATATTTATTTTTTTTTTCTATGCTTTTCCATGAATTGTACGGAGTTTCTGATTGAATTTCCTATTTTGGATGTGTTTTCCTCATCCCAGCCCAAGTGAAGAAAAAAAAAAAACCAAGTTGGCAACTTGCAAAATAACCTGGAATCGGTGTTTTCCCACAAAGACTGATTCTTTTTTCTGTTATTTTGTGTATTGCTTGCTATCTTTTTTAGTGGGCAGCGAATGTTTAAACGAACGTGTTCTTTCTAAAGTAAGGAAGTGTGTGCATAGGAAAACAGCACGTTATCGAAGAGCAGGCAATTCTTAGTACGAGAATGTAACAGTATGACTGAACAGAGCAGTGGTTTAGGAAATCTGTTGCTAACTGTAGTATTAGTAGTAGTATATGGAAGTAATGTTGTCTGTTTATGGTGACATCGTATTACTTGTCGTCTTCTTCCAACCCACCTTACCTTTTAGCACCGTGGAAGTTTCTCCTCAGGGCCAAGGAGACTCTTTCTACCACCATCCCTCGTCCTTTTCCCTTCCCTTCCCTCTGTCTGTCTCTCTCTCTCTCTCTATACCTTGTTACTCAAGTGAATCTGTTGAAGGAATAACCAAGGTACCATTGACAATACCTACGGTTTAGTAACATTAACTGATTTTACTCATTGTAACAACCAATGGCCCAATCTCCTCTGTAAGTAGGTCACTGTGTACATACTGTGTATTTCAGATTACTGAAGTGAAGCTACCAATTAAATGCCTATGAAAAAGGCCTTGCTACGTATAGTATATTTCTTGATTATTCTTAAAATACTTAACGGACCCCAACAAATAAATATACGGTAACGATGTCAGGTAACGGTGCTCAAGGTACTAAATTCAGAATTTCTGTATGTTAAATTTGAATACTAATTGAGAGGAATGAAGTTATCTGAGATTTTTTGTAAAAAATGATAATAATGATAATTGAAAGTGGTAGGTGATTACTGATAGTTATGTGGAGAAGATATTGCTATGAATGAGCCTTATGATAAAATTAATTTTTTTATAAAAGTTTTGCCACTGTATCGTGTTAATCCATAAGCTACAAAAGTTGAATAGAAGAACTAAGAAATGGTCAAGAAATTGTATTATTTTTATTTTTATTTTTATTTTTATTTTTATTTTTTGGAATCAGAACATTATGATACATGTTGATTATTAAAAAATGGGAAGAGAAATTAATTACATCGAGGAAAATTACATTCTGATAATAAATATAATTAGTAGAGACTAGTATACTAACAAGTGATAATATATTGTAATATTTCATATAATATTTGGGATACTACGAGTACATTTTTTTGTGTCATTTTTTTTTTAAATAGTTAGGTTTACCAACTGGTGCTATCATGAACTGTGCTGATAACAGTGGTGCCAGAAACTTATACATCTTAGCTGTTAAGGGTTCTGGTTCCAGATTAAACAGATTACCAGCTGCCTCCTTAGGTGATATGGTTATGGCCACTGTTAAGAAGGGTAAGCCAGAATTAAGAAAGAAGGTTATGCCAGCCATTGTTGTCCGTCAAGCTAAGTCTTGGAGAAGAAAGGATGGTGTCTACTTATACTTCGAAGACAATGCCGGTGTCATTGCCAATCCAAAGGGTGAAATGAAGGGTTCTGCTATCACTGGTCCAGTCGGTAAGGAATGTGCTGACTTATGGCCAAGAGTTGCTTCTAACTCCGGTGTCGTTGTTTAAGTTTATTAATAAATAAATATAAATATTAATATTACATCATATTTTCTATATATGCAAAAAAAAAAAGAAGAAAAAAGAATCCCATCATTATTCAGTTTAAATCAAAGAGAACTTATAGAGCTATCTTGTTTCTGTTAGAAATAAATGTATTCGTTCACATGAATAGTGTTGCGTTTTTCTTTTCTTTTTTTCTTTTCTTTTCCTTTTCTGACGTATTGTAACATACTTGTGTTTAACATTAGTGAAAACGATATATTATTGTCAGCTTGTCCATATTGTCTATTTACATCCTTATTATTTATTTACTAGTGGTATCAACTAACTCAACATAATTACTTGGGATAATACCAGTAACTCCGTTTGCTCTTCTGGCTTTCCACCATCTACCTTCAATATCTGTTACTTTTAAGATTTCGCCTTGAGTAAACGATATTTCATATTGATCGTTGGGGTCTGCTTCATAGGAAAACAATGCCCTAGCAGTATATGGGAAATTATCTTCTTCACTTAATTCACTGTACAAGTCCATAGTATCCGTCATCAGAGTATCACCATTTGCTCCGGACATGAATGTGTCACCAAGGGCACTACTGCGGTCCTTATGTATATTATTTGTATTCGTAGTGGCATCATGAATATCTTTATAATCAGTTTGAGGAGTATATCCAGGTTCGGTGTTCTCAAATCCAGTCAATGCATTGGAAGACATGTAGTTATGTTTTGGAATATATTCAGTTGAAGTATCTTTATTGTAGTTTTGATAACTAGTCGTACTCGCAAATCTTGTATTATTACCATTACTATTATTCCTATATGCATTTGTATTATTGGTGTCTAAGTTATTTGCAGTTATTCTACTTACCCTACGACGAGCTCTAAGTCTTGAATGTTCTAATGGTGATGGTTTAATCCCATTTAAACTGAAACTATCTACCCATCTATTAACTGGAGATGCATTGTCACCACCATAATAAAATAGCCAAATGAAATTGACAATAGACAATAGTATAACACCTGCAGAAGCAGCAGCTTTTTTAGAACCAAGACCATAAACTAAATTTGTGGCACTGTTTGTATTGTAAACAAAACAAATAGAGATAGATCCGACGAGGAAGGACCTGTAATAGTCTATAAGATCAAATACGTAAAATAGCAATAATGCGGCTATTATAACGAATTGAAATGCTATCCCCCACCATGTGAAACGAGGGAACACTTCATTATCAGAAGCGGAAGCCGCTGACCCAGCAAGGGCAATAATCCATGCTATGAATGCAATGGATATTGTAGATAAGGCGAAGGGGTCCCCTAAAAGATTCTTTATGTCAAACGAATGATTAAGCTTCGATTTAGATCTGATAGATCTCTTTGGTATGTCCATTGTTTATCTAGTATGTATGTATATATAATATTCACAAATGTTATGAAATTGTTAAAAGGAAAAAGACTAAATAAAGGGATTTTTTTGGGTCAATGTTGTTGATATTATAATTTTTGAAAAGAATCAGTAATTTGAAGGTATCTAGCTAATTGTTGTTGTTGGTAATTGAGCGTCAAAGAGTGTTTTCGTTTTTTTTCTGTGTATATGTAATTATATTTACGTAACTGTTTGTTATATAAAGGTTTTATGGCGGTGACGAAAAAGAGAACATTCTTAACACATAAAACAACATCGAAAATTTCCTAAAACAGTCAAGCTTTCAACAAATTATTGACACTTTTTACAGACTAACATATAAAAAAAATAATGTGTTTTACGATTCTTTATGTAGAGTATAATGTATGGAAAAGAAAAGTTGGTAGAGTCACAGAGATAGAGTATAACGTACTTGTGTGAGAATAGTAATATAACAAAAAAGTCAGATAAAGAATGGAAAAACTTGTGGGAGGATTCAATATGTATATATAGTTAAATTGATTGGACTAGTATCGTGATTAAGATTGAAGAAAAAAATTTTTTTCTATGTGTAATATAATGTGCTAATGAGTATTTATCCTAGGAGATGACTTTTATTATTAGAAGTTGATACAAAGCATAAATAAGTAAGAGATATAATTGTTCCTAATATAATCCAGGTAAAACTGAAAGTTAAATTAAATTTTTTCTTTTCAACTATTATGGCGTTTTCATATGGGACTTTCTGATGGATGGAATTGAAATAATACTCATCTATAGCACTAGGCAAAAGGGAAGGGTAGGTAACTGATATTGTAAATTTTATTAAGACGGTAATTTTCAGTAATTTTTTGAAGCAATACGACGATTATAAAGAGCATAATATAAAGATTGCTGTTTTAGTAATTCTAAATCTAAAATTATTGGATATGTTCAGTATTCATTGTTTAAGGTATTTTATGTATCCCTCATCGAATGTTTCTTCATTTGATACATGATTGTCTTCTAATGTCAAAGGCGGAATTGTTTTGTTCACATCAATATTTGTGTCTGGAACAGTAGCATTCCTCTTGTTGAATATAGTAAGAGTATTGGTTGTTATGGACCTATATGTTTCTGTTATTGATCAACATGGATTGTTTGAAGTTCCAGTTGAAGGCATGGTCTGCAGAGTTCCCATTTCTGGATTATTCATATTAATAGGTGTCAAGTAAGTGAAATATAAGTGAAATATGGCTACTCCGCCTGAACAGGCAGTTAATGGAGTCAAAAAGAATATTTGTAAGGTAAGCAAAAACGGCCATTATGATGTCTGTATTTTTTTTTTTTACAAATATTATTATTGGTGTTATTACTATAAAAACACATGGAAATGATATTGCCAAAAAAATAAGGAGACTTCTTATATTTATTAGGAAGATAGTACAAATAAAGCTGGTAATCAAAACAATAATATGTTAAACATATCACATATATTAATATAATCTGGGGGAGGAATTCCATTGCAAGAATATTTCAGGGTGGAATATTTTTCATTGAATAAAATGGAAGTAGATAATGATAAAGTACTCTCAAATTTTGTTACTTTTACTATTTCATTATTCCTAACATGAATATTATTATTTGTTAAAAAGGTTTTTCGATCATTAGTGCTTTGGATCATAGTTATATTTAAAGATAAAGTTTAATAAAATGAGTAATATAAAAATAAATACAATTTGATTTGAATATTTTGTTAATTTAATTATTTAAATTAAACAATAAAAGCGGAGTTATTATGAAAGTAGAAATTAAAGCGAACAATATTTGTGTCTCTATTCCCAAATTAATATTCCAATTTAGAATCTTTATTATTAAATGTTTTAAAAGTTTCCCTAATAATATTTATTTACATAACGCAGATACTCAAACTCTTAAATGCTACAATTAAATCAAAAACAAAAACTAATTCAGGTTCAATTTGATATAATAATACGGAATACACACTACGACGTTTAGGAACATACTGGCATAATTCTAATTGAACTTGGATCTTTACATATAGTGGACATACTGATGAAAGACAAAAGGACTATCCATCATATTATATTCCAAAAAGAAAGTTTTGTTTACTTCACAAGTGTAACCTATTTGACCCTTACCAATAAGGAATTTTTTTTTCCTGTGTTTTTTTTGTCTCTAATTGCGTAAAGGGGTAAAAATTATCGATGGTTGGAAGACAGGGAGAAGGGGGTCTAGGAGAAAGAAAGAAAACTAAAATTTAGGTGATGTATTATTAATAATATAAGATCATATCTTGGATTGCAACAGAGTAGAAAAAAATTTATTCATTAATAGTAAATGTTTAATTGACAATACTTGTGGGAAAAGAAGGTCGGATGAATTTTTAAGAATGAATCATTACCTCTAAAACTTGAAATAAAAATAAAAATATTGGGTTAATTAATAAGTGTAAGATGATGGCGAGTCTTGTATAATAATTATATAATTGGAGTTGGAACGAAATATAAAGGGAACTAGGAGATGTCGTGTAAGTAAAATATGAGTTTTATAGATATTAGGTAAAAAATATTTATTTCATATCTGTGACTTTTTGTAAGGAGCTCTAAATGGAAATTTGAAGATACAAAGTCCAACGGCAACGCTTAATGTGGAGACGAAGGACTTGAAACAAATGTAACTCTGGACCCAGGCTGAGAGGGTGTTCAAACAATCATCGGATTAACCTTAGTAGTACTTTATTGACAAACTTATTTGGGAGACTATTGATTACTGAGACAATGCCAGAGGTACTTATCACTAATAACATTCTTATTGTAATTTTTAGGTTACACTTAAGGGAAAAAATAACATTGATAATATCATTAAGAAGATTGATAACAAGAAGAACAACAATAAGAAATACATAATTTATTTATTGATTTGAACCAACGAACTGTATATTTTGTAAGTGTTTATATATAAAATTAATAACCATATTTTAGTATACAACTTGAGAAAAGCCCTTACACTTTTATTTTTTATGAAATTTTAACATTTAAAACTATTTGTTTAATTTTCCTGTGTCATTTTTTTAAAAAAAATATGTAGAATTAAAAAAATTATACAGAATTTTTTTATGCTTAAGTAAAAAAACCATTCGATTACAAAGACAAATAAAAGACATATTCAACCAGTGTATCTTAGATAATAAGGTCAAATATTCTACTTACAAACTTCTTCAGTAAATGTTTGCTCTAATTAACTACATAAAGACAAAATATAATTTACTTCTTGAAAATAAGAAATCTTGAAAAGACCGACTTACCTATATCGCAATAGTTCTATAAAAATTTCAAGAAAAATTGTTTTTCTTCCCTGTTTTCAACTGTGATATTTCCAAGAGGCAAGTAGAAAACAGACCTAGATTAATAAGGTTAAGTTACAAAAAAAAAAAATAGATTCAAACGAATAAAAATATTTAAGTGCAAGCTAATTTTTATAGTTCTGACTTGTTAAAATTCCCTCTAATTTTTTACAAATGTCTATATAACCTCTAAAAGAATTATTCGAAATTAGTCGTCTAGAAGGAGTTGAAAATAGAATGATTTCTACCTTTTCTTTTCACTATTTTTTATTTTTTTTTTTTGAATAAAAATATATTATCATTATTATATTAATCTGATAAAAGAATAATTAATGTAAAATTTATATACAAGGAAAGAATAAAGTAATGTAGCAAGACATATATAAGATAGAGAAAAAAAAATGTTTCATTTTCATATTTTAAATTATCTGCCACATTCAGTAACCTTTTCTATTCGCATCTTTAACAATATCCATCAATCTCTTGAATCCCTTCATAAACCTCTTTCTGTGATGTTGCGATCTCTTCAATTCTTTTTTCTTACCCGGTTTCATGTAAAACCTTTGATCCCTACGGTCTCTCCATACTTGGTTTGATGATAATATTGCATCCAATCTTCTAAATGCAGTTGCTGTGTCACCATTAATTACGTCTACAGTTCTTCCGGCAAGTGGACCAAATTTAGTAGATAATGCAGTTTCTCTAATCTCAGAATTTTCCAATAATAATGCCTTCTCAAATTTCTTTTTAATTTCCGCTTCGTGATCAGCACCACCAGCACCACCAGCACCACTCACGGGGAATGGATTATTAGCGTTATCACCCAATATATTATTAAATTCAGTTAATTTGATCTTCAAGTCAGATAATGGAAACGACTTATTAGCATTGACTATTGAATCTTGTAAAGCAAAATCTCTCAATGGATTATCAGAAACCCCAGAGCTATTGATATTATTATTATTATTGTTATCATCACCTTGTCCTCGTTGCTGTTGTGATAATAAACAACTTTGTTTTGAAAACGGTCTTCTTAGTAATATTCTACTACTATTTTGAAAGGGAACACCATTACGTATTATGGTTGATGCTTGTTGTCTCCACATAGTATATGCTATATCTTCTTTATATAAGATCTACCGATCCAGTATCATAGAAAGAATATCAACTTTCAATGTCTGAAGAAGTAAACAGACTGTTTTGAAGGGCACTATCTTTTGTTCTTTAAGAATGCAGTTTGTTGAATAATCAGTATATCTTCTACCCTTTACTGTTTTCTTCGAGAGAAGCTTTTTTTTCTGTTTTCCCTTCTCGTTTGCTTTTTTTTTTTTACACTTTACATTTTATTCATTCATTTTTATTTTGTTAAATGCCTCAGAATTTCTAATTGAAGTCTATTGAAAGAAAGTCCCTATTGCCCCCACCCCCCAAGAAAGTGTATGGCAATTGATATTCTTTATTAAATATATTGAATTGAGACTATCATAGAAAAGCTAAAAAGGAAAAATTATCAGGAAGTCAGATGGTTACAGAAGAGAGAAAGATGGCTGAAGACGAAGTCGTGGAAAAGACTGATACAAAAAGTACTGATAAAGTTTCCAATGTGGAGAAACCAGACACCAATTTAGATACAACAGGGGATAAGCAAGTAGAAGATACTACTAATGACGAAAATAAGGATAAGAAGAGTAATAAGAAAAAGAAGAAAAAGAAGAACACTATAAAGAACATTGCTAATTATTACCCAGACGAAATTTATCCTGAAGGTGAATGGATGGATTACGATCAGGATTTTAATTTAGCAAGAACTACTGATGAAGAAAAACGTTATTTGAAAAGAGATAAAGAAAGAGAATCACACTGGAATGATGTTCGTAAAGCTGCAGAAATTCACAGAAGGGTCAGAAAAAATGTTCAAAATAAGATCAAACCTGGTATGAATCTAACCGATATCGCCAATATTATTGAAAGTGCTACTAGAAAATATACAGGTGCTCAAGATTTGAAACAAATGAATGATCCAAAGAGTCAAGGTATTGGTTTCCCTACAGGTTTATCAATTAATCACATTGCCGCACATTTCACACCGAATGCAGGTGATAAAACCGTTCTGAAATATGAAGATGTCATGAAAGTTGATTTTGGTGTTCAAGTAAATGGTAACATTATCGACTCTGCATGGACTGTTGCATTTGATCCACAATATGATAATTTATTAGCCGCTGTCAAAGATGCTACTTACACCGGTATTAAAAGTGCTGGTATCGATGTCAGATTA
Organism: Arxiozyma slooffiae; assembly: GCA_017347545.2. Taxonomy (NCBI): domain Eukaryota; kingdom Fungi; phylum Ascomycota; class Saccharomycetes; order Saccharomycetales; family Saccharomycetaceae; genus Arxiozyma; species Arxiozyma slooffiae. The sequence continues at coordinate 212,948 of JAFHAQ020000002.1, read as the reverse complement.
ACAGATATTGGCGAAGATATCCAAGAAGTCATGGAATCCTATGAAGTTGAAATTAATGGTAAAACTTATCAAGTCAAGCCATGTAGAAATCTATGCGGTCATAACATTGGCCCATGGACTATCCATGCTGGTAAGTCAGTTCCTATTGTTAAAAATGGAGATAATACAAAAATGGAAGAAGGTGAACATTTTGCCATAGAGACTTTCGGTTCCACTGGTAGAGGTTACGTCGTTGGTGATGGTGAATGTTCTCATTATGCTAGAATTGCTAATGTTGGTGGAACACCTAATTTGAATAGTGCCAAGAAATTGCTAAAAGATATAGATACTTATTTCGGTACTTTGCCATTTTGTCGTCGTTATTTAGATGCATTAGGCGAAGAGAAGTACTTGTTCGCATTACAAAACCTTGTTAATCATGGTTATGTTCAAGATTATCCACCATTGGTAGATGTTAAGGGTTCTTACACCGCTCAATTCGAACATACAATCTTATTACATCCTCATAAAAAGGAAATTGTATCTAAGGGCGATGATTACTAGAGTGATAGCAAACCTGAACAAAAACGATATATATATATATAGAGAGAGAAGGGAAGAAAATAAAAAAATTATTATACTTCTCTTGCAAAAATACTTTTTATAATCAAACACATATATAGCGATGTTCTTCTATAGATATACATCTAGATAGGTAAAATCCTTTATTTAAATGCTTTTGTCCCGTAACTTACGTTCCGATTATACATATAATAATAGGTTGGATTTTTCGTTCATTTTCCTCTAAACTACTACTTCTTACTTGGAGTACTCTTAACAGCAGTAACACCCCTCACATCTCTTAGACACCAACCAATACTTTTAAGTCAAATCCCAAATGAATTTCACATAATGCAGTTGAAGAAACGGTTCATCAGCACTTGAATAAGCAAAGGAAAAAAAAAAAGTTATAAAGAAACCTCAATTTATGTGACAATATATTGAAGAAGGAAAAACAGAATGGAACGGAAAAAAAAAAAACTGAAAATAAAAATAAAAAAAAAAAAAAACGAAGAAAAATTGAAAACAAAAAAGCAAAAGTAAGGAATACAAACATGAGTAATTTGGGTTAATTGATACTGATAAGATTAACAATCGGAACTGCAAATTAGACTTTGTTGTTAACAAATTTAGGCATTTGTATTTTTATTTATAATTAAAAACAGTCTATCCGTTTGCATATTTGTTTGTTACGAGAACAAAAGTTTAATAAAAACAAAAAATAATCACTATACTGTAATTCACTATGCCTTCTATTGAGATTCTTCCAGATGTTTTAGAGTACAAACCACCATTAACTGAACAATCTACAGAATATGCTACAATCACCAACAATACATCAGAGACTATTGCTTTCAAAGTTAAGACCACTGCTCCAAAATTCTATTGTGTGAGACCAAACGCTGCTGTAGTAGCTCCAGGTGAGACTGTCCAAATACAAGTTATATTCCTTGGTCTAGCAGAGGAACCAAGTGCTGATACTAAATGCCGTGATAAATTCTTAGTCATAACATTACCTGCCCCACATGATTTGGGTGACAAGAGTGTTGCTGAAGCTTGGTCTGATTTGGAGGCTGAATTTGGTTCTCAAGCTATCTCCAAAAAGATTAAAGTTAGATATGCTCAAAGAATTAAACAAGAGATTACTAATGTTGAAACAAATGAAAATGAGGAAGCAACTATACCCGTCAATACTAAGAATGAAGAAGAGGTAGCACAAAATGTAGATGTAGAAGAAAAGGAAAATACTTCATCTGCAGAAATCACCCCAACTTCTGCTACTACTGATCTCTCAACTACTGAATCTGAAAAGAAAGAAGTGAAACCATCATCTGGAGAAGTCAAAGAAGCCGCACCTGAGAAGTCCGCAAATGCAACCCCAAATAGCCAAGTAGATCAACCTCAAGCTCCATCATTTGCTCCACTAATTATATTAGCGGTTGTTGCTCTCTTAATTGCCTTAATTGTTCGTAAATTCTACTTATAAGAATCGAGAGATTTATTAAGTAGCGCTACTATATAGAAAAGGATGACACAAATCATAATCAAAAGGGTGGAGAAAACTTTTGTTACAATAAATATTATGTATCTTCCTAACTTTTTTTTTTCCTTTATAGTTCCATATTAGTATATTAATCATTTTTTTATTCTTCATTTCTTATATTAATAAGCTATTTTTATTGCCTTCATCATGTTCATATACTACAGTTAAGAACGCTTAATGTTCCATTTTCTGTACTAATATCTATATAAGCAATATTATACATACAAACCACATCTTTTTCCAGTTGTAGCAGATAACCGAATGCTAAACAACAAAACTTAGTAACGAGAAAAAGATAAAAGCTTTTATATAATTCATCTTTAACTTTTACCTTAGTGGAAATGGTAAACGGAAAAAACATTGATCTATATACACTACTTTTTAAAGCATAATATAGGGGAACATAACAGTAATGTAGGATGTAAATATTAAAAATGATGTTTATATTACTTAGAGAATTAAACTAAAACGCATAAAATACCAATTTATATAATTTTCTTTTTTTAATTTAAAATTCCATTTAAGCTTCTAAAGCTAAACGACCCTTTGGATTGGTAACCTTGATACCTAAAGCCTTAGCTCTAGCCAAGATACCAACTCTGTTCTTAGCAGAAACGTTATGAGCAATTTCAGCAGCGTAAGACTTAGTGTGCATCATCAAGGTTTCCAAGTCCTTGATGTTGGCAACTAAGAAAACCTTGTGACCAGATGGAGTCAAGAACTTGGTCTTCTTGTTGGAACCGTAACCAATGGTTGGTTCAGCAATGTTACCTCTGAATCTTCTTCTGACGACGGAGTCAATACCCTTTTGCTTTCTCCAGTTTTCAGCAACTCTGTGGTAACGGTCAGAATGGTGACGCTTGAACTTCTTGGAGTGCTTCTTGACAATCTTTGGGTGTGGTAAGGAAGAGGCCATTCTAATTAAAAAAAAGAAAGAAAGAAAATTAAAATGAGACAACAATGATATTTGACAGTTTCAATATGTAATAAATACTTGTTAGTAATTGGATGTCCTAGCTAAAATTATCAAATCATGCGATTCCATGGGAATGTGGGCAAATCATATTTCATAACAGACAAGTCAAAGAGATATCGTTGGAGTATTCAATTGGGCGATTGAAATAAAACATTCAACTTCTCTACTTCAATTTTCAAAGCTTTTCATCTTCAATAACTAACTAGCTTTTATTCTAGTAATCTTCATTACCTTTTTCTAGGGAATGCTATGGATTTCTTATAACAAACATATAGATATTTTCCAATATTTCATATTTAACGATCTGTGTTATTCTTAATGATTAAAACATCCACGATTCTCGGAACAAATATACCCTCCTTGGTACATACCTTAATATTCACAGTCTTTACGGTTTTCAAAAGTTAAAATAAACAAGGAAACTCGTTAAATCCAACTGAAAAAATTAACATTTAATACTGCATTTTAATAATATATTCTAATAGGTAATACCTAAATATTTTGTACATAGTTTTATTCAAGATAATATTCACTATGGAACGAGTAATTGACTAAGAGTATAATAACCAATCTCAACCTAATGGTATAGATCCAGAGTCTCAGTTAATACCCCATGTTACGTAGTACACACGACATGGAACACTACTAAGATGGTGGATACATGTTTAATGAAAGAGGAATAGTGTGCCCAGCGTATTTTTGAGTAGTGTCCCATAATTTCTTTAGACAGAAAAGTAGGCTACAGAGAAGAAAATTACAGGGAGGATTTCCTTACCATTCCCGGCCCCACCACTCATCTTACTAGGCAGGGGCAGTACCTACACACTACCGGATGTTTACAAGAAGAGGAACTACTCTCCGAATTGATTGGTTTCGATTGGTAGAGAATTCGAGAGAACTCCTTTCACAGCAGGGGACAAACCAGAACATTTCAAAAAAAAAAAAAAAAAAAAATATTACCAACTCAGTGTGAAAGAACCCACGCGAAAAAAAAAATCAAAAGATATTAGAAGAAAATATCTTACCGTATTAGGTAATTATGGAAAGCTTTTTTCTAAAAAAAAGGAAAAACTGTGGACTGCTATAATGTGCACCCATACACCAAAACAGAGAGATATTAGAAAATAGCTCTTTACCAATGTTGTAAACGTTAAAAATGTTAAGGTAAGTTCACAACGTTGCAATCAGGAGAACTGAACTTTTACACACATGATATTAATGACAAGAACAAACAACACTTCTGGTAATTCTTCTATTACATAGTCAACATGATATATTTTGTTTTGTTTTTTTGGTTATAATGTTACTGGGAAAATGATTAGAAAGATTTATCCTAACCATATATTATCTTATATACCTTAAAATACTCATATATACATTGGTGCCAAGATCAAATAGATTTCATATCTAAAACTGGTAATCTACAGCAAGTCGTTGTTATCTTTGATACAGAGATAGGAATATCACTTTTATATTAAGAAATCACATGTAAAGAAAACTTATTGTGCCAAGTATTTAAGCTCCCCTCACGCATAATAATCTATTCGCTAAGTTTATTGGATACCTGATCAATATAAATGGGATGAAATAAATAATTTTATTTTGGAAAAGAAAGAATTTACGAAGCGAAGCTGAATGTTATCAATTGGACTAGTTTAAAGTATCACAACTAATATTGAACCCAAGAATATTCTAAACAATCATCAATCGTAATATCAAACATCATAAAAAATGAAGAATTTCAAAAAAAAAAAAATAAAAAAAAGAAAACAATCAATGCTTATCTAATATCCGAAATTTTTAAGCAACCCCATACAAATTTCAATTATTATGAAAATGAAAAAGAACATTTCAACGAAAATAAAACAGACTCATACCGGAAAAGAGATCTATCCATGAATGGTTAATATGGTTTTTGATACCATTGATATGAAATCAAAAGATTATAACAGAAAATTGATAATTGAGACATATTATTCAAAGTATCTTAAAAAGGAAAAGAAGGAAGTATCCAGGATGATTACAACAATACAGAGCCAAATAATAAATCATTCTCTTGTCTTGGAATGAAAAGAAAGTACTACTAATTATAAACCACGGTATTCGATTTCATTCTTTTCAGATTAATAGTGTGATAGTTTTGATATTACAGTTGTTTTTCTTACAATTATAGATTCTTATTGCCTATTATAATTATTATATATTCTTGTCTAAGACTAATTATATGTATTCCTGATTATAAACAAAGTAAAGTTAACAAAAACACCTACTGTTTCAACATTTTATTCTTTTTTTTTTTTTTTTTAATCTGTACGTGTAATTTTACACAAATAATATTTTCTTTACATATTATTAATATTAAATAGACTTAATATATTATTTTAACTTCGCTTGTATTATTACTATCTTTTATTTTCTTATTTATTTACCCATGCACTTTTATATTGTTAATGTAGGATTTTTTTTTTATCTTCTCAAATAGTCTCTTAGATAATTACCCAATTTTTGCGCACCTTGTTCCATAGCATCTTTAATTATTTGTAATTCATCATCTGTATTGATATTAAAATCAATAAAACCATTATTACTGCTGGAATTTATTCTACCTGGATAACCGTTACCAAGTGAACTTTCACCATCTTCAGTTTGATCTTGACCGAAATAAGAGGAAGAGGAAATAGATGTAGCATTATTAAAACTTTTCAATTTTTCTCTAGCTTCTCTAGTTTCATCTTCATTATAATTACCACGTCCAAAATATTCTTCTGATGAAATTGCCTTTTGGGAACCAAACTTAGCGGCAATCTTGCCTGTATATTTAGGACCCGATGCAGCTCTCTTGAGTTCAGTGTGTTGTTTAGCTAAATCATTGGCATTATTTTGAGTCATACCAAACCCTAATTTAGCAAATTTAGGTTTCAAATCTTCTGCTGAATAATTTGATGAATCATTAGGCAAATCGTCATCTAAAGTGTCGTCTAAGGAATCATGGAGATAAACATCATCTTTATTTTTACTATTGTCATTAAACTCATCAGAGACACTAGTGTATGACTTAGAAATATATTTATTAGAACTATTATTATTGCTATTATTACTACTACTATTATTATTTGATTGGAACTAGTCTGTGACTCCAATTTTTCTCTCTCTGCATCCTTTTCAAATTGATCGAACAAATCTTCTGCTTCAGATTTATTAATCCTTTGAGCAGATAATTTTTTTTTTGGTTTTCTGGTAGACGACAATATGGAATGTTTCTTCGCACCGATATTTCTATTATTCCTACCGCCAAGAATAGAAGATCTTGATATATTATAGAATAAGAATGTGATGAAGAAGTACCGTCAGGAGAAGAAATTGGTTGAGATATTTTATGAGTGGAATTTAATGGACTTAAAGAGCCGTTCCTAGGAGTTGAATTACCTGAATTCAATCTTGAATTGGAAGTTAATGAATTTTTTGGTTTTTGCCAATTCGAGAAGAAGTCGTCTACACTAGAAGTTTTTGAAGAGTCTGTAGAATTAGAATCGGTTTCAGTGTCAACATCGATTTCAAAGTCATCGAGGACCAATCCAGATGGGTATGATTCGATATCCTTTTGAACCAATTTATCAAGATGATCTTTATACTGTTTAGCTACATTACTTGTATACTTCAATTTAGCATTAGAATTGGATGTATTTAGAAACTGTTTACCGTTATGCTTCATGAAATAGTCACGAGCTCTATGATTGCCCCCATACTTAAACCTTCTTAAGTTATTGACGGTCCATTTGTCTAGAGTCGATGATTTAACGAAAGTGATATGGACACCCAAATTTCTGTGAACTGCAGAACATTGGATGCAAAGCATGACACCGAAGGGGACAGAAGTCCATGTTGGATTCTTGTTACCGCAGTCGAAACAGACACGGTTTTCTAATTTGGAGGATAATTTCTGGAACACTTGCTGTCTAACTTCATCGGAGACAAACACTTCACCGTCGTCACTGTTCATTTCTTAGTTTGTTTTAGTGTATTATCCCAGTTGAAAAATTTTCCTTTTCTACTTTTTGGTTACTCAACTTAGATACGAATATTTGATCACTATATATATATGTGTGTGTGTGTTTAAAGAGGAGTGAAGACTTGGGGGGAGGAAAGGGGGAAGGTCATAGACCCCTATGTCAAGTAATTTTACCTACCACCACCAACTCTCTCTATCAACTTTACCTATCCTATCTTCAATATACCTCCATTGTAGGTAACAACAACAAAAAGCCCTAATTAGGGTTTGGATCAACCTGTGAGAGTGCTCAACTTAGTTCGTGTTTAATGATATTATTAATTCCCAAAAATTTCCAGTTTTTTTTAACGAAAGAACGACTCTCTCTCTGTGTGTTCGTTCGTTTGTTTGTAAAACTGTAAGGTTAATAGATAAGAATGGGTGTTAAAAGGTATATGGCAAAAGAGTAGTAAATAAGCAGTGGCTAAAGTCACCACCATACACACCTACAATATTGATATACATATACACATATACATACTTGTATATGTTTTACATGTATAATAGACACATAAGGGTATAATAATAATAATAATAATAAATAAATAAATAAATACACAAATAGGTAGATATTTTCATATATACTTTATTCATTAATACTCGACCTTTGGGTCAATATAAGCAAAGACAAAAAGAAAAAAACAAAAAAGAAAAAGAAAAAAAACCAGACAATAAATAATATTATTAATAACATTGTTATTCAACTCACCATGTCATTTAACGTTTTATTGAATAGATCTACTATGATTCGAGCTAGTTTAAAAAGATCGTCATATATAACAACCACGTCGTTACTGCTGACAAGAAGATATTGTAATTTATTGATAAATAAAGATAATTTCAATACTTGTAATAATAATAATCGTCAGATTCAAAATTTTTTAAATAACATTAAATGGAGACACAAATTTTATTCCATTGACCAAAAGAATAATACTAATATTAATAATAATAATAATAATAATATTGAAAATAATAAAGATAAAACTTCGAATCATGTTGAAAAGAATACAATTCCTAATTCTTCTACCACTACCCCAGTCAAAAATTTGAGAAATAACATAAACACTCACACTAGTGCTAGTACTAGTACTAGTGCTAATACCACTACTACTACTACTACTATTACCAATAATAATAATAATAATGTTATGAACGCTAAATCTACACACCAATCTCTAGCATCTAGATTATACTCCTCTATAAATAAACATAAATCTGAAAAACTCAATGGTTCAGAAAAGTCTGATCACGGAACTATCAATCATGCTTTATTAGCTAAAATGGAACAAGATGCTAATCAAAATATTTATAATCCAGAAGCACAAGCAGAATTTTATAGATTATTGTTACAAGCTAACTATCCTCAATATGTTGTATCAAGGTTCGAGACCCCTGGTATCGCATCGTCACCGGAATGTATGGAGTTATATATGGAAGGTTTACAAAGAACAGGTAGACACTCAGAAGCCGATGCAGTGAGACAAAGACTATTAACTGCAAGTTCTGCAGGTGCTGTGAACCCATCCTTGGCATCATCTTCAACAGACACTAATAACTATCCAAGTAACAATTTCCCATCTATGTATTCCCCATTCTACGGATCGAAGAAAGAACCTCTACATGTCATTGTGGCAGAATCTACATTAACTGTCGTATCCAGATGGGTCAAATGGTTGTTGATAATAGGTTTATTAACATATGGTGTCTCAGAGACTTTCAAATACATTAGTGAAAATACAAGTCTTTTAAAAAGTACAGAAGTAACCGATAAATCAGTTGATGTCGCTAAGACAGATGTCAAATTTGATGACGTTAAAGGTTGTGATGAGGCTCGTGCTGAATTGGAAGAAATTGTAGATTTTTTAAAGGACCCAGCTAAATACGAGTCGCTTGGTGGAAAGTTACCAAAGGGCGTTCTATTAACAGGCCCACCAGGTACAGGTAAGACTCTATTAGCTAGAGCCACCGCAGGTGAAGCAGGTGTAGATTTCTTTTTTATGTCAGGTTCAGAGTTTGATGAAGTGTATGTCGGTGTTGGTGCTAAACGTATTAGAGACTTGTTTGCTCAAGCAAGGGCACGTGCCCCAGCCATTATCTTTATTGACGAGTTAGACGCAATCGGTGGGAAACGTAACCCCAAGGATCAAGCTTACGCTAAGCAGACTTTGAATCAATTGTTAGTTGAATTAGATGGGTTCTCTCAAACTTCTGGTATCATCATTATCGGTGCTACTAACTTCCCTGAGTCCTTAGATAAAGCTTTAACTAGACCAGGTAGATTTGATAAAGTAGTCAACGTGGATTTACCTGATGTTCGTGGGCGTGCCGATATTTTAAGACATCATATGAAAAAGATTACTTTAGGTAAAGATGTTGACCCTACGATAATTGCACGTGGTACACCTGGGTTATCTGGTGCTGAATTGGCTAACTTAGTCAATCAAGCTGCTGTGTATGCATGTCAAAAGAATGCCTTATCAGTAGATATGTCTCATTTTGAATGGGCCAAAGACAAAATTTTAATGGGTGCTGAAAGGAAGACTATGGTTTTGACTGATGCTGCAAGAAAGGCCACTGCATATCATGAGGCGGGTCATGCAATTATGGCAATGTACACTAATGGTGCCACCCCTCTATATAAAGCAACAATTTTGCCACGTGGTAGAGCATTAGGTATCACGTTCCAATTACCAGAAATGGATAAAGTGGACATTACTAAAAAAGAATGTCTTGCTCGCCTAGATGTTTGTATGGGTGGTAAGATTGCCGAAGAGATTATCTTTGGTAAAGAGAATACTACTAGTGGATGTGGATCAGATTTACAAAATGCCACTGGTACTGCTAGAGCCATGGTTACACAATATGGTATGAGTGATCATATTGGTCCAGTGAATTTGGCAGATAATTGGGACAATTGGTCCGGTAAGATTAGAGACATCGCAGATAATGAAATCATTGAAATATTGAAAGAAAGTGAAGAAAGAGCAAGAAACTTGTTGACAAAGAAAAGTACTGAATTGCATAGACTTGCTGAAGGTTTAGTAGAATATGAAACTTTGGATGCAACAGAGATTGCAAAAGTTTGTAGAGGTGAAAAGTTAAACAAGTTAAAAATGTCTACTAATACAATTGTCAAAGGTCCAGATAGTGATGAACGTAAGGATGTAGGTGGGACATCTAAGATACCGACACTAATTAAGGCATGATTGTTATTACAACTGTTCACATTTTGTTAATTCCTAATTTGTCATTCATTCATTCATTCATTCATTCATTTATCTTTAAATATACATAACTGATTTATGCGCCCATGTAAATATGTACATAAATACATACACACACACACATATATATATATATTATAAAAATATTATAAAATGATTATCATGGCCTAATGGTAAAAGTTGAGTTTGTCTGAAAAAAAAAAGACATCCTCATATATTACTTCTATTTACGTATACACAGAATCAATAAATATTATGTACTTTGTTTCTTGTCAATATGTTGTGTACTATTACCATTGTCAACAGATGTTTGCTCCAATTTTCTTTTCAATTTTTGAACAACTATATCTGGATGTTTACAGTAATATATTTTAGCATAAATCAACTTTGCATCTTGTGTAGATATAGTGTGATATGATTCTATCATTTTTTTACAATCCAATATTATATCCAATAATTTTTGAACATTAATTTTGCTTTCATTTTCTTTATTATTATTGTTATTAGATTCTGTAGATTTATTTGTTTCAGTGGAACCAAATTTCAATTCAAGGTATCTTCTAATTAATTGTTCATCTTCATTTAAAAATACGGCCAAAGTTATTTGTGGTGGAGTAAAATGATACACAACATCAGTTAATAGTGCCTCAGTAATTTTTTTCTTACATCTATCATAAATTTTACCCATATAGTTTAAGTCCACTTTACCATGTAAGACATTTTGAATATCTAAATAAAACCCATGTAAAGGTTTATACGGATGGTGATTCAACAAAGTAAATTTCAAACTTTCCAATAATTTGAATTCATATTTCAAGATTTCATCTCTCTTTGATTTAGCTTTATTTGCAAAGGAGTCAACACTGATAAAATAATTCTCTGATTTACATGCTAAAAAAATTGTAGTATGTACTAAATCCTTTGGATCAAATTCCATAACAGAATTTTCTAAGAAAAATCTTTTAAAGAATATAATTGAAGTAGCTACCACTTCAGTAGGTAAATTCAAATGTTGAGCAATCATTTGAACTTTCTTTGCATAAAACCCAACCAATTTAAGTTCTTCCTCTGGGGTCACAGGGACTGCCTTTGACTTTATTTTTTGAATCTCCATATCAGATAATGAATTTTGTTTATCTTCAATAAATTTGTTCAGAGAATCCTCCACTTTTAAAGTTGCATTTTCATTTATTAAGACTCTTTTCTCCTTTAATGAGTCTACTGTAAATGACCAAAGTCTATACTGTGAAGAATGTCTATATAAATCATCATCTGTGATTATTTTAGGTTTTTTAATTTCTTCTTTATTCGAAGCTGGTTCAGGTTGACCTACTGTGTCTGTGTTGTTTGTAATATGATCTTCTTGGTTAGTTGTTGTCTCTTCTTTAATTGATGAAGACATATTTAATAAGTTTGGAGATATTAGACTAAAAGTAGAAGAAGGGTATTTGTAATAATGGGATCAAGTATGATTATTTTCTTCCATAATAAAATAGTTAAAAAATATACATTTAATTGTGAATATATGTAACTATAATATAGTGCTTGTTTTTAATTGAGAATTTTTTGAAAAATATAGCATCTAATTACAGAAGAGATGAAAATAAAGAAGATTGAGGTCTTACATTTTGGAAGATGTTTAATTTGCCAGTTACAGAAACTGAGGAAAAATAAAATAAAAGAAAACAGAAAAGGAAAGAAAAAAAAAATTAAAGGTAAGTCAGTTAAAAGACCCAAAAGAGAGAACAACCCATCAAATCAACAAACGTGTCCTACATTAATTAATCTGAATCGTCTACAAGAGCTTTCGAGAAATTATTATATGAAATACATCTTTATACTATTATTATTTCTGTGTTGAACATATCTCTTTGTAAAAAAACATTTTCATCCATAAATATCTATTAGTCGTGATCTTTACAAAAACAAGTTACCTTTTGAATCACAAAACTATCCTCCGCATTTATGTTACCATTTTTTTTTAAAATGAGGAGCAGTTCTTTAAAACAAAAGGAGTACAATGTGTAAGTAATTTAATATATAAATTTTTTTTACAACTATATAAGTGCAAGAGGAAAACATAAAAATGAATACAAGATCTTTAAAAACAATGTCGACAAACAAGACTAGAGTAAAATTAGGGGTAAATTCATTTCAATTCACTAAAAGCTGATGATATAGATACTCGAAAAGATTGTCTAAGTGTTGAAGAGAAACAAAGTAATAAGCTGATTATTTATGAATTACCTTACGTCACAATCTAAGAAAAAACTCGTTTAATTATTGTCTAAAGACATATAGTACCATAAGGACTATGACCTGTTGCTTCTTTGTTTGTTGAATTTTTTTTTTTCTTTGTTATCTCTGTATGAACAATCCATATATTTTTAAAACTTATTGCTGGAATGGAAGTTTCTAGAATAAAATATGATGAATTAATAAGATTTTAATGATATATGATATCATGATAATATATCTTACAGCAAAAATATTTTCATAGTAATTTTATCATTAATAAGATATTTTATTCCCCTGATATCCAAATAGGATCAGGATTTAAAACCAATCCTTTTTATGAAAATTGTTTATCTTTAGAAGTGGTCAAAGATATTGTTTTAACAAACAAGGGAAAATATAATGAATTACCACCATCTTATAAAAAGGTATGATATGCTCTTTATATAATATATTCATTGAAATAACCTCTGATGCGTTACTTAAAATGACTGCAAGATCATCATTATACCGGTTGTTAGCTAACACAAAACATTTTTATATTTCAGATAGAGGATTACCAGTGTGCGTTAGTGGTCTTTCATCTGTCTCATATGGTGGTATGGTATTTTGAGATGCAGATATATGGGTAGTACCTGCACTGTTACCGTTTTCCCCAAAAATTACACAGAGTATCAATAATTATAGAAATTCCACTTATTAGCAAAAAATCCAATTAAACACTGAAAGGGTAGGTTATTTGGATGCAGTGTATCCGTAGATTTCTGAAAGATATGGCAATTGCACCTCTACTGGACCTTATATTGATTATAAGTATCATATTATTGTTACTTTCTTCTAGCAATAAAAGTATACCAAACTAAGTAAAAAAACAGGATAAAAAAAAGCAGAAGCTGATTAACTAATGAACATTACTCTCTTAATCGATATATATTTTTGTTCCTGCATTATTCATAGTTTATGTTCCTTTTCTTTGTTGCCTTCTAGCATTTTAACCACCTCTAACAAGTTTCATTATTTGTGACAACCTTTTGGTTATTAGTTTCTGATAACAGTCTAATTGAAATTAATAATAATAACAAACTGAGATAGATATAAGATAGAGACTCGCTCTCTGTCTTTAGTCGTAATATTAAATATAATTAACTAACACTAAATAAAACACACTTAACTAATATTAACTAAGATATATAAATTATACACTTATCTATCTTCGTTGGTTCTTCTTTTGTTACTTCTTTTCCTTGGTTGCTCTTCTTCTGTTGGTTACTCCTGCTTGTATGTTTGTTTCCTTTCTTTACAGTTTCTTACCTTTTCACTCTCGAGGTTTGTTTGTACAATTTTCCAAAAAGGAGAGTTTAGGAAAATATCGATAACCCTCATTTTCCTAAACCAATAGCCAGAACCCTAAAACATCAATATCTGGGATATTACACATTATTTAAAAATAATCACAAAAAATTGCGAATTCTGTGGATCGAACACAGGACCTCCAGATAACAGGACTGAAGTTTTAATTCTTCAGTCTGGCGCTCTCCCAACTGAGCTAAATCCGCTAAACAGGTCGGAAAAAGGAAATTTAAAATATAGTTATTACAATAGATATGTTTAATTACAATAGTGGTATATACTTATTTTTTTTTTTTAATTTTTTCATTTTTACTTTTTCCGATTTATTAATTCGATTTTTTAGTTTTAAAATGCTTGAATTTGACACTCGACATTTTTCTGAATTGTTTTTTTTTTTTTTTTTGTATTCACGCTAGGTGATGTAGGGTTTATTCTATGCTTATTGTTAAGTTTTAGCATTTAATGTAAAACAAAATACTCTCATTTAGGAAAACATATAGCATAGACTAAAACTAGTTTCTAGTGTGTCTCTTTTTGCTTTTAATAATATTTACAAAAGAGTCTTTGTTTAAAATGGTTAGCTTTACTTTTTTTTTCAAAAATTATTCAAAAGTCTTGAACAAGATTGGAAAAAAAATTTTTTTTTTACTAAAAAACTTCTAAACAGCTTCTATACACTTTGTAAGTAGTTGCACTCCTTACTGTATTATTTTTTTAACCATACAGGAAAAGTAGTTTCTCTGAATTCTAAGTGTACTATTTTTCAATAAGATTCATTACCTCCAAGTTCAGAATATTTTTTGTTCTGATGGAGAATGTTTTGGATCATTCCTATATGAATATTTCAGTTGTTGAGGCAAACAAGCAGACTACTATCTTTTTTTGCAACGTTGATTAATTTACCAAAGAAGTTTTTATATTTGAATTGTTTTTGAAAAGGGAATAACATATTACAAGGTAAACACCCGAATATAAAATTATATTGTATAATATTAATAAACTGTTGCAAGAAATGTATTATTGAAGGGGCATTATTTGTTAGGAAGGTTTATGCTATAAATGAATAAAAGAGCAATACCCCAAGGAAAAACCAACATGAAAAATCCGCGGTGACTATGTAATATTGTCAAAACAGGAAATTTCATGTAAAAAGTTATAGTGGTCAATACCGATAGGGTTTACTTTTACATGGTACATAATTATATAGAATACTTACTTTACTGTGTAAAAATCTCTATCATCTTTTTTTTTTTAACTCTTTCAAAGGTTTTAACAAAGAAACCAAAAAAATTAAAAAAAAAAAAAAGAACAAGAATAAGAAACATTTTATCTCGAATAAAATAAATTTCCAACAAATTTTTGTAATTTTTAAAAAAAAAAATTATGTAATAATAATAAAATGTTGAGAATGAGCGCTTGTAGATAATTGGTAAATAGTAAACATTCTCAAATTATATTCTATATCTTATTAATATTACTCCTATACAAATAGAAGTAAAGTTCTTCAGGCTTCTTCTCTATACAAAATATAAACATAACAGATATACGTAAAAAATGTAAATAATCTAAAGATATCAGATAGGGGAAAAAAATCCTTGTATTTATATAAACAAATATGAAGGAATTTTTCTCCTTGAACGGAAACATTTAAACCAAACAATTCCATCGACCATTTAGTCTTAACTAAACGAAAAATATCCGGTTTCTATTATTAGTGATCTACTAAAATCTCAGTATTCTATCTATTTTATTCTAGATCATTCTCTTTCAGAAGAGTTATATTTAATGTATAATGAACGTAGGTACCTGTTTTTAAGAATATTAGCTGTAAATCCTCTAAGTAATTACAAAGGAAAGTCTGTGTGTGTATTTAAAGAAAGAACTATAAACGCAACATTGCAAGTAAAAACAACAACAACAACAACAGAAACAACAATATATTACTTTTCCTTGGAAAGACAACCAGATATAGAGAGGTGGGACCATTATTTTTGTTCAATTCCATTTTTTTTTTTAATAAGAATAGTTTATGAAAACGCATATTTTATCACCCTTACAACAGTTTACAATGTTTGTAAAATAAGAAGAACAACCATCAAATCCATTAGCAAAAAAGTCCAAAAAGAAAAAGATAGAAAGTAAAAGATGGGTGAGGACATTACAGGATACAAGCCCCTGAACGAATCTTTCCCTCCCTGTTGCAAATCAAAAACAGGGTATGTTATACAGAAAGTCTTTTATAAATATATCGAAATGTTGAGATGGAAAAAGGTCATATGATGGATGATTCAGGTTTCAACAAATCTACTCTGGGATCCCCATCTCCTCTTCCTTACAGGATTATAACTTCATTCTCGTATATTCAATCCTTTTGTTGGTTTGTCTAGAAATTTTTGTTTTGTTTTATTTTTATTTTTAATTTTATCTTTGTGAAATAAAAAAATTGGAAAACAGACACACACACACACAAAAAAAAAAGGGAAACTTATAACAGGGTTTAACTATCTCTGCGTGGAAAAATTACCCAAAATAAAAATAATAAAAACAAAAATAAAACAACAAAGCAAAACACTAGAATAAGATATTTTACACATCAACATAATACATATCAAACTGTTTTCCCATCCTTTAATATATATATATATATATATATACACTTATTAAATAAACATAATATCATTCTTTTAACAGATAACGTTAATCATTATTGTTTATTTTCACCTTGAAAAAACAAACAAACGTTAAAACATTAAAACTAAATACGAGTAGTCAACTATACATACATACAACAACCAACAATATTATATCATATTAAGATAGAAAAATGACAGAACAAACGATTCCAGCATATTATTATTATATTGATCCGTCGATTAATTACCCAGTGCAACAACCAAATCCATTAGATGATTTAATATCCGTATATAATTTATCAGATATATCCCGTCAAGTTGCAAGAACTAACATAGATGGGTCTAAAGCTGTAAAACTACGTAAATCATATAAAAATCAAATAAGCGATCTTCCTGGGAAGTTTTCCATTATACCGACCCGTGAAAATGGTAAAGGTGGTGAATTGGCACCGATTATGTTTAATACAAATGCAGACATGATGAACCAGGTTCATCGTCCTGCTGATATGACAGATGACAAAGAATGGAGACAGATGTTGATTAATAGAGACTCTAAACTATTTGAAAGTAGTGCCGGTATTGATTGGGATCTTTGTTCAAATGTTCTATCCCAGTTTGAAAGATCGTATCCAAGTGAATTCCAAAATCCTTCTGTTGGTTTCCAATTAGAGGATTTAGCATTTGATTTGGATGGGACCGGGAAAAGTGGAGGTAATTCTGGTGGATCTAAGAAACGTAAGAATAAATCAAATGGATCTTCAATGGCAACTCCTAATAGTGATGCTCAATATGATGATACCAAGAGAAGAAGATTGGAATGACTCATGCGTTTATGCTACCGAGTTTATTCCTTTTTTTTGAACTTTCCATATATTGTTATATATATTTGATTAAAGATAGGGAACTGGTGAAAAAAAAAAGAACTTTTACACATAACCTTGGTACTAGTTATCTATAACATTAATGCGGAAACAGAAGGGAAAAAAATGTTTTGTTTTTTTTTAACCTGGGCTTACCTCTTTCTTTTCTGTTGAATCCTAGAACTTGTATCTCTCCATTTAAAATAATCTGAAATATTTAACCTTTTTATTTCCTACGTTTCCCCCCATTCTTTTTTTTTTCTTAATCTGAAAATAAATTTCAAATCAGATATAAACCCAAATTTAGATGATATTAATAAAATAATGTTATTTTTTCGAAAGAAACAATATATAATAAATCTATAGCCATCGATTGTTCTCCAAAGAATAAAATGATTTCATTTTTGAATTAATAACCCAATCTATTTTCATTCCCCCCCTCCAGTTCCTAAATTGATTTACAATGTTTTTCAAGACACACAAGATTGCCTTTGAAATGATATTTACCTTTACATACTGGTAAAATTTTATCCAATGAACCAACTCTTCTCCTTGTGATATTTTGTTTTCTTTTTTTTTTTTTTTGTTCCCTATTAAATACAGGTGCTTGATTTATATCAACAGACAAACAAAAAAAAAAATAACTATATAATTTCAATACGTAGTATTATTCGATAAATTTTATATTTCTTTCCCCTCTATTCTTCCTTATCAACTAAAAATCGTTCTAATTGAAAAGATTTTTTTTTATTAATCCATGTAAATTATGTTTATAGTAAACTATGTGTATAGTGATGTTACCCAAGGTCATAAAATAAACATGAAAATAAATTTAATGATGAATTCGACAGGTTTAAATACCATGTTATATAGTAGAACAATTATATATTTTTCTAAGACTCGTTTGCTACATAATATACGTAGAGAAGTTTATAATAACAACACCCAGTACCAGGTAAAAGATCTTATGATTTACTAGCTCGATTATAGAAAGAAACCAATGTATAATAATATTATTAATCTTTTAAAAAGAATGATGGATTTGCTAATAATACAAAAAATAGACCACTTTTTAAATATTTATAGCATCAATACTCTTTCTAATCCCTTCAAATTGTTTTACCCTAGTTATGTATAATTCTAATGACACCTTTTTCTTAATTATTAAAAACAGAAAAACAAGAATATAATAAAAACTTTATTTCTAAAATGAAACTATTTAAAGTATGATATTTACAGCTTAGAGGACAATAAAACATAGATTGACCTTAATGCCCAATGATACCTGATAACGTGCAAGAAAAGACCGTTGAGAATAAAAATTCCATAAGTAAAAACGTTAGAATAAAAAAACCCAAATGGAGGCGAAATTACAAAGCATGTTTAAATTGCAGAATAAAGAAAGTTAGATGTGATTTAGGTCCCGTGGACAATCCACATCCGCCACCTTGTGAACGTTGCAGACGACAGCAGAGAGAATGTCTATTTACTAATACTATACAAGAAAAATGCAAAACAATTGTAATTGATACAAATACTATTGATACTGATGGTGTCTGTAGCGCACAAGATATTAAAACATTAAGTCAATATACGAATAATGCCCGCACATCCTCAAACTCTCCCCACAATAGTGAAGTGGTTAAACTAATAAGTTTTCATAACAAAGAAGCCAATAGTGCGTCTTCTAGTGGTAAGATAGACGAGATCGAAGGATATAAAAATATATCTAGTGAAAACGTTGGGAACAGTGAGGTCACACAAAAGTTCAATAAAGATAATAATACAGGGAATGACATATACACTGATACTAAAAAGTGGAGGCTAGAACTTGCGTCGATGCAAACTACTTTACAATTTCTAGCAAATGCTGCTGGGTCAGTGGCAAAGCAAAATAGCTTTGAAAACTTGAAAGATGAATTAAATGAACATTATTTATCTGCAAAAAATTTAAGAAAATCTTTCGATAAAAGTCAAGATGTATCATTTAATGATGAAAAATCTACTAAAAATTTAGGCAAGTCTGTCGTTGCGCCATTATATAACTTGGATAGACGAGAGAAACCATTTACTCTCCTTATAGACAAGCTAACCAAAATTAGACCAAAACCAGATAGAACACTTGCTGACTTCGATTATATAGGTCCGACTGGACTCTTATCAAAAGAAGAAGCCATTGAATTCATTGAACTTTATTTCTCTACAATGCACCCCTTTTTTCCAAATATACCCATTCAACTACATAATCCAAATGAGTTGGCACAATATCCTATATTACTTTGTGCAATTTTAACGACTGCTACAAGGTATCATTCATTTAGTGAAATTGGATATGATAACGGTGAGGACAATAAGCGAAATATTAGGGTTCACGAGCAATTATGGGATATTTGTCAAAGGCTTATATCACAGACTATATGGGCTGAAGCCAGCACAAGGTCAATTGGTACAGTATTAGCATTTATTATATTTACTGAATGGAATCCCAGACAAATACACTGGAGGAAGGCAGACTATGCTAATAATACTAAGGAAACAAATGCATTGCAGAGCGATAGTATCCAAGATAATAGTAGAGATAACGAAGAAAGTACAGGTATTGGTGCAATCCGAAGAAGTGACAGAATGTCCTGGATGCTTACAGGTACTGCAGTTCGTTTGGCTCAAGATATGGGGTTTCTTGAAACAAGCACCAAAATATTTGTTGCAGCTCATCTATCAGATGCTCTGACTTCCATGAACATGAATCAAAAGTCTGTTCTTTCTGAGAGCTTCAGTGATATCAGTTTTGAAAGACAAAAATATCGCAGTACTGTTCCATACGAAATGCGCAAGGAAGAGGATCAAACAAATATTGGAAACGAATTGTTTTATTTAGAACAAATATTAAAGGATGATCCAGAGAAAGAAAAATGGATCGAAATTTTAAAAGTTGCCCAAAATGAACAACCAGGTGGTTTAACAGACTTAGAAAGGGAATTTTTAAATGATGAATATGTTTTATATTATTCTAGAAATAATGATGAGATTATTCAACATCAGCAACAAAATCAACTTCCATATCCTTTAAAATTTTCTTTAAGTCAAAGAGCCAAAATTGAATTAGTCCGTATTATGCTTATTGCATACGATACAATTTACTATGACAAAGGGAGAAAAAAATTGGCATCCAACAACCAAGTACACAATTTGGCTGTCCTTAGTATATTATCACCACTGATCGAGGGGTGGCACGATACTTATAGAGAATGTATGAAAATTTTACCTGCTAAAGCTTATGAATTTTCGGCAAGAAAGGATAATGGTGCTGTTTATTATTACGTAAGACAAATTGTGCATGAATCCCTATTATGTGACTATTATTATTGTCAATTATATGTTTATTCTTTAGCACTACAGGTAGATGTCAAAGAATCAAAATTAAGGATGAATGAAATCACAAAAAGTGCAAAATATGTCGAAAAAGCCTACAATTCTGCCAAAGAGATAGTGTACTCAGCAATTAGAGTACATAAATTAAAACTACTAAAATATATGCCCGTCAAATGGGTGATGCGAATAGTTCGCGCAGTTGCTTTTTTGGTGAAGTGTTATTTAACTCTGACTAATTCAGGTGAAACAGTTGGAAGTTCTGAAGCTAGGACGATTCTAAAATTGTGTTGTATATCTTTAGATGAAACTCTTAATGTCATTAAGTTAGCTGCAATTACATTAAAAGAAGCAAGCCCAGACGAATTACATTTAGCATTAAGGTATTCTACGATATTATTATATCTTTGTAAAGAAATTACCCTAAAGAAGGAACGAAAGAAGGAATTATTAGTGAACCACGGGATTGTAGTAAAAGAAGATCATCTACAGGACTATTCAAAAGATCATTCAACTGTTTCTCATTACAAGGATATTATCGAAGGTGGTGCAGATATATCAAAGTCCAAAGATACAACTAACAGACAAGAAAAAGTAAAAGTACGTACATCTTCAAATCAGAACAACAGCATGAAAGACCCAAAAATTGCTAAAAACTATAATAAAACTATAACAGCACCATCAAAATCTCTTTCATGTATTCTCAATGAAAAGGATATAGATATAATGGCAGTAGAAGATAATGTTCCAATTGTTAATCCTACAATCACCCCTGTTATCAATAACAACAATAATGCTGCTTCAAATGCGGATACAGCATTGGCAAATAACAGCCAACTACTACCTGACGAAGCAATCGATTGGTTTTCTGGGAGCACAGATATTGGGCTAGACTTTGTACAACCTTGGACAGAAATGCTAGAACAAAGATATTTGCAATATGGTAACATGGATCTTGATACACTTGATTTTAACTCAGAAGATATATATCATTGTTCTTGTGGTGAATTGGAAAAGACCGGATCATCATAATTAAGCTTCCTGTATTTACTATATATAGTTTATATTAGAAAGTATTTTGAGTCATTTGTTACTGTATAACAATATAATTTCAATTTTTCATAAGTTTTTTTTTATTTTTTTATTTTTTATTTTTTACACTTCTAATTTCTAATTATAAGAACTCCTACTAAAAGGGTTAACTTAATGCAATTTACTTCATTTTAAAAAAAGTTGCAAAATAGCAGACACGAAATAGAACTGCTTGATCTAAAACACGTAATTGCTATCTTTTTAACGTTTGTTTACTGGAATATTAGTGTCTAAGTACAGTAAATATAAATAGCCGAACTGATATTCATTATTAAAGACAAAGTAATAGAGATATAGAAAATAATGAAACTGTTTAATTAATGAACACTAACCATTTAGGGGAAATTATCCATATTTTAAAATCTGCGCTTCTTTGAACAATTTGTTTAGTTCTAGAAACATTAGCATCTCCCAAGACACTGGTCACTTCTTGCTGATAAAGAACAAACTGGTGTTATATACTTTTAGTTTAAACTACACAAATTAATGAAAAAATTACCAATATTTTCGAAAGAATAAGTGTGACAAGTAACAAATATATGTTGTAACTATTTGATCAATATATAGAGAATGAATGTTCATTAATTATTAATATAAAGAAGAATGATGACCCAATACTGTACACTTGGTGTGCAAAAAGCAAGCAAGATTGGCTCACAATGTTCCTATAAAATAAATAAATAGACAAATAAAAAAGTTGACAAAAAAAATCAATAGATGTAAGTTAAGTGAGTTCTTACATTATGATAATACACCACCATGTATCTATTTTTCTCAGTCATCTGGCAAGTAAATGACTTGAATAATAAATGTACCTTCATACCTTATAGTACAACCAGCACAGTCAATGTTTTCTTTAACCGATGTTGTTAATAAATATTTCAAATTTACATGTGGTGTAATATTATTAATTGTGTTATTCTTCTTAAAATTTTTATTTAAATACGATGAATTCAAATAAATAGGTAAATCTGAAACTTTAAATTTAGTTAATAAATATTCTTCTGTCTCTTCAGTGCTTATTTTACCTATTCTTTGAATATTGGAGAATAAAAAATCCTGGTTGATGTCGACTACTTTAGATAGTGTGGAATCAAAATTATCATCTACATTTGTAACACTCTCCTCATCGCAACTGTCCATATTTTCATCTAGATCATCGAATTTAAAAATTTCTGGAACTTCATTAGAATATTTTATTTTTGGTGTCGGTTTCTCTAGTGTAGTAAACCCAAGTAAACCAAATGCTCTAAACGATGAACTCGAATTTCTTTTATCTATAGAAGAACTTGACCTTGATATACCAGCAAAATCTGTCAATGAAGTTATTGATTTATATGATTGGTCTTTATTATTCCCATTCATATGTTTGTTATTGTGTGTATGAACATACGTATTTTCTTCCCTAAATGGTTCTACAACATCATACCCAGGTAGGACTTCAAACCAATTAACTATATTACCTGCTGTATTCGTGGCAGTGGGTAAGTAATTCGAATGATACGTAATTCCATTAATTAGAAATTGTAATTTATATATACCCGGAGGTAAGAAAAGATTTTTTATATACCATTCATTGTTTTTACTTTTATAATCCATGGTTAAATAATTTGCCTCTTTGTTGAAGAGAGTCGGAGACGAATTAACTTCATTCTTCAATGAATATAATGTTGAAACAATATCTTTACTAACAATATAAATCTTGATATTTGAATCAATATCAGATAAATGGTCTTTCCATTTCAATATAACTTCGACCGTGTCATTTTATAGACTAACTTTAATATCTCCATCAAAACCCTTATTAGATGAATCTAATGCATTATCAACATATGTCGAGAGTGAGAATTTCGATGATGATGTGGTATTAGAACTAATAAATTCTGGATTTAAATTTGTGTTATAAGAATTTTCTTTTGTCAAATCTTTCCTATGGATGTTTATATCAGATTCATTAGTTTCAACTTTTTTATCCAAAGGAGCCTCGAGCTTTTCTGTTTCAAGTAATTAGGAATTGCTTGATGTTATCTTTTCATTAAATTTTTGTAATACTTCCTTCGAATAACTGGTTATATCATTTGAGGGTATATTTTCATTAGAGCTATTTGGTTTATCCAAACTTTTAACCTTATTGTTTAATTCAATAGACTCTTCTTTATTCAATTCCCTCTTTTGTTTATTCTTATCACCATATAATTTCAACATGATTCTTGCAGTAGCAGACATTGGTTTTAATTCTACAATTTTAATACTACTAGAAAAATTATTAATTGTGTTGGAACTCAAAGGCGTTAAACTACTTACACTTTTATTTGAATGTAATCTTTTGCTTTTTAAATCCTTCTTAAATTGTAAATTTACTTGAGATTGGTTAAATGTTATGGCTTTATTTTGTGAAACATTTGAATTTGAATTATTTGATGGATTTGTATTTTCATTATTATTAGTATTTAAAGATATAGTAGCCAAATTTCTATCTAATGACAGGTCTGAATCTACAGAAGAAATATTAGACATTATTCTTGGATAGAAGAAGAATAAATGAAAGATTTCTAGATTTCACTTTATTAAACTGCTGTACAGTTTCTATTCTTTTTTTTTTTTTTTTTTTTTCCTTTTCTTTTCTCCTCCTTATGATAACATTAGTTTGTCGATCTTCACAATGCTTACCTCCAACTACTTCCCTTGGGTACCTCTATCGTTTCTTTTAATGTATAATAATGAATGACACAAATTGTATAATTATTCTCTCCATCCCCACCCTGTAAAAACTTGGTAAAATATATACTTTTGGTCCCAAATATTAATTCTTTTTGACGTCTCTGTTTTAAACAATTAATTGTTTTTTGTTTTATTCCGCTAAAAAATAGAAGCAAATCCGGATACTTGTAAAGAACGCAAACTCCGGGAACCTCAGTTTCCGCAAGGTAAGAAAAGCCCTTTCTTTTCCTCTCTTTTCCCGGTCTGTTTCCGTTGGATTCACCAGGCACAGAAGACGAAACAAACAAAAAAAAGGAAGGTGGAAAGCAACTATTTATAGTCAATTTATAAACGAAAGGATAACGTAGAATTAAAAAGACATCAGTCGAAACTAATGTATTATAGATTGGTTATAATTGAATAAAAACAGTGTATAAATGGGCAAAAATAATATTATTTAATCAGGATACTATAGCTTTTTTCAATTCTCTCTTTTCCAATAATATTGAATCATTACTTGGATCATGTCTACATTTAACCATTAATTCATTACATAATTTTTCTATTTCATCTTCAAATGAAGTTTCATTCTTTAATTTGATCCTTCTAATGAAATGTGAACATGACAGTGGGGATTTATTATTGATTGTGTTAGTAGTAGAATTATTATTATAAAAATTCTTGTCGTTTATAATTGATTGAATAGATTCCTTGTTCAATAAATGTCTTGTTAATAAATCGCATTTTATCGTAGCATTCTCATTATCATCAGTGTAGATTTCTTTTTCCTCTTCATCACTATTACAAGCACTGTTACAAGCACTATTGCATACATTATTACTATTTTCATAAAATTTATTTTCAAATGACATTTGATTATTAAAACATGCACCACCGCAATTACAATCAAATGGTAAAATATTTAGATCGGATGCTAAATCATTATTATTATTAATATTCTCATTTAAAAGTATATCTTTAGTTGAATTATCCCATATATTTGGATATGCAATATTATTTAAGAGTGTGTCAATGTCGTTGTTATTGTCATTAGTATTTTTAATTTGTGAATTATCTTCGTTCTTTTCATTATCTTCGAAAATGTTATTGAAATCGAATAGATCATCACTACTGGTACTTGTAAAATTATTTAATATTGGAAAAGAATCCCATATCTTATTATTATTATTATTATTAATGTTGCTTTCTATCAGATCTGGACTACTATCATAATTATTTAAGTTATGATTATTATTATTATTATTATTTGTGGTGGTGGTGGTGGTGGTGGAGGTAACCCAGGTATTTGTCAAATTAAAATTATTATTAGTATTGGAAAAGGACTGTATATCATTTTTAAAGTTTAAATCGGGGCTAGGAGTAATTCTATTATCAGTACTACTACTATTACTACTACTGTTAGTGTTTTTACTATTATTTGAACCTTTTAAATTATTATCAATTTTATTCAATTCATTATTAATCAAAGCTTTAATTTCGTTTTTTTCGTTTAAAAATTTCAACAAGACGTTGTCTTCATCATTAAATGATCTATATTGTTTCAAATCATTCAACAACCTTCTCAAATTATAATGAATAAAATTAATCTCGTTTGTATTCTGTAAATTTAGTTGTTCCAACCAAACGATCTTATTCTCCAGATTCTTCAACTTCTGTTCTTTCCTTTCTCTGTATGCACGTTGCGCAATTCTATTCTGTTGTGTTCTTTTATTCTTGGATTCAACATCAATTCTTTTCCTACCTGGCCTACCAACTTTTCGTTTAGTGATAGTAGGAGTGTCATTTATCTTGCTATCGGTAGTTACAGGAGTAACGGAATCAGATGTAGTCATTGTTACAGTAATAGTGTGGTATATATATATATATACTTTATTTCCTTTATTAATAATAACCAATCTTCTATACTTTTCTTTATTCAATCTTTAAAAACAAAAAATTGTTTTCTTTTCTTATTTAATTATATCCTGTCACCTCGAATTACCATATATACATATATTATTATTATTATTATTATTATTATTATTATTATTTATATATATAATTATTTTTTTTGATAGTCTGCAAAAAAGTTCACAATAATAATAAAAATATTCTATTTCGTTCTATTTTTGACCGGTTTTTTGAGTCTCGAACCAAATATAACTATATACGAAAACAGAACGAACTCTCGAAGGAGTAAGAAACTTATTGAATGAAGAAGAAAGTATATATATATATAATATATATATATAGTCTATATATAAAATAGTAGTATTATACTGTTCATCTCTATCTTTTTCTTGTTCATGATGTCTTGAATAGTAGGATTGCCCAGGGACCAACATAGCAATATAAGAAATTCCCTTGTTCATGTGTGATGAAAGAACCGAAATTCTTACCAATTATAACATGCCAAGTAGGTTCGAATTCTTTGTCCAATTTAACTTTGATTTCCCGTGAGACGTCCCTTTCCAACGACTTGTTTTCTGTTAAGGGCGTGATCAACTCTTTGATTATGGAGATCACTTTTTCCTTGAGATCATCTGACATATCTGTGGCTTTGATAGTAACTTCCATCTTTTGCTAGTATCTGTGGTTGTTTAATGTCACATTCTATCTATCTCTCTCTCTATATCTATCTATCTATATATATATATATATCTATATGTCTTCTCTTCCCTTTTTCAACACACAAACAGCAGAAGTTCTCGATGGAAAAAAAAAATAAAACCCAAACCAAAATTGCTGGGGGTTTTCTTTTCTTTTCTTTTTCTTTGTTGCTGTTCCTGAAGAGAGAGTGCATACACCCACACACCACACCTGGAGTTCTTCGTGTTTTTCTTTTCTTTTGTAGAGAATAATTCTGTCTTTTCCACTGCAGAAGAGACAAAATAAAACAACCAGTATTTGCCACAATTTATATTAGTGTTGGTTGAGTTTATCAAAAGAGATGCATGGAATAGACCAAGTAAATATATATATATATATACTATTACACAGTCATAACAATAACAACAATAACAATATAGCCATTAGTAGTTATTATGTCTGACATCGAATCTCATTTAACTTCAATCTACACGAAACATTACTCTAATATTGATAATAATGACACCACTGAGATTTACTCTCTTTTCCAATCTATTTTGAACTCTTACAACAATAAACTATGGTACCAACTGACTTTACAGTTGAAACAATTGATTGAATTGGATCCCGGTCTATCTCTGGATCTATACAATGATTTTATTCTATCGTTCTTATTAGATAAATTGAATCCATTAGACATTGTCAATTTCTTACTATTGTCACAACTAAACAACAACAACAAGGAAAAGAAAAACGAGGACTATAACCACAATTTATCCGCTTTGAATTTCCTATTGAATAAATTCGAAAATAAATTAAATGATCTCACTGAAAAGAATGAACCAAGAAGAAACTACATCAATTACTTCTATTCTTGTCTTTTGCTTAATTTGGAGGTGTCTAAAAACAAACTGTATCTTAACGATTTAGTTAATGGTAAAGACTACTTAGATCGATTCGAATCCAAGTATATTAATAACAGTAACGGTGATTTCAAGGAGGAACTCCCCATCTTTATCATTAACAAATTCTATGAGGTCAATTCAATCTATTTCGATTTAAAGGAGGACTATAACTCGTTTTATACGTCAAGTTTGTTGTATTTGTCCACTTTAGATAACGATAAAGATAATAGGAATGGAGAATTGGTTTTCGATTCAGATTTGCCTTTGAAATTATGTGTTGCTGCAATTAAAGGGGACAAGATTTATAATTTTGGTGAATTGTTACAACATCCAATTTTGAAAAACAGTCTACAAACAGCAGATGATGGTACTTTAAATAATAACTCAGGGGACAACGACGACCCTAGATTGAAATACGTCGTTGATATTCTTATCTGTTTATCACAGGGCGATTTCAATAAATTCAATGAATTATTAAACTATGCTACTGACCCATCATCCCCATACTACGAATTGAATCTATTTTAAAATAATAATAATAATACCAACAAGACAGAAGATACAAAAACGTTGCTTTTCTTAAGACAGAAGATTTGCATCATGACACTAATTGAATTGATCTTTGTTGAAAATTTAAGGATATTATCATTTGAACAAATCGCTAATGCTACTAATTTGACAGATAATATTAACGATGTGGAACATCTCATCATGAAAGCAATCTCATTAGGTTTAATCAAGGGGTCGATTGATCAAGTTAATCAGTTGGTCACTATCACTTGGGTTCAACCAAGAATTATCAATTTGAATCAGATTCAAAAGATGAATGAAAAATTGATCCAATGGAATAATGATGTCATGGAGTTGGCTAAACGTATGGATCAATATGGTTCTTCAATCTGGGTATAATACAATACAATACAATACAATATAATCAACCGATATAACTATATATATATATATATATATACTGATCATAATTCAACATATTCTAATGAGTTGAACCATATTTTAAACAACCATGTGTACAGTCGATTTGCACTAAATATTATTATTATTATTGCTCGTATTTTTCGTAATAACGGTCCTTTATAAAATAGAAGCTCATTTTACACGAACACAGGTTGTCCTACACCCATACACCCAAGGAGGATGAAAAGACGAAGAAATTTTGGTTTTTTTTTTTTTTTTTTTATAATCCAAAAGGAACGGAGACAAGAGAGAAGAAAAGAGTAGAAAATAGAAAAAGAACAAAACAAAACAAACCATAGCCAGTTACCATCTACCCTATCTTTTAACTTAAAGTGGAATTTCTATAATACTTCCTTATTACGTATATTTACCTTAAACATCTCATTTCTTGTAGTTTGATTTTACCATTTCCCAAACTATACTCAGTTTTAAACTAACTAGGTTAACGAAATATCGGTAGGTATGTCTGAAGAAAATAATTCCCAAGGTGAAATTCCACCTCCACCTCCACCAGTTGAAGAACAAGAACAACAAGATTCTGTCGCTGAAAATGTGGACCCACAAAAGGAACCAGTCAATATGGAAACAGAAGAAGCAGAAAACAGAGAACAGGAACAAGAACAAGAACAAGAACAAGAACAAGGTAGTGTTCCAATGGAAGAAGATTCCAACAATGGTTCAGAACAACCACAAGAACAACCTGAATTGCAACCTTACTATCCACCAGAACATCAACCTGCCCCACCAGAACCTTACGGCAACGAACACAACTATCCTCCTCCAACTCATCATCCACACGGTGGTGACAACACTGAATTATCCACAACTAGATTGTTTGTTAGACCATTCCCACCAGACGTTCAAGAATCTGAATTAAATGAAATTTTTAGTCCCTTTGGCCCAATGAAGGAAGTTAAAATCCTCAACGGTTTTGCATTTGTCGAATTCGAGGACCCTGAAGCCGCATCCCGTGCCATTGAAGAAGTTAACGGTAAATCATTCGCTAACCAACCTTTAGAAGTTGTCTTTTCTAAGTTACCTGCAAAGAGATATCGTATCACTTTAAGAAACTTGCCAGAAGGTTGTTCATGGCAAGAGTTGAAAGATTTAGCAAGAGAATACCAATTAGAGACTACCTTTTCTAGTGTTAATACTAGAGATTTTGATGGTACCGGTGCATTGGAATTTCCAAATGAAGATATATTGAATGATGCCTTAAATAAATTAAACAACATCGAACTTAGAGGTTCCGTTATCTCTGTGGAGAGAGATGATAATCCACCACCTATTAGAAGATCTCATAGAGGTGGCTTCCGTGGTCGTGGTGGTTACCGTGGCGGTTTCAGAGGTGGTTATGGTGCTCCAAGAGGTGGTTATCACGGTGGCTATGGTATTCCAAGAGGTGGTTACCGTGGCAGTTACGGTGCTCCAAGAGGTTCGTATCGTGGAGGTTATGGTGCCCCAAGAGGTGGTTATCGTGGTGGCTATGGTGCTCCAAGAAATGACTATCGTGGTGGATTCCGTGGTGGTTATGGTGCTCCAAGAGGCGGCTACGGCGCTCCAAGAGGCCCTCCTTCAATGGGAGACTATGGTGCTCCAAGAGGTGGTTATGGAGCCCCAAGGGACCCTTACAGAACTAGAGAAAGTGGCGCCCCAAGAGAACATTCTCCAACTAGGTGAAAAAAATAGAGGTACAGAAAGGCAAATTTTTCTTTCTTCTTTGGATTTTTTTTTCTTTTTATTTTAAATTCTATCTGCTATTTCTTCTTATTTCCAATATAAACTATTAGTATTTTCTCCATTAAATGAATTTTATCTATTTTCCCTCTGTTTTATTTTAATCATGTATCAGAAAGAGAGAGAGAAAAAAAAAATAACGAAGAATAGGAATGAAGAATATCCAGAATCGGTATTAGAAACCTCCTGATCTATTCCGTTTTACAATGATTCTAAGTTTGTGTTAGTATTACCCTTTTTTTTTAGATCCCTTTCCCAATTACTTATTATAATTATAATTGTTATCAAGCATACATTAAAGTAAGAAACAAGAATATATAGAGAAATTTAGAATTTTATTTTTTATATCATATTAAATCATGTGAAAGTGTATTATACTTTTTTTTTGGAATAAGTGTTTTAATACAATATTTGTGACTAGAGAAAACTAAAAAACGAAGAAATAATCAGACGTTAAATACTGACAGCATTATGTTTTTTTCTTTTTTGCTCACTTTGGATTTTTTTTTTTATCTTCCATCAATTTTAGGTGAGGTGTAATTACTATACTTCCATATTTCGAGTGTTTTATATCTATACGATTATGAAAATGTTAAGTTGAAACAGAAACAAGCAATAGTTAGTAAAAAAATAATGATAGCATAATTTCTGAAACAATTGAAGTTATAATTATAAAAAAAGGATAAAAAAAAACAGTAGTAAGAATGTTCGTACTTGTGATTATAGATCTCCAAACCAATATTAATCTATTAACCAACCTGAGAATTATAGTGTAATATGATGAAAATTGTGGCTCAGTTGATAGTATTTTTTTTTCTTACTTTTCAGTGTCACTGTTTCGTCATTTAGTCAAAACATATATTGGTTCTTGTTATGGATCATTGCGAATACCTTCTTGTATACTTGTTATTCTAATCGGATAAGGAAAAAAGAATTTAATCAAGATGAATCTACATCTTTTTTTTTTAACTTTCCTTTTCGTCTATCCATACAAGTGTAAAAATTTCAGTTTTTAATTTCATCTTTCTATCTTGTGTATCCTTTACTTTACCATTTTATTCTTCCAACCATATATCAACCGTAAGGAGAGGGATAAATAAATAAACAAAACTAGAAGAA
Source organism: Arxiozyma slooffiae (assembly GCA_017347545.2). Classification (NCBI taxonomy): domain Eukaryota; kingdom Fungi; phylum Ascomycota; class Saccharomycetes; order Saccharomycetales; family Saccharomycetaceae; genus Arxiozyma; species Arxiozyma slooffiae. The sequence goes on along the minus strand of JAFHAQ020000002.1, from coordinate 181,053 downwards.
ATTCTGTGAATCTTAAAAACTAACAAGCATTCATATATGCTTAACATATAATCTTGTTGTGTTTAGTTTTTGCAAATATATATCCGTGTATTAACTTATTTTGTGATGCCTGTCCTTTTGTGATATTTTCTCTTTATAATAAATGCTTGTCCATGTTTTATTTTTTTTTTCTTCTTCTTTTCTTTTTGTTTTCCAGTTCTATGGTGAATTATGAAGTTCCTAAACATTTAACGATACTATTGGATTCCGGCAAATAAGAAGAATACCTAGTGAAGAAGTATTAGATACTAAACTCTGCTTCCACGTATTCTTTAAACTTTTAGTCATCTTGTAGAGCTGTTTGGTGCAAATAAATCAATAATCGGTTTTTGTTCTACCAACCCCTCAAAGTCCTTCCCACAATCCTTTTCTCTGGTTTCTCCTAACTTTTGTCTATTATTTGCTAATGGTAGCTACATTAAAACTAAGAAAATCTGTAGCATTAGTCTTTTTAGCACTGTATGTCTTCATCGGTATACCACTTTGGTATAAACTGACTACTATATATAGAGCAACTTTGCCGATTGAGTATATTCGATTTCTACATAATGATAAGTTTAAAGAGGTTCATTTAACTATTCCTGTCTTTATTAAATCTGACACCTATAGGTTCCCCGATATTCACGATGCTGTTCAGATCCAAGTCAACTATTTATTAAGATCTAAAAGACAATATGTGGATTGGTCATTGGAGATTTTTCCATACAACGAAACTCTAATTGAGACAGAATATAATATCAACGGTGGTAATTATCACATAGTAGATTTGGTTCTTGATGAATTTGTTGGATATAATCTTCCTTTTGATTCTATGATTACCACAGTGTACTTTAATGATGAATCTGTAGCAAGCAATGATTTACCCTTTTTTATTGCCCAAGTTTTAGTGGAACATACGTTCCAAATTGAATGGAATCTATGGACTTTAAAACCTGGTCAAATGGAACCAAATAAGTACAAAGACGATGATAATATTAATAATTTTGCCATAAATTATGACCCCAATGTGCATTTAAGTATATATTTATTAAATGGGAACGGTAATCCAGTATCGTGGGAAATTGGTAAAAGTTTAACAACGATTTTGACACCTTTCAGAGAATTGATCTCTCCTTTATATAATTTCACCGTTGATACACAGATTGTTTATTTTGATGACTTAAATTTAAATCAATTAAGTAAGATTGAAAATCCTGCATGGCATGATTTATCTCATATTATTGATTTATCTGAATTGTCAACAAATAATTACTTTGTGGAACAAAATTCTATTAATTTAGTCATTGTTTTCCCAAGTAAAGAAAACGATAGTTATGGGTTGAATTTCCTGAATAATAATACAAGTGAATGGGGTAGTTTTATTGTCCCTCGTTGGGGAACCTTAATAGTAAATAAATTACCTTTAGAAGCAAACTCCTTAATAACAGAAGAATATTTAAATCCAATATTGCTAAAATTCATTAAGGATTTGTTCAGTTTATTAGGTATTTCAAATAATAATAATAACAATAATATGTCTGATACTTACGATGATGATTTTGAATATACATCACCATATTTGTTTGTTGATTCATTAAAGAGGATAAGGATCATTGAAAATTTAAATAAATCAGTGGACACATTATGGTCCTTAGTGAAATTAACAGAGCAATTTAAACAAATGGCAGTACCCAAAGAAGTATTACAAGATTTGACTGATGCACTAGATACCAGATTGGAACTGATTGATTTATTAAATAACCCTTCTGAAGGTAGTGACATTGATTGGAGTAAAGGTTTAATTATGAGTAATCAAATTGTTAAGAATTGTGAAAGAGCGTTTTTCCATGGTGAAATGTTACAGCAGAACTTTTTCCCACAAGAACATAAACTGGCAGTCTACTTACCTTTACTGGGGCCTTTGACTGTAGTGATAGTATCCGGTCTAAAAGCGGTTTTTAAAGAACCACAAGAAGATGATCAAGAATCAAGTAAAAAGAATAATGATTAAAAAAAAAAGAAGTTGAATAAAAATTTACAGATAAACACATATACCTTTTTGTATATATATATATATATTGAACTAATCAACTGAATATATCTAATAGTGATAATTGCATGGCTATTATCTATATAGTCTTTATCAATTTTTTATAAAATAAAACGTATTCGAGAAAAAGAAAGTGAAAATAAAGCTTTCTGTGATAGAAAAAAAAAATAAATAATCTTCTAATAATTAAAAAGAGAGCATATGATATTTAGTTAGAGGACTAGAGTAATAGGAAAGAATTAACACAAAGCATATAAAAGCCGTCATATATAGTTGAAATAACTGAGGATAAACACGTGTGTGTGTGTGTTTGAAATCATTAACGAGCAGCTACTTGTTTCTATATTTACAAAAGCACTTTAAAAAAAAAGAAGAAAACAAAACAAAACAATGTCGGATATACCACCTCAAGGTCCATTAGATACCATACCAAAAGTGAATTATCAACCACTTTTAACACCAGAAAATTATTATTCAATCAAACAAATGATTGAACAAATTATCTCAGAGGATCAAGATTATGTATCGTGGAAAATTAAATATTTTAGAACTGGTGGAACTATGAATAGTTTTGTTCCTTCCGATATAGCACATTATAGAACTCCTCAAAAGAAACAAATACACACTTCCACTACCAATACAGATGATAATGATAATAATAGTATAGCAGAGACAGCACATAATAAGATAAATAGAGTACCTCAAGGGTTAACATTTATTCGAGATATATATGAAGATCGAAGAAAGCAAGAATTTGAGGAATTACAACCGATTGAAGAATTAAGTTACGGAGATCAGTTTAAATTATTAATATTAAATTTAGATGAAGAACAAAATAAGAGATTTGAAGTGTTTCATAGAACGTCGTTGAATAAAAACCAAGTCAAAAGGTTAGCTAGTCTTGTCTGTGGACAGAATATAACTGAAAATATTAGAGTCTTTTTGCAAGCTATTGGTAAAGTGTTTGCTGGTGAGATTATTGAATTAGCTTTAGCAGTTAGAGAGAAATGGTTTATAAATTATATGATTTGTCAATTTGATAAAAGGAAGATAATTGGACATAGGTTAATGAAATTTTTAAAGAAATTGACTATATTAGTAGAAAAATTATCATTTGATAAAAATATGAAGAATGAATCGGATAATAAACAGAATATTAAGGGTAGTGATAATAATCATTTACTTACTACATTAGAACAAGATGAAAATGATGGTGATGTAGATATAAATGAGAGTGATGAATATTTTGATGATGAAGAAGATACTATGAAAGATATCCAAAAGGGTAATAAATTGTTAAAAGAGGATAAAAAAAATACAAATGAGATTAGATTAGGTTTGATTGATCAATATAATAAATTAGTTAAACAATTCAATTCAACAGATGTTAGTATAGAAAGATATACTAATAGTCCAATTTTACCTGAACATATTAGAGAAGCATGGAGACTATATCAATTACAGAGCGATACGCATATTTCAGGTCAGTGGAGATTTAAAGGTGGGGCCAACGGTGAATTGTTTCGATAGAGTGATATCTAAATCATTTAAATCGCAAAACACAGTTTCATAGCTGCCTGCCCCATGTCAAATCATTCGGTACAAGAGAATATGATTCAGATGAGATATATCTTAATATAGATTGTTTAAAATCTAAATCAATATATTTTATAACTTGTGGGAATACATAAATATTTTTTAGAAAGATTTGTAAACAGCTTAACTCTGAATTACAAACTAAGATTAGCAATCTGGCAATGTTTATCAATTGGGATATTATCAAGATATTGTAATAAAGGTATATCGATAGATAATGTTCTTAGATATGTACCATAATTTATCACAGGTTGTGAATTCTGTACAGATCTTTTAATGTTTTACCATTTGAAGTGGAAATTTAGATAGAATATAAATATTCAAAATACTACAGTATATAATTTTTGATAAAAATTGATTCCAATTATCAATTGGTTTAAAAAGTTAAGGAGTGTTTGTTTGTTGCTAAATAACCTTTTGAGACACATGTCAATTTATAAAAAAGTACATCGAAATCAGTCTGTTAAATAGAATGCATCGTATTGTAAATATATGCGTGTTAATATATACGTGGTCATCTACAGGTTATATAAGTATGCACAGAGACATAATCGATAAAAAAGAAAACACTTACCATGTACATACAGCTTTGACTCTTTGTATTCACTTATATCTATCTCCTTCCCCTCTCGATAACTTTATATATTTTTCTTGTTACAGTTCTTATTAAACCTTGCTTTTTCTCTCTCTGTTTTCTTCCTTTAAAGAATTGAAGAAGTATTCTTTAGACCTACAGCTATAAATATATATATACATAGAGAGAGAGAGAGTATAAAGTTGTTATAAGTGGATACAACTCCATCCAATTTTACGAATTAAAGTAAGTAGTGTAAGGCAAACATATGGAAATATATATATATATATATTACTTGATTATTGGTGGTATTATATTTATTTTTGGATTCGTTCCTTTCCTAATCTTCCAAATCTGAATTAAACAAAAAAAAATTTATATAAAACAAAAAAGAAGAAAAAAAAAACACAAATTTAGAAAGGTGAACCCATTAAAGACAATAAAATTATATATATATATATATATATAAAAGCAAAAACTCTTTATTTTGTTTTTTTTTTATTATTAGTATTATTTTACTTAATAATGGTACAAAGAGAAATTAAACCACCAACATCATCAGACTACTATTTTTTTGTTCATCATTTAATTGCCACCACGATCTTGATAACATGTATTATTGTGTCGGTACTACCAAGAGAAGAAAATAGCAATTGCAATAATAAGAATAAATATCATATAATTCTACAATTTCTGTTAGATTTATTGCCTGATAGAAGATGGTTAATATGGAGTGAATGTTTAGGGCTAATGGGTATGATGTTTGCATATGTTGGATTAAATCTGTACAGAGAAGACATAATGTCACCAAGTTTAGAAGATTTTCGGTACATTACAGATGGAAGTAGTAATTTAGACGTTTCATTGAATGAACCAAGTAATAAGTATCTATATGAACAGACTATCGGTGTAGTAGACTTACCAATCATGGACGTCTGTCAAGTTTTATACGGTGAACAATAATTAATATATATTTAAACAGGGAAACAGGGAAATGGAAAAAAAAAATAGATCCCTGTACAAATCGAACCGCATCACTTTTTTTTTTCTTTTTCTCCCCCCGCCCTCGAAGACAAAAAGAAAAAAAGAGGATACCCAAGCGATTCGAACACAGACAAACCAAGTATTGTGGTGGTTGGGGGATGTGTCACGTGCACAGTTCCACAGTTCTTTCTGTTTTTTCCTCCACGGTTTTTCTTCTCTGTGAGATGAAAGAATTGTGTTAGAAATATATATATATTGTATATATTGTGTATATGTTTATGTATATCTCAGTTTCTAATTATTTTAGTAAGCAATGAAAAATGTTATTACTGATGGTTGTGTAAGATAGAATATTAAGCAAAGATAAGGTGACTACATATTTTATAAATGATTGCACTTAGATTCAAAAGTAAGTAAAGAAAGACAAAATGTGTTTGTGTAAGAAAATGGGGTTGGGTGGGGTGGATTTAACAAACACTTTTATATTTAAATAGAGATCTTATTTTTATTTTTATTATTATTCTTATTCTTATTCTTATTCTTTTTTATATAAACGCTTCCTATTTCCAGACGAGTATATATACATTTCTAAATATTTCATTTCTTTTTGTCCCTCATGTTCAGGATAAAACTACTTGTAATCACTTATCATGGTTGAACCTTAACTTATCTTTTTTTTTTTTTTTTTTTAATTATTATATTTAACTTTATATTAGCAATCCGTAAACATCATCATCAATATATGAATATACAAATGCAAAGATTTACAAACCCATCGTATACAAATAAATATTGGTCCTCTGGACTATTTATGTTATTTGTGGTGGTGGTTGCATGGGTATCATCTTCATTTTTATTGAATTCTATCTTTGAATCTGACTACTATAGAAAACCTGTTTTTATCACATTTTGTTCTGTCTCTTCATGTTCTTTGTATCTAGTACCTTTATTAAAACAATTAATCAAATTATACTATAAAAATGGTGGTTATTGGGATATTCAAACAGCTTATAAATTTCAATATTATCCAAATTTAATTGAATCAACTCATAATGATGATACTAACACTTTTATTAACCATGAAAAGTCAAAAAACTCTGACTCCAATCATTTTGATAATAAGATAATACCACTCTCTTCTGTCGTAAAATTGAGTGTTGTATTTTGTACTCTATGGTTTGGTGCTAACGTGACTACTAATACCTCGTTATCATACACTTCAGTGACCTCACAGACAATACTGTCCTCCACTGCATCTTTCTTCACATTGTTCTTTAGTGTAATAATGGGTATTGATACCATCAATCTTTATAAATTGATTGGGTTGATCGCTTCTTTTTTTGGTATTGTTATTGTTGTTATTAAATCTACACCCGCGTCCACTCGATCCAATGTCACTCAATTCTCACATACAAGTATCGTTATTGGGAATATTCTAGCACTATTAGGTGCTTTGATTTATGGTATTTACAGTACATTCTTCAAAAAAGCTTTATTACATATATCAAATAAGGAATCCGCTAATACTTATAATAATCTAAGCAAAATCGACGTTAAATTGTATCTTGGATTTGTGGGATTATTTACGTTCATTGGATTATGGCCAATTCTAATCCTTTTCAATTATTTCGCATGGGAACCATTCGAACTCAAATGGGACTTTAAAATTATTCTAATCATTATATTGAATAGTTCAGTCACTTTCCTAAGTAACTATTGTTGGGCAAAAGCTATAATTTTAACGTCTCCATTGATAGTAACTATGGGGTTAAGTTTTACGATGCCCTTAGCAATGTTTGGTGATTTCATACTCAACGGTAAGCACATCTCACGCTGGTACGTAATCGGTTCTCTTTTAATTGTATTATCATTTCTTTTGATTAATACAAATTCTGAGACTTTAACGAACAATAATGATCTTGACACTCAGACAAAACTATTGAACAATTGTGAAAACGTCGAGTCGTATGGTACAGTTGAGGTTTAATGATGAAATGTAGCAATAAATGAAACCATATCCTTGCAATCTTAACGGTTTTATAAGTACACACACTGTATTCACATCCTCATACCCTTATATATTTAGAGATATATACTAAATTGTATACTAGTCCGTTAAATTTCATGATAATATATTCTTCTTCTTCTTCTTCTTCTTCTGTTTTTTTTTTTTTTTTTCGCCTGTTTTTTTATTTTTTGTGAATCTCTTGAACTCTTTGAAAGAAAAGGAAATGTTCATAAGAGAATATTGCAATAATTGAATGTAAAAGGTCAAAACTATGCATGATACGTTCTATAAGACTCCCATTCTAGGTTTTATTGTGTTGGAAAGCGAACTGTTAAAAACTATAGGAATCAGAGACCAAGTTCATATCAAGAGTCTGACTGGTAGTGTTTGTCATCACATTGTGGGACAGTATACCACTATATATATATATCTTCTCGATTCCTGCGTTGGAAAAACTACCCAGAAACATGAGCAATTTATTGCAATTGTTAGCTAATTATTATAAATCTGTGATAGAATCAGAAAGAATATATAATGAATATAAATATTTGCAATTACAGAGAGAACAAGAGAGGGCCAATGGGAATGTGGAGGCACCTAATCCAAATGATTTAGTGGCTTTGCAATTACAGAAACAGGTCAATAAACTGACATCACAGGTACAGACGTTAACTAAACAGAATGATAAATTAAAGGAAACGAATAAGTCGCAACGTATAGCATCTGAAGATAAGATAAATACGTTGCAGGCAATTGTTCAGGGCCTACAAGAGACTATATCAACACAAAATAAGATTAATAGTAATGGTAACCGTTCTGGCAGTGGTGGTGGTGGTGTTGAAGTTGTTGATAGTAATGGTGGAGCAAGGACACCTACAAAACAAAATAAAGGGAGAAATAAAGACGGTCATGGTATTGATACTGCTGCAACTAGTGATAATATACGTAAATCTAAATTTCATTTGTTATCACCTTTGGGCAAAAATATATCTAGTAGATCACGGAGCTCCAATCATACAATATTTGATGATTCTAGTAGCGAAAGTAACGAGGGTGATGACATTGCTGATAAACGTTTTTTGAATTCAAGTAATAGCAGCACTTCTAAAGAAATTGATTCATTTACATTATCATTGAAGAAATATGATGAAAGTAGATTCCATGAAAAATTAAAAGATACTTCAAATGACAAGAGTAATAATACCACCACTCATATTCCCAATCAAGAAAGAAAGAAAGGTGAAAGGAACGGATCAGATGTTACACCAACTAAACATCCATTAAAAAGAGCCATTTCAAGTAATAATAGTGATAATGTCCTACAGAATAAATCATCTAATCAAATTAAAAAATTAAATGGTAAAGATATACCGAACTTAAGTATGGATGATTCCACCACAACTAAAAAGCGTAAATTATCAAACAGAAAGATACAAGTAACGTCTGATGATGAACAATTATTAAATCTTGAAAGTTAGTAAAGAACACATCTATATATATATATTTATATATAAACATAAGAGAGCATTATCGATATAGTATAACCACGATAATAAAAATAATAATAAAAATAACGTGTTAAATTTTGTCTTCAATTCCTCGAAGAAACTGTGAATTGCAAATTTTGAAAATTTTCAAAGAAAAATAAATAAAATAAATAAAATCCGCTGAATTTTTAAATCACCAAAACTTGAAACGAAAAAAAAAAATCTATATATATATATATATAGAACACTTTCCTGGTCAAATGCCATATTAAGTAGGATTGCATAGTAGTAGTATTGATATTAATAGGTAGTTGGAACAATTGTAAAGAGATATAGGTTTGGAAATACAGTTATTATATATTTGCTAGTCAAACTAAAGTATCATTGTAGTTTGACACATGAAGAGGTATCAATACCAAAAAGGACAAAAAGAAGTAGAAGAAGAAGAAGAAACAGATTAAAATATATATAGATATAGATATAGATATAGATAATAATACTTATTGCTGATTTTGCATACTTTTGATTTTTTATTTTTCATTTTATTTTATTTATTCAGCTTTAGTATCTGCTTATTAATTACCGTTTCTCTTTTCGATATAGATATCATTAATAGGCATGGGAATAAAAAACACACAAGGCATTTTATCGATACACTCAATTATTAACACTGATAATTCTACCACACATGGTAATGCACTCACAAAGGAGTCATATAGCGATGAAAGACCAATAACTCCAGTGGGTACCTATCCAACACCAGAGTCTATTTCTCTTTCGGTAGAAAGAACTACTGAATCAGTTAGCAGTGTAAATTCTTCTATTACTACTAGTACTAATGATAAAATAGAATCAGTAACTAAAAATAAGAACCTAAGTAAAAAACTGGTGAATCGCAACACAAATAGTACAACGACTAAAAAACCAAAGAAAAAGAAAAAAAGTATGGCAAACGAATTGGAATTATTATTAGAAGATGCAAGTAGGTATGACCCAAACTTTGAATATTCTTTACCTACTTCATATAAAAGATCCAAACCAAGGAAGCACTATTTTGTTGGTGGCGGGAAAAATTATGATAATTATAACATTAGTTCCAATACAGATGATATTAATAAAATGAATAAAACTGATGAATCAAAGGTTAAAATGTCAATCAAATATAATAAAATTGGACATAAAGAAGAGGACGAGGAAGCAACATCTCTAAAAAGTACTGTACATAAAAAGAAGAAACGTAGGTTAATACGAGCTAGTGAATTAAAAGAGAAACAACAAAAAGCGGATCTTATTGAAGAGGACTCTAATAAAAATAATAATACTGTTATAAGTAAACCTAATAGTGATCCTTTGAAAATAAATAATTTTATGAATGATTTGAATCTGCAAAGCTTAAAGTTAACTAATCTAAAAATATCTCCTAAAAAGAAAACTGTTGTTACTATTAAATATACCCATTTGAATAGGAGAGATGATAAACAAAATAATACCTCACAATCTAATAATATATTGATTAATGAACCAGGGGAAAAATCAATAGAAATCGAGAGTGAAAATAAAACTATTCCTAATAGTAATAATAGTGGAGATAACATAATATCAGATAATATATCAACATTTCTTGATTGGAATGGTCCCATGTTAGATATATGTGATAACTTTTTTGATATAGGTACTTTGGAATCGCAAAATTTTTCAATGGCACAAACATCTGATTCGATTATAGTCACTAACCATATCGAAAGTTATAAAAAAAGGTATCATCCTCCAAATGTGTCAAAATCTGTCGCAAAGAATAACGTCAATACTGTAATAAATCATAACAAAAATAATTATGTTTTTAATAAGCAATCAGATAAACAAATTTCTTCAAATCGAAAACGAGTACCTAGTGAAGATATTATAATTAAATTGCAAAGCCCCCTCTTTTTTAACAAAGCTGAAAAATTTATAGTCAATTTCTCAAAAGATGTTTCAAGATATAACCCGATGGTTGAAATAGGAAAGTTTGTCGAATACGTGGCATTGGTTTATTTACCGGATCCATATTCCCAAATTTTAAAAGACGATATCATACCAAAATTGAATGAAGCATACGATACTTCCAATGATGAATGGTTTGTTGAAATGGTGAGAGAATATAATAATTTTATTCAAAAGGTACCTAGACATGAAATCATTAATCATTTAAAACTTTTGAAAAAAATACCCTTATCATTTATACATGATATTTTACAAACTGTATATATTCGAACTATTCATCCAAGGGCAAATCAATTAAAACATTATGAAGCCTTCAGTAATTATGTTTATGGTGAATTATTACCTAATTTCTTATCCAAAATTTATAAGCAATGTAATATGAATGAGTCGAGTGTTTTTCTGGACTTGGGTTCAGGTGTTGGAAACTGTGTTATTCAAGCGGCACTTGAATATCAATGTAAATTTAGTGCCGGTTGTGAAATTATGAAGGAAGCCAGTGAGCTAACAGAATATCAATATAATGAATTACAAGAACGTTGTAAAATAATGGGATTGAATTTGAGTCCAGTGAAATTTTTCTTAAAACAAAGTTTTGTAGCTAATAAAGCTGTGGAAGATGTAATAAAAGAATGCGACATTTTATTAGTAAATAATTTCTTATTTGATATGAAATTAAACAAAGAAGTCGAAAAGCTGATACAGAATGTGAAAGTTGGTTGTAAGATTATTTCTTTAAAGAGTTTAAGAGGACCAGGTTATGCTCTTGATTTTTATAATACCGATAATATATTGAGTAGATTGAAAGTTGAAAAATTCAATTTTGGAGAAGATAGTGTGTCATGGACTCATACAGGTGGTGAATATTATATTTCGACAGTATTAGAGTCAATTGATGAATCGCTGCTGGATATTAGAACTAGATTTAGGAGGTCTAAAAAGCCAATAAAATATACAAGATAAAGAAATATTTGCTAATCTGTATATAAGTTAATAGCTTTTGACCATATTAATGTTTTAGTACATAAATAAATTCTAATTGAATGTATATATGTTTAATAATAATGATACACATATAATTATAACCAGGAAAGTAGTGCCAACATTATTTGGCATATTGGGATTCATTTAGATCAACTGGTACATGAACTAATGATTTCATTAGTTTCTTTACTGCCAAAACGTGAAATGGGATATGTCATGTTCTTCCATTAGAAATATCAAACCAAATACTTAGCGCGGCGAGGTTTCTAAATTCCTCTCAAATAATCTCCAGGAACTTGGTACTGTTTGAATATTGACAAATTAATAAATTATCTTCGAATTTATCCCATAGTGTTTTACTATCCGTCATTTTATAATTGATTAAAGCACCACGTTTTATGACACATCTATGTTGAAAACTAGCTAATGGAAATGAATTTTCAAAAATAACTCCATATATATCATCATTTATATAATCACTAACCACTTCATAATTATTTAAATTAGAATAGTCTATCGTTTCAAATAATTTAGGATTTCTGACGAGTGGTTTAAAACTTGGATACATTCTATCTCCATCAGGAAATGAAATTTTTGTATCACCACCCACAAAAACAACAGCTAAATGAATACTCATATTTGACAATTTTATCCAATTAACCAACACATCGTCATGTAAAACACCATTTAATCTAGTTAAAATTACATATATCCTATCGTACTTCTTATAGGTCAAATGCATACCATTGTCCATAGTTGTGTACAGACGTCATCAAATTTCTGTTTAGAATTTTCAATATATCTGGATTTAACACTATTACTTTCCTCATCACTGTTATTTAATGCACAAAATAATCACTGTTTATCAATACTTCTGAAATACACCACCCGGATGTAAGAATCATAGTTAATAGTGGTTAATCCATTGCCATTTTGTAGTATTTTAAAGGATATTTCACTTGAAAGTTTATGCGCAACTATAGTTAATTTAGTGTCTTTTGACCACAAAATACTGTAAATACTTACACAAAAATCGAAATATTTATCTAATGAAGTTAGTGAGTTCTTCATAAATTCTTTTGGAACTACTTTGAGAAGCAAATCAGTATATGAGACTTTGAATCTTACTTCATCTCTGATAATTTGGAATACGTTAATATTCGATAATAGATAATCAATACCAGAATATTCTAAAGGTAGTATAATCATCAAAGTCGCATCTTTTCCTAAATTTTTACTTGTTGAGCAATATGATACAATTTGGGCAGCAAGAAGTAACAATTTACTTTGCTCAAATGATTATAAGCAAATTAACCCACTTTTATCTGTAGGTGTCAATTTCAATAATTCACAAAAGCCAAATTCATGGTAAATATATGTTTGGGATAACGTTGATACAAACATTTCATAGGTAGTATCATATGAATCAGTCAATAAAAAGAATTTGAAATTCTTGTTACACATGGATGGTTTTAAACCTAAAAATTTGCAAAATGGGTAAGAATCTGACTTAATTTTAATAATTTCGTGTTGTTTTTCATAAATACAAAAGGCTTTTTTATTTTATATATTTTGTTAATTAATCCATTTCCATTTAAACTGTTTAATTCTCTAAATATACTGTGTATTGTGTTAGAAAAAAACTATTATCTATCAAAGATATTTGGTCGTATTTAACTTCTGGAATGTTTAATCCATTTAATAAATCATTATCAAAAACAATTTGTTCACAAATGACATTTAGTATATCTTCATTTTCAGTTGTTATTACCATATTTGGATTATAAGGAAGATAAATGTCTGGAATCGAAAACACTTGTATATGTCCCAGCGGAAATGGAATTGCATTAAAAAGTGGATTCTTGTGGTAAAGATTAGAGGATGGTAAATCTAATATTGACACATCTTCCGATTTGGATAAGTCAGTTATATATTCCTTGATATCATCTGTTGGAGGTTTTTCTGCTAATGGTCTGTGGTCATTGCAAAATAAGAATCACCACCTTTTATTGGTAATAAGTCTCCTCCATTATTAGAATGCGAAAGCTTCCAAATTGTGTTGGAGGGATCCCTAGCATATGATTCACTAGATAAAGAATTACCACCAGATATCAAAGATGGAGGAACTGACTCTTGAACACCTATAATTGGTTGATAGTTTAAGAACTGGGTACCGTGTACACTATTTTCAAATAACTTCAGTTCTTGTTTGATATTATTGTATTCAATGGATTCAAAACTTGACTCGCTTTCATCGTCCTCATCATCTTCATCTTCTGAACTTGAAATATTGCCGGCAGATATATCAAAATTCAAAGTTTCGTCTCTTTGAGTTGGATTAAAAGAAAACTTGCCACCATTTTTGTATTTATTATCAACATTACTTTCGATTATTGGATTGAAGGTTAATGGAGCAAAAACACTCTTTCTTTTATCTCTGGACGTTTCAACTGGTAAGGGTGTACCTGGATCAGTGTAAAGTGGACTATTTGATAACGTAAGTTCTTCTAATGGAATATCTAAATATTTACGTTTTAAATTTAGCCTCTTATTTTCCAGTTTATTCTTGTTATCCAGAGATGATTCATTTTCTAGATTTTCAGTCACATTATTCCCCATAATTTCTCGTGTATTGTCTTCATTATCTGACATACCAAACATATCTTCAGTGATCTCATCAGAAGTAGATTTTTCATTAACGTATTTCCTTTCCTCCACTGACATTTCGTTCATTTCACCAAAAAGATCTTCATCTTCATTCATATTTGATTCGTTAATGCTCTTTTTATTGAATTCACTTTCATTGATATCCGGATGTCTATTTTCACTCAACATACATTTGACGTCGTCATCCTTCTCCTCTTCATCTTCACCAAATAAGTCTTTATCGCTATCATCAATGTTGTCAGATTCATCTAACATAAGTATTTGTATTGTGTCAACATTATTTCCCATGAGTTTTGTTTGGGTTGTCTCTTGAAATTCTTGAGCCAAATCGAAATTATCTATCTTTAATCTCTTATCAGCGAGATTTTCCAAAGGTGATCAACAAGAATTGTATATTGGTATTTCTACCTTTTCTGTCGATAACAATTCATTATTATTATATTACATAATAGTAGATGTCATTAAAAATTCTATAGGGAAAGATTCATTATTGATGGGTATACTTTTATTAATGGGTGACACTGGTTATGGAGACACAGTTGAATATGAATTCAATGGGGATACCTTATCACTAAAGGAGTGTTGAAACATTGCAACACCTGTGTTTTTATAATATTGTTGAAATTGTTCTGTATATCCACCTCTTGAACTTAAAGGATAAGTATTTAATGCACTTGAACTGCCAGGGGTTTTCATTGCTGCAGTTTGACGTATTTGGATAAAATCATCTATTGTAATCATAATATCATTCAAACTATTAAATTGTATAATATTATCATTGCAATTTAGTTTAATATCATTATTTGTAGCATTTATATTAAAAATTTCACCATTATCAGTATTATTATTATGAGTATTATTTTTATTTTTATGGATTTGAACAAAGCATAGATCTAAGGGCCAAATAATCCTTCCCTCATTATCACTAGATAGTTTATTATAATTAGCTATACTAGGAGTGTTTCCATTTAAATGATTAATATTTGTAATTACTGCTACCCATTTCAGTTGATTTTTTTCTTTTAGTGTTATTCTATGTGAAATTTTCCATATATTTAATAATATATCAGCATTAGGTGGTGGTGCCCATAGTTTCGGCGATTTTTTGGAGAAAGAAGAATTTGATGATGATAAGTCATTATCAGTGAGAATATTCATTCTTATACCAGATGGAGCTAAATAGAGAGGATATGTTATTAGAAATTTTTCATCTTGTAAATGCTCTTCCTTTAGTTTTATTAAACCTAAATCTTTTAAACAAAATTGATACTGCAAGAACCCCATTAGCGAAAAGATGAGGTTCATTTGTATTATAGGATTACTATTAGTACATATGTTACTTTCATGGATAGAACAATATTTCATATAGTTAGAAATGGCGTTGTGGTTATCTAATATCGATATATACATCCACTATCATATTGAATCAAGCGACTATTTGAATTAATGGTCAAATTAATATAAATAGATCTTCGTATTGCTTTTAAGAAAAGTGCATAATGAGGGGGGTAAATTTGGTTTTGAATAATCTGAATTGAAATATCCATATTTTATAGGTTTGATATAATCAATATTGTCAGGGTATTGTCATTATTTACAGTAGAATTTGTTGTTGAAGAAGTTATGATTTGATTATATAAATCAATTCTAGATGGTTATTACAGTAAAGAATCGTCATTAATACTGAACCACAATAGTTCTCTTGATAATAAAGCTACTAAAGTTTTTGGATTTTGTTTTCTTAAAAATAATTCCATATGAATAGACCATTGATCATCTTGATTTGGTGGTAAATATTGAGCATGCTTGATTTTTATAATATCTTGTATTTTGTAAAAATTTGATATTAATTCATCCAATTTATATTTCTCTGTAATATCTTCTACTTCTATCATAGTTGCTACTTAGAGCAGTCTGCTTGTTATTTTTTTTTTATTTTATATGTGCATGTATATTATTTCTTGTTAGGAATGGGATATGATAAGATTTTGGTCATTTTAAAATGACTACAAAGAGAATACTAAATAATTAAAATAGTAGCAGACAGAAACTATAAATTCAATTAAAAATAGTCTGACTATTTTTAAGAAAAAAAAAAAATTAAATATCTTTTAGTTCATCAACTATATTCTACTATTCCCGATAGCACTGGCAAAAATATTATTAATACGATAAAGTAGTTATTTTTCTTTTGTCAATTCTTGAGTTAAAATTGTCTTTTAGGAGGTTTCACTTTTAAGTGTTATGATTCACTCATTGATAAAGAGAAGAATATACCCAAAATATCTTAGAATATATTGAAATTTGAAAAATTTACAATTTGAGCTCGAGCAAATAAAATACAAAGGCAAAAAGAAAACTACCAAAACAGGTACACGTAAAGACAGAAGACGATAAAAACTGAAAGAGAACGTATTAAACATTTTCATGGTTTAATATTTCCTTCCCTATCATATTTTCTAGTTCTGATTCCTTTTAAATTCTCAAGGAATACTAGGGGGAAAAAAACAGAAGTAGAATAAAAAAAAGATAATCGAATTTTAAATTATTTGACGTGAGGAACTCTGGAGGAGTTAGCAATTAAATTGAGTTTTATTTATCTTATCTTTGTTTTTGTTATTGTTTAAAGTGTCAATCAAGGATGTTTCATTCTTCTGACGATGGTGGAAAGTTATTATTCAATGAATTTAGAGAACATAAGATCGGTGGTATGTCTCGATTTAAAATCACGATTGACCGAAATCGTTTAATTCAACAAGGCATATTAAAACCAGAAGATCAGGTAATTCATTTAAGAATCAAAAATGAGGAGAGTCCATTGTTACGTGGTGTTTGGATAACTGGACCTTATTCCTATTACGTAGATGTAAGACCTATCAATTATGATGAAAACGTCCAATATGATGGGAAAGAACCGATTGAATTTATGGAAAATTTGAAACCTGATCAAGCTTTTAAAGCCACGTTAAGGTTTAATAAAGGAAGTCAAGTTGAAGGGGCCAATGGGAAATATTGTTGGATTGTAGACATTTTATCGCAATTGGCATTAGTAACTTTTGTGGCTATAAAATTTTCAATTAGGATAGGTACTTCGAGACGTGTTACAAAGAGTAAAAAATCTAGACAAGTTAAAATAACGATATTAGATAAGGAGACTTTTAGTGTAAAGGAATGGGATGAAAATACATTATGGAATCTGCCTCCCAAATATGGGCATGATAAACCGGTCCATTTGGTAATAATTACACATGGTATCTTTTCTAATATCGGATATGATATGTTATATATGAAAGATAAGATTGAACAAGTGTCAAATGCAGTAGATGAACATCTAAATTCAAATGTTATTGTTCGTGGGTATATGGGAAATATGGGCAAATCTGAAAGAGGTATCCATTATTTAGGGAAACGTGTTGGAGATTATATCTTGAAATTAGTCGATCAGTTAGAAAAGGAAGAAAAATATTGTATAGATAAAATCTCTTTTATCGGGCATTCATTAGGTGGTCCCACACAATCAATGGCGATTCATTACATTACAGTCAAAAGACCTGATTTTTTCGAACGGATTCAACCAATAAATTTTATTACATTAGCATCACCATATCTTGGTGTGATTGGAGATTTCCCCTTCTATTTATCAGTACCCTTAGATATTGGGTTTTTAGGATTAACAGGTAGAGATTTGAATTTAAAATATACACCATTTCAATCTAAAGATGGTCTATACATAGAGGAAGATAATGACTCATTTCCCAGGTTAATATTGGAAATTATCCCACACGAACCAATACGATCTATATTTGAAAAATTTATTAATAGGACTCTATATGCCAATGTGATAAATGATGGAATAGTTCCATTACGTACTGCGGCATTGATGTATCTTGATTGGAAAGGGTTAGCTAATGTGGATAAAGTGAAACGTAATGAAAAACTCGAAACTGATTCACAGATGGAAATGAGAGAGGGATCACACATATCGGAGATACCAAAGGAAGAAGATATGGATATTAAAACATCAGAAAGATTAAATTTTCCAAATCTAATTAAGGAAGTACGAAGAAAAAACAAAAAGTTTGGGCGTGCACAGATTGTTAATACTGTCAACAGTGAGAAAGATTCTGGCATTAAAGACAAATTTAAGTATGCACCTGATGAGGCATCGGCAGTGAAATCTGCATTGTCTACATTAACAGCCCCAGTCCCATCACAGGAATATATCAAGAGCCCTAAGGGCAGAACAGATAGTATTATACACGACAGAATATATAAACCGGACCAATTACCCCCAAGGCATTATTTGGATAGACCGATTTACAAGAAAATTGTGTATCCAAATGAAAATATAAATAGAATACAAGAGAGGATAGCTCGTGAATGGCAGGAGACAATGGAATGGAGGAAAGTGTTAGTTAAAATTCGGCCTGATTCACACAACAATATTGTGGTAAGAAGAAGGTTTACTAATTTGTATGGTAATGTTGCTGTGACACATATGGTTAATGAACATTTTGGTACAAAAGCATGTGAAAAAATGTACAAGAAGGTTCCAATGAAATAAAATAAGGGATAGTGTGGGAGAGGAGTATTTCTTAACTTGCATGTGATATATATATAATTCTATGTATCTATTATTTATATAAAGAGTATTGTAAACAGTAATCTCAGTACATTCATGATTGAAATATCGTAAATAGTCTTTTGGACTTGTGTTCATGTAAGTTTAATGATAATAAAAGAATATATATGTAGTGCAAATGGATATGTATATATTTATATATAGAAAAAAGTACATACATAATTAATGTGTAAGGTTTATACAAAGAAACCACTTTACTAAAGTTCAAATTGATCAGACTATCAATATTTGGATCTTTTTTTTTCGAGGGGCCATAACATTATACTATATATATATATATAAGGAAGAATATCTACAGTAAGAGGGAGGGAGAAGCAGAATCCCTCTAGTTGAGCTTGTTGCAACATTCAATCATTTAAAAAAGCCAAACCACATGAATACCTGATACATGTGCATATATGTGTGTATAAGAAAGGTTTGTATATGCATAAACACACTGTTACTATTGCTAAGAAGGTTCATGAATTTAGCATATTTGAATTTAGCCATGCCTTATAGTTCATCTCAGCAGTATGATCTGCAATATAATTTAAATCATCATTAGTTTCATTATTCATATCATATAAATCTTTGTAGTCGAATAAAAACAAAGAAGATCTGGGAGTAGATTCAGTTGATTCGAGTGAGTTGAGTAAAGGAGATTTCAATAATTCGTCAACGCTATCGTTATACGATTGAAAAGGGTAAAGACCTTGTTCTTCATTTTCATTATATTGATTCGCAAAAGGTAGCGAGTAAAATGATTCCATCATTAATAAAAAAATAACAATGGTAATAATAAATATGTATGAAGTGATAGACAAATGAAAGACTTGAGATGGATGAATGTATATTGTATATATAATTAAAATACGGATACTTTCCGAATTATGTTAAAGAAAATTCATGTAAACAGTGATAGTAGTGGAACTTGTGGGAATTCTTAGAATGCTTATTTATTTAGGATTAATCGATGGAAGTTTGGGGATAAGAAAGAAAAGAAGTGGAAAGTCTTTGAAAGGGTTTGTTCTAACTCTCATAGATACAAACGAACAGATCTAGACCTAGATACATATATATATATATACTGTATTATATAATTATGTAAAGAACATATTAAAATATGTCAAAGTTTCGAAAGAACAAAAACGAATAAAGGAATATTTCTTGGGGGGCAAAAGAAAAGATTTTAAAATATAACAATAGTAAAAGAATGTTATGTATTAATTCGATACTGTTCTTTCAGTCACAGCGAATTGCATTTTGTATAACAAACAAAGAATGTCATAGAAAGAATATATAACACTTCTAAAAACAAACGGTGGGGAGACATGTACAAAGAAAGAAAAAGGCAAACGTGGGTATTAATTATAATATGAACTTGTCTGCAACAGAAATGAAACAAGAGACAAGGTTACCATGAAAAGTAATATGGTAAATAGGTGAAAATAAGATAGTTAGACACAGAACGCAAAATGTGGCTGTATCGGATATTTTTTTTCTTCATTGATTGATTGATAACCTGATAATTACTTTAATAATAAAGAAAAAAAAATAATGCCCTGGGGTAATTTCGTGGGGAAGTGGGTGGACAAAAAAATTTTAATAAGGTCAAACTTATTTTAATTTTAGAAGTATACTTGACATTAAATATTCTGCTAATTACGGTCGTTAAAAAATCAAAGAAAAATTTTGGTAGATTTGCATGCATGACGTACCCCACCACTGTACTTTCCTGTTAATTTACTTTTTATCTTTCTTGTCCTTGTTTACATTAATCTTGTTAGGTGCAATTTATTTACTAGAGGATGAGTACTTAAATATTTCGGTTAAGAGTAGAGCCATTTGTTGGTTGCTCTCTTTTAATATTGATTAGTTAATTTACATAACAACAAACAATAATATGAAGGACAAAATTTAGTTTATACATATTTACAGATATATGAGAAAGTTTTTATTTCTATGATACTTTTGCAATTGTCTTTCCTATGTTGTGGAAGATACCAAAAAAATAAAACTATTTATTATTTTTATTGTGTAAAAGCACATCATCATGAGAGTAGAAAAAGGTATATCATTATCTTTCCTTAGTTACAGATGCCTCGTTTTTTTTTTTATTCTTTTCTTTTAGGTTTATTTTAAAATAACCCATTAAACCATTTTTGAAATCCGGTCTTCTTTTGTTTTGGATATATTGGGTCATTAACTACTGAAGATGATCTCTATTCTTGGCAGTGGTTTTTGTGGTAGTAGCTTTATTAAAAGATTGACTAACAACCTTGCGTGGTAAATATCTAGCCACAGTTTTGTATCTGCTGATCCCATTTATTCTATTTGCTTTCAGTTGTTCCCTTTCCTCATATGCTACATAGTTATTTCTTGCCTCTAACCTTTTCATTTGTCTTTCTTTAACTTTTAATCTAATAGTACTATCATCAATTTCACAATACCCAAAGATTTGTTTCATCTTATTTAAGAAAATTGACATCCTTTCTTCACTTAAAGAATGTACAGTGAAGTAACATCCAGGTAAACTAATGAAACTTATACCAATATAAACTATCAGACCACAGCATCCATATAATGAGATAAGTTTTCTGACACTTTTCAATTGTTTATTTCGAACATGAGTAGATTGATATCTCAAAATGAATTGCACGAATTTAATATAGTTAAGCTATGATATGTTGTGGCTCTTAAAATGTTCATACTCGGGGGGTAGGGACTCTGCTTTTTTTATTGTAATTTGTTAGTTGTAATGTATTGAAAATATAAGAGTGTATAAGTATGGGCATAAGACTGTGTGTGTATCTTCTTAAAGCTCTTTTTCTGTGTTTTTATTAGTTACTGTTCTACCACTTTTTTTTATGTCTCTTGTTTCTTTGACTAGAAGAAATGATTCGAACCTGTTGAACACGCCAAAAAGGAAAGATGGAAATAGATAGACCACAAGCAGTGCAATGAGAAAGAAGGAAAGAAACCAAAAGGATTTAATAATAGGAATAACAAATTCTAGGTTCTATCCTGATTGGGGGGGTATCTTTTATTGAAAATTATATGTGTCTAGATTAAGTAGATGAATAAAAATGTATATAAATAAACGTGGCTATTTCTTCTTTTTGATCAACATTTTATTACAAGAAACGTCTTTTATGACTACTGGCCATTCAAAATTTAAAGATGTAGACTTATAAAACTTGTATCTTTTTCACTTAAGGTTTATACATTTACAATATTTTGAGAGTTTTTCTTTTTGGAATTTCCCTTAAAGAACACTACTATTTATCTTAAATAACAACATAAAACTTCCAGTTGTAAATACTATTACATGTATAGTGATATATCTTTCATAGGAAATATCATTCTACTTTTATATATTTGATTCTCTTCATTAACATTTAATATAAAGGAGTCTGGGAGGAGATGAAAATTAAAAAAATATTTTTTTGTTTTCTTTTCCTGCATTTTCTTGTTTGATCTCATTGTAATGGGAAAGAAGAGGAAGGGATGTTGAAGTGTTGTTAAATTTGAATTTCTCGATGTTTTCAACAAGTAATTGTTATATAAGACTTGTGTTGTTGGGTAAAAAGAAAACTATATATATATAAGAGAGAGATCTTATAAGAATAAAATATAGACTAGACCAAGTTATACGTTTCTTTTCGTTTTTTTTTCAGTTAAAGAATTGATTAATCGATGATTGAAGAGTTTGCGAATGATAAAACACGCTTTTCCTTAGGATACATATTTGAGTTTTTGGATCCTATTCCTTCTAAACTATGGACGAATCAACAGTTGAATCTTCAAAATAATATTCAACCAACAAATAATCCAAATGACAGTATTGACTATGGTCCTAATCATTTATCGTTTCCCAAAGAACTAGACACCCTTTCTCTGAAAAATAGGTCAAAGACAAAATATCATCTTCTTAAAGAAAGATTATCTATTCAAGATATGAAACATGTAATATCAAATAGATTGAAGTCTTTAGATGAGCCGTTGCAATCTATCTTCTTTAAAAATACAACTAAGTTGGAGAAATTTTTCTACCCTTTTACCCTTTGTAACATATTTTTAATTGGTTTTATTATGGGCAAATTTCCGCAATGGTTTCACATATATTATACAGTACTGTTCCTATTTCTCATGCCAATACGATTTTACACATATTACAAAAAAAATAATCACTATTTTATGGCTGATTTATGTTATTTCGTTAACGTTTTATGTTTGATATATATTTGGATAAGACCTAATTCACAGAATTTGTTTCAATCATGTTTTGCCTTAACTTTCGGATCCTTATCCTTTGCAGTAATCACCTGGAGAAACTCTCTGGTGTTACATTCTCTTGATAAGACTACTTCCTGCTTTATCCATATCGTCCCTCCATTAACCATATACGTCATTTATTATGGTCTACCCGAACAATATAAACTGGAACGGTTTCCTGGAGCAATACATACCACTTTAAATTTAAAAGAGAATATACTTTGGACCTCGTTCTATTACTTGTTGTGGCAAGTGTCGTACCATTATTTTATCACTTTGAAAAAATCACAAAAGATTAAATCCGGTCAAAGGATGACCAGTTTTGAATATTTGACTACTCATCAATTTAAAAATTTCTGGGCTGTCAATCTAAAATCTCCTTGGCCTATGGTTATTTACACCGTCGCTCAATATTTCTACCAGTTGTGTACTATGTTACTTTGTTCCATTTGGTTAAGGTATAGGTGGGCAGCATCCATATTTTTATGTTGTATCTCTTTGACTGCCGCATATAATGGTGCCACTTACTATGTAGATGTATATGGTAGAAATTTTGAGGCTCAAATTAATAAACTAAAACAAGAGTTAGAGTTATTACAGAAAAAAGTAAATGATCATAATATTAATAATAATAGTAGTAGTAGTAGTATCAATATTATTCCAAGTGAAGAAAGTATCAGTCAAATATTCACTAATGAAGGTTTGAGTTCTGATTAATACCTACAAAAGTGGGAAAAAAATAAAAAGGGTAATGCTCCTTCCATCTTTATTTAAATTACTATTACATCTGATAATATGTTTTCACTTCTATATATTATTATTTCTTTATTTACAAGCATTTATATATATATATTTGATCATTAATAATACTTCTGTTTTTTTTTTAAAAAGAATACAATTTGTTATAAATTATTCTTATAAAGATAACTCCTCAATCTGTAAATTCAAGTCCTTGATTGGATCCTTCTTATTAACCACCTCTAATAATCTATCAATTGACCTTTCATCTTCCAACTCTATCAAGGCATGATGCAAAGGTTTGATCATAGAATAAGTCCAGTTAATGTACCTCTGTGAAGAAAGTATAATACTCAATGCGTCTGTGTATTGTCTTTGTTCGGTGAAAAAATTAACCATGATCTTGGCAAATTCTGTGTCTGAATTTATTCTATCCTTCATAGGTAGCATTCTAAATTGTGCCGTTTTTCTAAATTCACCACGATATTTCCATATTTTAGATGCAAAAGTAGAATCATGAAATTGAATTGCAGCTTTCATACAAAGAGCATACAAGGAATTTCCCATCATCAGTTTATGTTGTAATGACATTAAAAATTGGATAGCATCAGGGTTTGATAACACAAAATGTTTTTCAGAATCATTTGTTTCAGGTACAACATTTCTATTGTCGTCTGAGGACAATGTTTTGTTTCGGATGATGCTTTCAAGTGTTTCCCTAAATTCGTATTGATCAAAAATGTAAAGTTTTAATCTCCTATAATATTCTTCTCTGTTATTTAATCTTATTGGTATTGTTAAATAAGTTAAAAGACATTTATAATTAAGTATTTGGCTATTAATATGGTTATGTGATTTCATGCTAGATAACTTCGTTAATAAATCAGATTGCAATTTTTTAAAATTTTCGGTACTGTTTATTAATTCTTTTATAGCTTTAGTTGAAACGTCCGAGTATGATAAATAATCCTCATGGACACGGCCTGAATTCAAATGGAAATGCCATAATGCATTAGATTCGATTAGTACTTGATTGATATCATTCAATTCTATTAATGGTAAAAATGGTAATATAATCTGACAATCTTCATAATTTCTTAAAGTGTAATCTGCAAAATTTAACAGGTCTCTTCTTAAATTACGTCCTTCATCCCATCCGACTAATAAAGGAACCTTCCCGGGATTGAACCTAGAATAAGCGAGTAACAGATAATTGAATAGAACTGGATTCATCGCTCTTTGCCAAGCTTCAATATCATGAATATTTTGTGATTTCAAACGTCTATATTTGTTCATTGTATATTCAAAGTATATTGCGCGAGCAACAGCGACATCACCATCATACGCAGCCAAAGCCATCATAGCGCCTACGCTTAAGATATCCTCTTTGTTCATCATGCCACTTATAAATTTCCAACCTAATAATCTCAAGGCTTCGTCATTGCCTTCTGCAGAGATGTTATCTGATGAACAAGTGGCTAAAAGAATCCCCATTAGTGAGAATGTTTCCACACTTGGTATGACATTCCGATCTTTCATTTCATGGAATAAATCAATGGCTTTAGCATAATTTTTGGTTTTTTGACAGATTTTTAACATGCTGTTATACGTCTTTGTATCAGGAGAATGTGCTGTGGAAAGAAACTTCATAGTGTCAAAAACGTCCCATGCCTTTTCTGGTAAATTTAAATTAGAATAAAATTGAATAATATTAGTATAAGTAAATTTATCAGGTAAAATATCGTATTTTTCTTTAAAATGTTTTAAGAAATAATCCACAGTAGCCACATTCAAAGATTTAGAGGAATAACTTATACAATAATTTAGTATTATATTATGTTGTTTGTTTCTCTCTGCAAGTTGTTTATCATTTGTTATCTTTACATTTTCATTAGTCTTATCGTATCGTTGGATGAGGTCCTTCAATTTACATAATGCAGGATCATTATCAGTTAAGTTGCTCATATGTAAATTTGGGCCTAAGTAAGATAATTTAGAGATATTTTTGAAAAGGCAATTATACATGGAAAATGAAAATTTTTCTAGTTCATTATTAACAAATGTACTGAATATTTCATCTAATCTATTAATATTTTCAAATGATAAATTCCGGATATCTAAGGTAAGTAATTTTTTGAAATTTTTATTTGATAATTTATTAATTTTGTCCTTGTTTAAATATAACTGTTCAATAATAGGATTCCAGTTTTGTTTTGTTTTATTAGAAAGATTCTTGATTATAAGTTCATCATTATTTATAATTTCTTGGACTTTTTTAGGTAATAGACTTGTGGCTTGGGCAGCCTGTGTTTGTGATATAATATCAGTAAGATTATCAAGCTCTAGCGAGACACTCTTTTCTTTTTCATTATGGAATAACGACGGTGTTTCATTATTAGTGGCTAAAGATTTATAAATTTCATCAGCATCTCTATCTAAATCAGCTTTATCCAAATCATCCAGTATTTCATAGTCCATATCTACATGATTCTTAGAACTTGATAACTTTTGTCTTAAACACTTCGTAAATTTTTGTAATTTCCGTATCTTTTTTTCTAAAACTTCTGAATCTTCAAAATTCATAGAATGAAATGAATCCAAGTCATTCCAAGTTTCAAAACCCTTTGGTGTTCCTTGATTTCTCTTTATTTTAGCGTTGGTTATCCCACGTGGCATAAAAACATATCTCTTTTGAAATAAGCATTGCTTATATCCCGTTAATCTTGCATTTTTAATTAACCTATAACGAAGCATAGCAACCATGAAGACAATGGTGTTTGAAATTTTCTTCTTTAAGCTATCTTTTTTTCTGTTTTATTAGTGATGGATTTCAGGTAACTCTCTAAAGTAGTTAATACCTACCTTTTTAAAAATATAGGTGTCTAGAGCAATATTTAAACGTTTTTATACATGTACATGTCTGGGGGGTGTTTGTAGAGGCTAGGCAAAATGAATATTGGCAACAACCTTTAATAATAATGTTTGTTACGTTAAATATCCGAACAAAACGTCTGTCAAAAAAAAAATAGATTTCCTCCAGAGAATTTTACGGAAATACTTCAAATTGTCCAAAAAATTGTCCAAAAAAAATTCGAATAAGAAAGAAGAGAGATAAGCTTGAGAGATTAGATGAAGTTAGAAGAACTTTGTTCAATATAAAGCAAATCGCGACGAAATTTTTTGAAGGATTGTCGTGAAAGATAAACAGCTCCTAGAGAATAACAAGTTGAACAAAAGTATAGAAAATATTCATTTGTGAATATATCTAGAGAAGAACGATGAGTGAGAAAAGTGGAAATAGTGTTACTGAGAAGGCTACTGTAGATCAAGTAAAAGATACTAAAATCAGAGGTTCAAATGTTAGTGGAAGGCCATGGAAATTAGAGAAGGAACCATTTAGACCAAAGGGTAGAGTGGTAAAAAACAAAACCTTGACTTCATGGGAATTAAAGAAACAAAAAAGACTGGAGGATTTACAATTCAAAGAACGATTAAAAGAATTAAGGGATGAAAAAGAGACACTTCGTCAAAATCGTATAAATGCCTTACGTGAGAGAAGAGAAAAGAAGGCAGAAAGAGAAAGGTATGAAAGATTGGCCGCGAAGATGCATGCTAAGAAGGTTGAAAGATTAAGAAGAAGAGAAAAGAGAAATAAAGCATTAAAGGAACGTTGAACGTTAAAATGTTTATGTGTTCATTACTTTTATTCTTATTATTTATATTTTTATGTAAAATGATAATTACACTTACCTTTATTCAGCAACTGTGTATATTATAGAATAATATTAAAAGAATTTTGCAAATATTTGTAAAAACTAAAATCTATTTTGTTTGCATTGCAGCATAGTAAACCGACAAAATAATTAGGATATTTGAAAAATGGAAAGTTAGAAAGAAACTCTCATCTGTTTTTATCATTTTAGCTATATAAAAAGAAGACTTTATTTTTTTGTCAAGAACTTTTGGAACTTTCATTTTGTGACATTTTCATTCCCTTATGATTTCACAGTAATAAAGTCAAATTAATGTCGTAAGTATTTTTCGACATATATTATTAGTCTTTTCTTTTATATCTTTCTTGTATCTTTGTGTTCTAAATTGCAACATATAGAAAAAGTGAAATTATATTGTTAAAAATCAATACACTAACTATTCGACCTTGTATATTTATTGTAACAGTTTTCTTATCTAAAACATAGAAAGTGATATTTTCCTTTAAATTATTGTGAAATCCAGTGACTCAAAATATAGATTTTATGTGTTTTTCTAATTCTTTATATTTTTTTTTGTGTAATTTGTTTTTGTCCTCCAAGAAATGCTTATTTGTGGTGTATTAACTTACAAGATATAAGTATATTTGGAGATTTACTGTAAGTAAGACTTGGTGAGGAAAGAGAAATACTTTTAAAGAAAATAACATACGTTTGTTTTATATTTTCACTTCTATGACTAGATTAATCCATTTAAATTTAGAATCTTGAGTATATATTTTTGGTATATCCAAATTAGGCATGAAATACACCACAAGCACTATAATATCCAGAGAAGAGTAAGAGTGGAATCTAAATTTACAATCTTGTTACAATGAGGGTAACCCAACGTTACTGTTGTTTTTTTTATTTGCCTCGTTGTCGAGATGTCCAGTTTATTGTGGCTTACTTAAGAAAGGAACTTATGAATACTGTGGGTTAGGAATTAAAATACATATATATAGTTTATATAGCAATGAAAGAAGATATTTAAAGAGCTTTAGCCATTGGTAGACCTATTTTTTATCCATCTAACACTTCTGTTACTATATTTTATATACAAAATCCAAATTTTCCAACATTGCTCTTGATAGATAATAGAGTTAAGACATTAGAGTAAAAATATAATATACTTTTATTTCTTACACTAATGGCTCAACTCTAATCCCTATTTAGAGTACTGTTGAAGAACTTGGATTCTGTAAATAAACTATAATAATAAATGGATTGGCTAGATAGATAATAATTCTATCTAAGGGTAAAGATCTATATCTATATATCTCTATCTATATCTATATGTCTATCTCTCTGTCTCACTCTATATGTATATCTATATAAACTATATACATGTATTCTCCTTCCTAATCCACGTACTCATAAGTTCCTTTCTTAAGTAAGCTACGACAGACTGGACAACTTGACGACGACGCAAATAAAAAAACAACAACAGTGATGTTCGGTTACCTTCACGGTAACAGGATTGTAAAGTTGGAGTCCCCTCTTACTTTTTCCCGGATATTACAAAAAATAAAAATATATTCTAAGAAAAGAATCGACAACTGCAGGATTCGAACCTGCGCGGGCAAAGCCCAAAAGATTTCTAATCTCACGCCTTAACCACTCGGCCAAGTTGCCTTAAATTTTGGATTTTGGGAAAGGATCATGTTTTTTAGGTCTGAGATTAGTTGCTATTGAGAAATAATAGTAGGGGCTATGAAATGCAAAAGCTTGGTTGCAATCTTAGTGAAAAGGTGTGTAAACCCCAATTGATTATTTGATACTAGAAATTAATTCTAGAGCAATCTCCACATTTCCGAAGAAAAATATATAATAGAAATTTAAAAAAAAAAAAAAAAATTGATAAATATCAGGGCATTTACCTAGCATACTCATATTTTTTTGCTGTGTGGTTTCATGCTTACTTTTTTCTATATGTCCGCTTATATACAAATTTATCACTTATAAATTCTATTGACATATTTACTTTTTAACCTTTTAAGCTTTTTTTTATTTCAAATTTAAATTTCAAAAATAAAAACTTGTCAATCTTCAATTCTTAACAATATCACTTCATATGTTCTTACTCACTTTTAATGACTCACTTATGTTGTTGTAACACTTAAAACTTATCAATTCTCATTACTTCAGGTAAAACATGTCGAAAGATAACTCTTTTTTTTCGGGTAAAATCCAACAATATATTTAGAAGGTTTCCCCTTTACTATAATACTTTACTTAAGTCCACTTGACTTTACTACGTTTTTGGCTTTACTGTTGTTATAACTCTAATAAATTTTAAATGGCAAGCGCTATTACTATATCTTAATGTTACAAAAGGTGAATACAACTGAGTTGGTAATACAAAATGTAAGTCATCCACTATACTATCTTACTAATATTAAAATATGAGAGATTCTAATAGTAAATATTAGAATAGACATATAGTTGTATTAGGTAAGTACCACTGTCTAAGGTTTAGAAAAGTAAAAGATAAGCAAAATTGGCTAAAATTTAAGTAATTCTCGATAGTACTGTGCTCGGATATGTTATTGCATTCAAGGTTATTACTGACACTGTTCATTGTATGTAGTACTTGATGTTAGGAGAAATTCTGAAGTAAATAAAACTAATTGGTTATGTAATTTACTATGTAAATCCTTGCTTTCTTCTGGTAAGAAGAAAGATCTAATGTACAAATTAATATACAGAAATGTGCTGGAATTATTACCATAATAAAATTATTAAAGAAGTTTTTTCTTGAGAGAAAAGATTATTATGGTACAAAGTTTATATGTGATGTCTGGGTGTAGAGATATGAGTTTCCAAGAAAAACATTTTTGTTTTTTGAAAATAAAAATTTTCAAAGATAAAAAGAGAAAAAGTAAAAGAAGAGACTTATTTATTTATTCATACTATATACATATACATATATATATAATTGTTAGATAAGAAAGGCAAGCCACATATAACTAAAAAATCTAATGAGTTCATGTCATAAGGCCACAGGCGTCCAGTATGGTAGCGTCGCCTTTTTAGATCCAGAAACTCAGTCAAAGTTTACTTCTCTACAAACCAGGCTTCAATTATTAAACAAAAAATTAGAACAATTAGATGACAAAGAAATTGATTTGTTGAATAATGATGATATCGATCTTGAAGAAATAGATCAAGAATTACAAAAATACCAAAAGTTTAGATTCACTCTTAAGAATGTTATCCAAGAGGCAGAATCTGAAATTGACTCTTTACAAGACAAATATAACAATGAGAAAAAGATTCAAAACGACAATGTTGTTAATAACGTCAAATCAAATAATTATATTCAAGAAGAAGATCTAGAATTGAAAGAAGTTAGGAATAGAAAAAAATTAACTAATATTTTATTCATCAAAAACGAAGATAATGGAAAATTTTATAATTT
Organism: Arxiozyma slooffiae; assembly: GCA_017347545.2. Lineage (NCBI taxonomy): Eukaryota > Fungi > Ascomycota > Saccharomycetes > Saccharomycetales > Saccharomycetaceae > Arxiozyma > Arxiozyma slooffiae. The sequence goes on along the minus strand of JAFHAQ020000002.1, from coordinate 149,901 downwards.
TACAAAAATGAATAGAAATGATAAAAGTACAGGTAAGGAAGATAAAGATGAATATGGTTATGAAAAAGAAAACAATGAACAGGAAAATCTAGGATTATTGAAAGAAAGCATGGAAAACCTTATTCAACAAGAAAAAGAAAATTCGGTAGATATTCAAGATATTGATGATAGTATTATAGAAGAAGCATTTGAAGAGGCAAAAAAGGTAGAATATAAAAAAATTGATAAACCTCCAAGTACTAAATTTTATTCAGATCCAAATAAGCAACTAAGGTCATTGTTTGAGGATTTATCAGAACTAGAGGGCGGTAAAACATTACCATTAACATCAACGTCGAAGTCAAATATACATATAGATAAAAGCTCAATTCCTCAAACACAAACAAACATAAAGATAGATAATAACATATCATCACCACCGTCGAATACAAATTCAATCTCAGATAATGAGTCACTAATTCCATCAATGCCACCCTTAAAAATAAACAATGAGAATGTAATACTTTCCTCTCCTATAGTTCAGCAAATGGGACAAGAACAAGAACCATCAACAATTATAACTAAAAAATACAAGACAAGAGTGAAGATGATGACTGGCTATTTAAGAAAATTAAGGATGGAGAGTTATTTACAAAAAGGCAAGGTAAATCATTTAATAAAAATCGACATAAGCTTTACGACAAATTAGATAGAAATAAAACAAATAAACTTCAGGATCTATTAAAAAAAAAAAAAAAAAGAAGTTTATAACAATTGATGATAAATCTAAAACAAATACAAGTAATATATTAGAACAACAATTAGAGATTAATAAACAACATTATGAAGAAAATAAACAGTTTATCAAAGAAGGTAATAAGAAACGTCGAAAAAAAAAAAAAAAAAAAAAAAAAAAAAAAAAAAAAAAAAAAAAATTTAGTGCAAATGCATTCCTAAGGTTAAAGCTATTTATTATAAGCAAGCAATTAAAAAAAAAAAAATACAAACTTGGAACAGAAAGAAAATTTTATAGAAGCGTATCAAAAAGAAAAACAAAATTTAATCGATATGGAAGTAATTAATCTTGGTATTAAGATACCTAAATCACAAGTTCCAAAAAAAAAAAAAAAAAAAAAAAAAAAAAAAAAAATAAGATCATAAGAACAAATACTATTTTTACTGTTAAGAGAGATGGTACTCACAAGACAGAAAATAGTCCACATAATTTCTGAAAGGAGATACAATCAAAAGAAGACACATTCAAGCAATTCCGCTTTCTTTCTTTATTTAATCCAACATCACATTCAATACTAGTTATTTTTCCTTCAAGTCAATCAATATTTTTTAGTCGTTCCTTTGATTTTGTTTTCCCTAGTCCTTTATTATAACTATACTCATTTCCTTTAAGATAATGACCGAAACATTACCAAGATCAGATGATTTAGAAACTACTTGGAATTTTATTCAACCTGGTATCAACAAGATTCTAGGAAGTGAAGATGACCAATCCACCAAAAGAATCAACAAAGTTTTATCACTAACCATGTATATAGAAGTTTACACTGCTATTTATAATTACTGTGTGAACAGATCTCGCTCTTCTAGACAGTTCAATTCTGACAGATCCACAAAACTTCAAATCAAAGCTCAATTTTGGTCGGTAGTGAAATTTATGAAAGATTACAAAAATATTTGAAGCATTATATCAACACTTTCCAAAGAAAACCAAACGAATCCTTTTTAGAGTTTTACGTTAGACATTTGAAAAGATACACGATTGGTGCAATTTTCCTTAACCATACTTTCGATTATATGAATAGATACTGGGTCCAAAAGGAGAGAAGTGATGGGAAAAGACACATTTTTGATGTCAATACGTTATGTTTAATGACATGGAAGGGAACTATGTTTGATCCAAATAGCGAACTTTTGGTAGGCGAGATTTTGCAACAGATAACCAATGAAAGAGATGGAAAGAATATTAATAGGGGTGCCTTGACTACTGCAATCAAATCACTTATAGCTCTTGGAATTGATCCACAAGATTTAAAAAAAACTAAATTTAAATGTTTACATACAAGCTTTTGAAAAACCATTTTTAGCTAAGACCGAAGGATACTACCGAGAATATTCCAGAAATTACTTAGCTACCCACTCTATAAGTGAATATATCTTTGAAGCACATCACATTTTATACCATGAGGAGAAGACTTTGAGTATATATTGGGATGAACATACAAAGAAGACACTATCAGAGACTCTAAATAAGGTTCTAATCGTAGAACACGCTGATGAGTTGGAATCCGATTTTATCACACTTTTAGATTCAAGATATAATGCGCAAATCTCTGGGATATACAATTTAATGAATAGGGATTCCACTTTATTACCTAAACTAGTCACCATTTATGAAGAATATGTTAAGAATTTAGGTAAAAACGCAAACAAACAACTTTTAGCTCAACACAGCGTTGCTCTAATTAGTGACCAAAATCAAATGAATGATAAGAATTCTAACAAACGTCGTATAAATAAAGAATGGCACGAGCAGCAAATTCTTTATCAGCAAAGGAATATTTTAAAAAATTGTTAGAAGTTTACAATCTTTTCCGTGAAATAACATCGAATTGTTTTGACAATGACACATTGTTTGTAAAAGCATTAGATAATGCTTGTAGAGAATATATAAATAACAACGAATTTGCGTTATCACCGGGTTCACCAAGATATGCCACCTCAAAGACACCAGAAATGTTAGCCAAATACAGTGATCAGTTATTGAAAAAATCTACTAAATCTAAAATATCTCAAGATATGTCTGTTGATGATATTATGACAATGTTCAAGTTCCTAACAGATAAAGATGCCTTCGAATTATATTATCGTAGACTATTTGCGAAAAGACTAATTCATGGTACATCTACAAGTGACGAGGATGAAGAATCAATTATCCAAAGACTACAAAGTGAAAATAGTATGGAATACAACGGAAAAATCACTAAGATGTTTCAAGATGTTAGATTATCTAAATTATTAGAGAATGAATTGGATGTTATGATCAAAAGAGAGCCAGATTATTATAGTGCTAAATATCCAGAGGTAGAACCATTTATACTTGCAGAGAGTATGTGGCCTTTTACTTATCAAGATGTTGAATTTAATCTACCAGAAGAATTAAAACCATCTCATGATCAACTTCAGAATTTGTATACATCAAAGCATAATGGACGTATTCTTAAATGGTTATGGCCATTATGCCGTGCTGAGTTAAAAGCATCAATTGGAAAACCAGGAAGGGAACCATTTATCTTTACAGTAACCCTATTCCAATTATCAATATTATTATTATTTAATGATTCGAACATATTAACATTAGAACAAATCCAAGTTGGAACCAATTTATTCATACAAAACATTGCAGCATCAATGATTCCATTTATCAAATTTAAATTAATACAACAGATTACACCTGGCTTAGAAGCATTAGTGAAGCCTGAAACACAATTTAAATTAACCACACCATATAAAGCATAAAAAACCAATATTAATTTTGCTGGTAGTGTGAAAAATGATATATTGAATATACTTGCACATTCTTCTGATCTAAATGCTAGAAATCTACGGAAACCAATAATTATGGTACAAATACAAATGATGGTGAAGGATTAACTGAGGCTGACCGTATTGAAAAAGAATTAAATACGGAAAGACAAATATTTTTGGAAGCGTGTATAATAAGAATTAGGAAAGCCACAAGAAAATTACCACATTCTATGTTGGTTAATGAATGTATTGCACAATCTCATCAAAGATTCAATGCGAAGGTGTCGATGATTAGAAGAGCCATTGACATTTTAATTTAAAAAGGATATCTACAAAGATGTGATGATGGGGAATCATATTCATATATAGCATGAAAATAATTTTACCAAAAGATAAAAAAGTAGAAGGGAAGAAAAATGTAGCTGATCAATTTACAAAGAGTGTTCCAGAAGAGCAATTTTGAACAAGTAAGAAAAATAATGAAACATGAACTGACGCCTCAGATGTTGCTTCAACTCACCTCTTAGATGGAGCCTGGAACAATTAGATAGTTATATATTGGTTGAAGGTGTACGAAGTTAAGAAAAAACATCTTTACGGTGGTGTGCTGGAATTATTACCATAATAAAATTATTAAAGAAGTTTTTTCTTGAGAGAAAAGATTATTATGGTACAAAGTTTATATGTGATGTCTGGGTGTAGAGATATGAGTTTCCAAGAAAAACATTTTTGTTTTTTGAAAATAAAAATTTTCAAAGATAAAAAGAGAAAAAGTAAAAGAAGAGACTTATTTATTTATTCATACTATATACATATACATATATATATAATTGTTAGATAAGAAAGGCAAGCCACATATAACTAAAAAATCTAATGAGTTCATGTCATAAGGCCACAGGCGTCCAGTAAAATGGTATACACAAGTATCCTGTTTTATCTTAAGCACAAAATATCGAGTTTATATATTTTTACTTTATGACGATTTATTTCGAATTATTATCATAGTTTACTCAACGAACCAGTTTTCATCCACGCAGTTTTATTGTGTTTGTGAAAAATTTATTCAAATCCATGATAACATCGAATGCTCATTGTTTACGTTTTACTAAATGTAGTATCATATTTATTTATATTTTCCTCATTTGTAACTATGGAAAATTTTCTATCAAATATCTCTTAACTATCCAATAAATTTGAAGAGCTCTTTATATTTTCTTATCAAAATTTCTCAAAAATGTAAAAAAACTTCACCACTATGGTTTGTGCGTTACATACATTTCTCTTTTTATAAGAATGATTCCTTTCCCAACCAGATATGAGATTGTTGAAATAGAATGTTCTAGAATAAAATAGATAGGACAATAAGATTTTAGCAGACACCAAACGATAAATTGTTGAGTAATAATTGTTGAGAGGTCACGAAAAGTTGTTGACTTTGTTTATTAAATATCTTACTGTTCGTAGAGGAAAATGGCTTAATATTGCTGGAATACTGAGTACTTCCTTTGACAATTATGATACTGAAGTCATTATGTACGAAGTTTTCACTACCACGCAGGTGATAACAAAATATTTAAGAGAAAATTTTTCATTGGAATAGAAATAGAAACAATTCATTTATAGAAAGGAATATTTATATTTTATTTATAAGTATATAGTAATACCTTGGTTAAAAGAACCAAGGAGAATCAATAATAATAAATTTGTATAATAGAAGAACATGTCCAACATTACTAAGGAGTTCAATAATCTTTCTATAAATGAGCAAATATCAACATATATAAAGCCAAGGATTTCATCATACATTATTTTCATTTTATTTACAATCTTTGTATATTATTATTTCTATGTTGTATATAGAAAAAGAAAGCGAAGAACTTTATTATAATTTTGTATACTAAATCTAATTAATATAACATTGAGAATATTTACTATATATCCAATAACTACAGGCCCTCATTCTCAACATTTTGTATTCATATAAAAGGTTTAAATTTTTTAATTGAATTATCATTCAATTCAAATAAAACTATAAGATGTTGAAATATATCATTTTCAACAGTATTGGAAACCAGCTAAAAGGGGACTAATGATGACCAACAAATAAACAAAAAATGAATAACCTATTGTTCCAACTAAACTTAGACTGAAAGTTAAAAAATTCGAAATCCGTTTGCACTCACTCTTGGAATAAAATATTTTTGGAATAGTATATATATTATAACATTCATTTTTTATATAGTAATTTATACTCAAAGACTTTTCATTCTTTATTAATACTTGAAACTACTTCACAGGGTCTATTTATATTAAAAAAAATGAATATTATACCTTTATATAACCGAAGAACAAATATAGATTTTATATACATAAAAAACTTCTTAATACCTTTTTAATTTGAAGAGGTTTGTAATCGAAAACAAAGAAGGTAATAATATCTTTTAGCAAACATAGTCTTTTAAAAAAAAAGAAAGTTTTTTGAGTATGTATGCTTTAATAGTTTTCATTTTCCATAAGGCATTTCCAGGCAATTTTTTTTTCATAAAAATATGATATTTTTAAAATGTAATATTCAACTATCAAGACAACTTCATTAGTTTTTTTCTTTAAACAGTTGAAGAATGAAATACTAAGTAAAACAAAGTATAATTCTTTTTTCTTTGTTTTTGTGATCTAGTAATTCTGTAATTTGAAATAAAGGCCATCAACATCCAATTAACTCCTTTGGTCAATATGCTTTTAGTGCAGAGAATAGCAAATATATATATTTTTATAAGAAAGAGGATAGTGAGATGCTTCTGTCCTTTAAATATTTAAATACTTACTTTTTATGTTTAAACAACAATATACAACGGGGGTTGTTTTAAGTCTGTGTTGAATTAAAAGATTCTAGAATAAAATAAAATGAATCAATAAGTTTTGAACAATAGAATACCTTTTGACGATAAATCTTCCAGCAAAAATATCCCATAGTAAAATTGTGATTAATATGTTATTTTACCCCCGACTGATATCCAAATAGGATATTAGTAGTTTCCTATTCGGTTAATGCTGTAAACTATTCTTTACCCCTCTGAAATGAATACGTTGGCAAATTATAAATAACTATAACATTCTGCAATCATTTCCAAACATATATAAGGAACATGAAGTTGTCGATAATTCAAATTATTTCCTCATTCTTTTTTTACAGCATATATTTTATTTTACTTCATATTATCTTTTTATATAACTTCTATACAACCGAATAACAATTATCGAAGAACATCTTCAACATAAAGAATACATATAAAAGCTTAATATATATATAAAATACATTTGATTATTGAAAATAATAACTAATTATAATATTAGTAAACGCGCTCCTTCTCAATAATTTTGTATGAATTTTTTGTAGATATTCAAAGATATTTAATCGAGAAAAAAATATTAGTCTGCAGTGAAGCAAAATGAAAGTTCCAACAGATTATAAAGTAAAACGATTTGATTTGTTAAAATTTCTCTCAAATTGCAAATAATTTGTGAGAAAAATGAGACATCCTCTAAAATACAAAAAAAGAATAACTGAATAACAAGATTCCCTTGCTTCTTCATTAATAAGAAAGACCATTGTTTCTTCTAAACCATCATCTTTTCGTGGATATATATATATATATATATATTCTGTAAGATAACATGTTTTTCCTAGGTTTATCAGATACAATAAAAATGTTAAAATTCTTATTGTTATTTGAATATATTTACAGGAGGTTAAACTAGAAGTTCTTTAAAAAATATGCCGCATATACAAAAAAGATGAAATCCTTTATAACAAAAAAAAAAATGGATAGATTGTTCGAAAGACTTACTAATAAGGTAAATATACTTGAAATGAGAGATACTATTTACATTCTATGAAATAATTGTCACATGAGAAAAACTAAAAAAGAAAGAAAGATATTAACTAAAGGTACATCATTTAATAGAGATTATAACAGTATATTATATTTATTACTATGTATATAATTCATTATATTTTTATAAGTTCTCGTATTCATCTGGGTAAAAAATTAGTCTTTCCACACCGTCTTTAGTTAAAATGACCATTCTAATGACACCACCAGAGGACCCATCCCATTTAATAGCTTGGGATAGGGAATGTTTCACGAAGTTGACTGTTTCTTCTTTACTCATGTTTTGTTTGTAATTTTTATCGCAATAACCATATATAAAAGCAGAACCAGACCCTGCAATAGCATAATCTTGTTTATGTACTGAGCCACCTAAAGGAATACTATAAACTTCGCCTTTGCCCTTTTGGTCATCAAAACCTGCAACAATAATCCCTGCTGTTAAGTAATCTTTGTTGTCATAACATATAGTTTTGAATACAGATGCTGCCGTTTCAATAGATGGTGTACCATATTGTGCTGTATACAACTCTAAATGATATTGAACAATGTCCGCTACAGCTTGTGTATCAGCCGCAGAACCAGACCTACAACACCAAATTTTGTCATGGACTCTTGTTAATTTATCTGTAACACGGTTTGCAATATATGCACCAGTAGTGGTTCTTGAATCAGCACCTAATATTACACCACCATCGAAGGTAACAGCCATAATAGATGTACCCAAACTTACTTCCCCTTTCTTTAAACGGTTGATATCAACTTGAATGCCATTCATTTTTTTTTTGTTAATTAATTTCGATGCAGAATGTAATGTAGTTTTATAAAAGAGATCAGAATTCAACAAAATAACAATAATAAGAAGCAAATAGGTTTACTTCTCTGTTTTTTATTTTTTTTTTACTATTTATTATGTTGTTACTTGCAGTGTAGATAATTAAGATATCAAGTAATGTTGGTATCTACTAAAACAACACGCTAAAATGGGGTAAGTCGATTTTACAATTGCTTTTTATAATAATACTAAATTCTCTTTTACAGTTAAAGGTTAAGGCATCTTTTCTGTATTATCCTTTTTATTTTTTACAAATTATTTTTTTCTTCAATTTTTCTATTTACTACTTGTTACCCGTATCTTCCCTAAAATGGAAATATTTAATTATTCAGGAAAAGTAGACATATATACTTAAACCCAATATTACCAAACCATTGGTATTTTGATAATGGAAACAAGCTTTAAATCTGGTACCAACGTTCGTTTGAAAGGCGTAGACTATTTGCAATTGTAAATATTAGATAATTATGGTACAATTTTAACAATTATCTATTTTTTTTAATATATATACTTTATATAATCACCCCAGTATAAATCTAGACTTGGAAAGTAGAAGGATCAGAATTCTTCTTCGTAATGATCCATTTAATACCGAACCACTTCTATATTTCAGTTGTTGAGATGTAGAAAATGGTCTTATATATGTTAGATCAATAAAATGTAAATTTCCAAGAGTTTTAGTTTGAGTACTGGGATCCATGGAATATCCTATTTCTCTTGATATAGTAGTATTCGACTGTATTAGGTGAAGTAGATGATCCTTTCAATGGACTTAAAATAATTTATCGCTTTATTTTTGATAGGAAATCATTTCATGCATCTTGTACCTTCTTCTCTTTCACTATTTTGAGATAGTTGCCATTCTTAATTGTGTGTTAGGAAACCTTAGTTCTGCAATATGATGAAGAGATATGTTCTTACTGTCAAAGAAATACCCTTTGTCGTCACTATTAAGCTTCCTTAGATTTTCAAATTAGTTTCCTGTAGATTGTCGACAATTTTTAATTATCATTTTTCATGATGCCATCAAACCTATAACTGTGTGCCTGCCCCCCCTCTGCCTGAACAGTTGTACCGTCCTTTCATTTCTTGCTAGTTTGAAACAATCCATTCTCCTTAAATGTAAATATTAACACAGTAAATACATGTTATTCCCGTTAGTTGTTGAATATAAAAGACTATTCAATCCATCTAAATAATATTCCCCCCCCCCCCCAAAAAAAAAAAAAATAAAATTTTCATCTATAATTTTATTATTCTTTAACAGATCAGCACCAAAATACTCAGCTTAGTGATCATCGAACTTTGACAAAACTTCTTCAGAAGTGGACCGTTATTCATGTTGTTTATAATAGATATTATCTAATGACTTAATAAAAATAAATGTATTATAATATATTCGAAAATACTTATTTAACAATATATATTTTGATGACCAATAAACAATATCAAACTGTCCATTAATTTTTTTTTCCATCAGTCCATTGTAAAGATATGTCCATTTCTATAAATAATTATTCAATAATTATTCATTAACACTGCCAAATATAGTTAAAACTAATCTGAATTTCCGATTACTTTTAATACCCATAATTTAATACATCTTCTTGTAATATTCGAAAATATTTTAATATTAATTGACGCTCTATAGTTTGCATTTAAATTATCAATCTTAGTTATCCTAGATTTCACTTTTGAAGGACTATACATCTTAGATTATTATCATAAAAGTCAGTTTCTCTCTTATTTAAATTTGATATATTCTTAATATGGTGCCCATATATTGTAAAACATGTTGAATAGGGACTTGATAAAACATTGTGTTGATATCGAAAAATCAACATTGTCCGGTGATTCCAGAGTAATTCGAATTATCTTGGCCTACAATTATCTCCCTTAAATTGTACCAAATTTTATCTAAAAATGACATTGTTTTCTCCATAACCCCCATATATATTTCAAGAGAAAATCTCTTCTAAATTGATATGACTTAATTTATAAATAACAAAGTTTAATAATTAAATGGGCATATTTCTTTTTAGTCGCTTCATCTAGTATCAATGTGATAGAGTATAAATGTACTCTTTCTTAAAACTGCTTAAACCATAGTTCAACAAGAATATGACTTATAAATGTCCTAAAAATATGATCTTTTATGATAAGAATCAATTGTGATAACTTAGCAAAAGACAGTAATTTAGAAAAATATTTACTCTTAAGAGATTTTTTTTATATAATAGTATCAATTCGTTATGTTTTTTTTTTATTTTCTTCTGTCAGTTTCTTCCTTCAAGTTAATATAATTATCTTAGTAAGAAGAATATATCTAACAGACATAATATGATTTATTATTTTTCTATCATCATACTTTCTCTTTCTCTTTTTTTTTTTGATAAAAATTTGCTCTTCAGAGGTATCACCCATATTATATTCATTTAATCTGAATTTCAAAATCCATATCTTAAGATAACCTTCCGGTAGAAGATCAGCTCTTCTCTGTTTAAATATTTCCTTTTTTCATCTTTAATCAACAAGGAATACGTGTTTGTAAATCGTGTAAAGAAGCTTTGGTGAAATTCACTATCTGCTATTATATCCATCTACTGTAAAGTGTTATATGCGATTAATAACTTATTAAAGCCAAAATCTTTTAATCTTGCTATACTAATGTTATTCGATTGTTATTTATATTCAATTCCATATTTGTTAAATAAGCAGGACCACCCAAGAAGAAATTTAGCTTTAATAAATTTTTCATGTAATACAAGACTATTTGGAGCCACAAATTTAGACTCCTCATGTGAAAAGCCCCATTTATAATAGATTTTAATATCTGGTGAAGCGGTAGTTGATCAATTTTAAAATTAATTTGTCTAATTTAAATCCATCTTTTTTAATAATCGTTTCTGTTTCATACGTTAATGTAAAACTCTCTGAAAGCCAATATTAGCTTTTAAATAAATATTCATTAGTTAATGAATTGAATCCAACTTTGATTAAGTAACCAATATATGATATACACCTTTTCAAAAAAAAAAAAAAATAAATAAATAAAATAAATTAAAAAAAAACAACGATAACTGATTTGTTATTAATAACATTCGATTCCTGTTATATAATTTACGTAACACTCCTAAAGCTCATATGTCCTAAGAAGTATTACCATGTAATATAATCATCTTTTGGATGTTTCTAAAGTATCAAAACATGATTATAATCATTTAATAATCGATTGTTTTCTGATATTTTGATGTTATTAAAACCTACTACGCCTTGAGAGGTATTGCTTTCCTCCGTAGCATTAATAACTATATTGTATTATAGATTAGAAAAACCCTGTTCCTCCTGCAATAAAAATTGAGAAGATTAAATGATTAGTCTTGCAGTGGACAAAATTTTTGATTTTCTATTCAAAAATTCAGTGGTAGGTATATGATCAGCCTATAAGTTCATTTAGTTATCATATTTTCCCTTTGAATGGTTTTTTTCTCATGTACTTTTCCATCAAAACTAGTTTTACTCGATCCTCTCATTAGGGAATTGATGACTAGTATAAATGCAGGATAAACAGATAACAGATGATTGACTACATTAAAGGTAAATATTAATTTACCTCCTTCAGCATATCTATTTAATTGCAACCACAACTAAAAATATATGGGTTTCTCTGTATATTTTCTCGTTTGACTTGCTTATATATTTTTTTTCTCTCTTTATACCATCAAAGTACAGTAGTATTTACACTCGGCGTTGCAGAAAATTTTCGAAAATTAAAACTGGACATTTAAAAGGAAAAAAAACAAAAAATTTACAATTGTTCATTTAAAATATTGACATTATTTACAGGTTACCTTCATGGCTGGTACTTTTTTTTTATGTTTAAGCGTTTACTATTTATTTCTTGAAGAAGATAGAAGTTAAACTTAGAAGTATATAGGGTATCAACTGATAATTGTAATACTGTGATATAAATATAAAATTGAATAATAAGGTACTTTGACAATTAAACCAGGTTTAAACTTTTACAATTTTCACAGTGAGATTGGGATTTAAAAACATATTACTCTAAGTATTTTATTCCGTTATTTCTTTGCACTGATTTATTGGTAGTACTCAGTAATCATGTTGTTAACTAAAAAATTTTTGACTGTTTTTGTTCTTTTATTAGCTCAGTTGATTGGATCTTTGGCCCAAGGGTTAGTTCTAAATGATTGGGAGAATACAAAATTGAACAGAGAATTGGATTTACAACATACTTTCACTGTCGACAGTTTCCAATTAACTATTAAAAATATTGCCGATAAACCATTGAAACAATATTATATTCCTATTCCTGAACAATTAAAGAATCAATTATCGACAATAACTGCATCATTATCTAAGAATTCTGATGTTTTATTAAACTGTTATATATCCAATGGGTTAAGCACTTTAGAAGATGGTACCGTCTTGAATTATGGTATTGTGGAATTGCCAAGCCCAATTCAGCCAGGTAGAGAGATTGAAATTGTTGTCAAAATATTTTATAATGTTGCCGGTGTTCCATATCCTTCAAAGATTAAACTTGGTGATGTTCAACAGTTGCGCTTCACTACCAACAGATTTCCATTATCTCCATATTTAACTTTGGAAAGCTATTTGTTTGTAAAAGCAAAGAATGAAATAGAAGAGGATAATAAGCCGGAAGATGTATCTTTACAAGGAACTTTTAATGAAGACTCAAGGATTTTAGAGTTTGGTCCTTGGTATGATATTAAACCAAATACAGTATCTAATTTAGAGCTTATTTATAAACATGTTCCTGCTTTGAAAGAAGTGATTAATTTACAAAGAGATATCTGGGTGGCTCACTGGGCATCTACTATTCAATTTGAAGAATATTATGAATTAACTAACAAGGGTGTTGGATTGAAAGATGGATTCTCTAGATTGGAATACATGAAACAAGGTCAATTAGCTCAACTTGGTATGATTCCATGGATTCATGTCTTAGAGATGCATTTACCAGAACAGTCCACCGAACATTTCTGTACAGACAAAGTTGGAATGGTATCTACCACTGATGTTGTTGGAGATACCTTCTATGTTAAGCCAAGGTTCCCCATCTTTGGTGGTTGGTTCTATAATTTTACAATTGGTTGGACTAATCCATTAAACCAATTCCTACGTAAACATGAAAATGATGATGAAATTTTCATATTGGCAGTCCCATTATTGAATGGTCCATTAGACACAGTTTATGATAATGTTAATGTTACTGTCTATCTTCCAGAAGGTACAGAAATTTTAGAGGCGGATTCTCCAGTATCTTATCAATCTATGTCAACATCTAACAAATATTCTTATTTTGATATGAAGGAAGGTCATGTTGCATTGACTTTTGAATTCAAGAATTTGTTTACTGATATCGGTAAAGCCAATTTACTTATTAAATATAAGTATTCTAAGTCAGCTCTATATAAGAAGCCATTATCTATTGCAGTGTACTTTTTCACTGCAATGATGGGATTTTTCATCATTCGCTCTTTGAATCTATCCATCAATAATTAAGTGAAAACGAAAAATACAAGAATGATATTAGTAATCAAGCGGAAATATGTATATATACGTTAGTACAAAGACAAATAAAAACTGAGAAGTTATTGTTTTATATTGGATGTTTGTGTACATATGTTTTTTTTTTTTGTGGCTTGTTTAGAAGGCCATATATAAAATTCTATAAGGATGTTAATAACGTTACAACAACCCTTTGTTCAAGGATTACTAATACGGACAGATTAGTAAATTTGGTGATCAAATAATGAAAATGTTCTGTGATTAATAATTTCGAAAGATTTATGTGTTACTTTTTATGGACAAGGAGAAAAAAATGGGAGGGATGGTTGTAAACCTGTATATGCTTGAATACCCAAATCAGGAACATGATATTTGGCTACGTATTCTTTTCAAAGTTCAGATTAAAAAAAATAAAACAATGCTTTGCAATAGAAATCGTACAAATCTGAATATAATATTACTAAAACGTTCCTTTGTTCTCTCGAAAACAAAACAAAAAAAATGCTCTGTAAATATTTCTTTGCCTTTGTTTTTTCTCCTTTTGTTACGTCGCCTATCATTTTTTTTTTGTATTCCCTGTTTTCTCTTGCAGGCAACAAATTTCCCTTTTGGGAATGATTGCCCTAAGTAGGTATTGTCCAGAAAGATCTACAACTGTTCCAAAAGGGGTGTTAACAACTCATTGGAAATTTCCCCTCTGTTTCTGCATGGATTGTGCGTTTTGTTAAGTGACACGATTTAATTGCTGGCACCCTAGTGCTTGCTTGTTTATTAATATAGTATAATCTAGGAGTATTGTTAATGTGGCTTCTTCCTACAAAGGGTTGTCCTGAGTAAACAAAAAATACAGAAAAATATTTTATCGAAATATATATATATGTGTGTGTGTGTGATAAAATGATCTTGTAACTGGAGGTATGGACTTCTTTCAGTCCATTATAAAGTCTTGTCTTAATAATAACCTATATAACAGCAAGAATAACCATTACTAATCCAAAACATTTGTTTGGCTTTGAATCCTCCAAAAATCTAATTATCAAAAAAGAAAAGAAAAAAAATATGTCAACTACTTTATACTACTCTCCAAACTACATTAGACCAATTATTCCAATTTGTCTTATTAAATATTTCCATGCAAACATCGAGGCAGTTGATATTGCAACAAAACAAGAGGAATTTTCAAAAGAGTTTCCTTTAAAGAAATGTCCAGCCCTAATTAACAAGGCACAAGGCCTTTATTTGACTGAAACAATTGCTATCTGTCATTACATCATTAAAACATTTGCTAAAGATCCACAACAGATCAAAAAGTTACTAGGTTCTACCGTTTTGGAAGAATCAGAAATTTTGAGATGGGAATCTTTATCTGTAAGTGACTTTATAAACCGTTTAGATGACTATGTCGGTCCATTAATTGGTATAATGCCATATAATGCTGCTACTCATGAAAAGGCAAAGAAAGATTTTGATGTGGTAGTCCAAATTTATGAAGATCATTTGAAGAACCACAAATATTTAGTTGGTGATCATATTACCCTTGCAGACTTAACTGCCGCTTGTTGTTTCTATTTAGGATTCGGTTTTGCCTTTGATGAAAATTGGAGTAAGCAATATCCAAACATTACTCGTTGGTATAAAGAGGTCACCAAATCTGAATATGTTAATTCTTTCTTCTTCGACAAAAAACCAGTGAAAGCATTCCCACAGCCACCAAAATAAAATAAATGAAATAAATACATATTTTTTTTTATTATTATATCTAAATTTTATATTTTTTTGTGTCACTTTACGTACATGTTTACTTATATACTTGTAATACAAAAATTGTTTTTTTTTTTTTTTTTTGCGTCACCTTATACTTAATTGCATGAAAACTCTCTTGAGTGTTCATACAGAGAAGACCAAAGCTTTGTTTATATAAATGTTGAAAAGATTTCTGTTTCCTTTATCGTTTTTACCGTTACAAAGAGTTCAACAAACATATACATTTATTCATATTATTTTAATATTTGGTTCTATTTATTTTATCATTGGTACAGATATTCTCTTCCTTTCAGTTTTTGCAATCGACCCCGACATTCAAACAAAATTAGGAAATCCTAATGTATGGATATTTGGAATATTAAATGCATCTTTATTTTTGGGTAGTAATATTGGTGGAATAATTTTTTATAATTTAAACATCGATTTATCTAGAATAGATTTGTTTCAATTAGCAATCCTATTTTGGATACTTATCACCATGATTCAAATGATAAATCCATTTAATTTTGTCCTCAGTGTATTAACCAGAACTTTTAAAGGTGTTTCAATTTTTGCAATTCAATTGGTGGTCCCTATGTATATGACGGAGGTATTTCCTCTTGACACCTCTAATAAATTTATAATAATTTTGGAAATATTTCAAACATTAGGGTTACTGGTCCATTTTGTAGGAGGATATTATATAAGTAATAATGAGCATAAGATAAGAAATTTTGATCTCCTTAGCACAATATATTTGTTGTTAGCCGTGATAATTTACTGTAGTTCAATTTTTATTCCAGAATCTCCCTTTTGGCTGATTTTAACTGGAAATTATGATAAAGCAGAACAGAATCAAAATAAATTTGCAAAAATATATGATAAACTAGATATTTATCCTTCAAGAAATAAAGTTGATTTGGTAGATTTTTATCTAAATAGAACTGTAAAAGAAGATAAGAATCCGATTAAAATGGAAAGACTAATTTTGTTGTTTTCCATTTTGATGAAAATATCATGTGGGATGTTTATTCTATATTGTTATACCATATATTTTACACTCATCATTGATGAACATGATAGTTCAACTGGCACAGTTCTTCTTATGCTAACTTTGGTTGGTTTACTACTATCATATAAACTTTTTGAAAGTCTGGATATAAGCTTTGAGTTGCAGTTCAAAATTTTCCTAGCATTTATCTTATTATTTTCTGTAATCAATATTGCAAATTCAATGTTGTTAAAATTTGCCTTCCAAAGTAGTATTATAAGAGATGATTTAATAATGACCTTTTTTTGTCTTCTATTTGTGGAATGTGTCTGCTATTCATTAGTTGTAAGTACTTTACCCAATCTTCTTAGCATAAAAATGGCATACGATTCAAAAGACTCTAAAACCCCTTTCATTTTTATACAAATTCAATATTTTGTTATCGCAATGTATCTTATCTGTATGTTAAGATTAATATCTGATCAGCAACTAAGTTGGATTTTCTTTTTATTTATGGGAAGTGCCAATATTTTTTTGATGATAATATTATGTTCTACAATGGCCATTTATCAGAAATGCGTCACTTGTAACAGTAGCAGTCAATCGGGCTCAGAGGGCGGAACTGAAGGAAATAAATACAAAGGGATGGACCCTATCATTCTGACAGGATTTGTTTAATATGTATTATTATAAATTTATGCCTATATAATTGCATTCTCTAATATATTTGTTATTTTATCATGAAATTTTCAGCCCCTAGTAAGTTTTTTTTTTCTCTAAATAACGATCAAAATATCTTAATGAAAATTTGGAGGAAAGGAAATATAATTAAATACCTTTCCAAACACATTTTTCAACAAGCTCAGCCTTCTTATTGGTAGTTTGTCTGAATAAACCAAGATGATTCAAATCGGATAACCCTTGCATAAAGAGTATTAGTACTGTCTTTTCATAGGCTTTGTCACTTGATGTTAAAAACTTTTTCAAATCTTTATCATGTTGAGATTGTTCTATCAAAAAATTCATTATTTGTTCTTCAGGTAATGATTCTCTCAATGCAACATAAAAATCGTAAAGGTTAATCATCGAATTAGCCTCTCTGTATAGTTTAAACATCTGTGAAACAATAGGTGCCATAGAGTTATTCAATACTTTCAAACTTGCAATCTCATTAATTGTCGTTTCTTGCATAATAGAAGAAATTGGTAATACTCTTTCCCAACTTAACAAATCGTCTTCAATATTTGTCTTATAAAAAGGAAATAATGATTGTGTTAATAATCCAGTATTATTATCTAGGGTAAATAGTTCTTGAAACATAGTATCAATGGGTTCAAAAGATAATTTTTCTTTATATTTTCCACATTCAGGCCAACGTTCTAAATATTTATCGAGGTTACCCTTCAATAAGTTGTAATATAGTTCTATGAAGTTAAAATCTACAATATTCAATGTTTCTTCTAGTATATTTGCAACAAGTTTTGCATGTCTATTTATCGGGTTGTCTCTGACTAAAAATTCAATGAAAAAATCTTCCAAAGTACTATTATTATTTGTCAATAACCCAATGATATCATCGGTCGTACCTTCTTCTTTAGCTAATTCATCTATAAAAAACATAAAAGTTGGACAATGTGTAAGCAAATTTAAATAATCTTCTCGTAAGAAAGAAATGTTGACAGGATCGATGAACACAGAAAATGGATTTTGATAAAAATATGACATCAAAGAAAAATCCAATATTCTAGTAAGTAATTTCAGATTGTGATTAGTATTATTTGCCATTTTGTCTAAAACGAATTTGACAAACCTTTCAGATAAATTAAGTTTACCGTCAACTGTATCTAAGAAACTTTGAAAGATACGATTACCATATTTAAACCCTTTGTTACTAGAAACATCTAGTATGTGGTATTTTCTCTTTAATATTCTTAAAATTGATTGATTTAAATTCTGTTCGATGTTAGAAAGATTTGTGTTGATATGGAAAACTAAACTAATCCTAACATGTTTATATTTTAAGGCACTTTTCAGTAAGGTTAAAAAATCGTTCAATATATTAAAATTAAATGAATCTACATCTTTAAAATTGAATACCATGTTTAAATCCCTTTTAAATAATAATTTAAAGTTTTCAACTAAAGTTAAATCATAAGAAGTTGCTGCAGAAGAATGACCATCTATATTACCCATATCTTCCTCTTCGGAGTGGTCGTCATCATAATTTTCACCATCCATTTGTTCCTCACTATTATTATTATTATGATTATTACGTCTATGAAGAATTTCTTCTGTATGTGAAAATAATTTGAACATAGATCTACGTAACATCATTCTTACATTAGGTGACTCCTTGGGAGTCAAGTCAATAACGGCGTTTACTTCTGTTTCGCTAACAACGTTGGGATATCCCAGATCAGTAGTACTGTCTGACCCTATTAAAAATAAGGTATTAAAACATGTTTTTTTCTGAGTAGCTGTATTATTATTTAATAAAATCCTTGAGATATCATTTTTCAAATCTGTTTCGATATTATCTAAAATGTTATCAACTTGCGAATGGAAAGTAGAATGCAGTTGGTGATACAATTGCCATCTTTTTTCTAAAACTTCAGAAGACTCTTTGCCATCTAACAATTTGACAAAGGGAATACACTCTTCATTAGAATTTATTGACCCGGTAAATTTTGGGTATATAATATTATGGCTTTTTTGAGCCTCAGCAAAACTACTTATACCCATCATATTTTATGTCTATTTATCACTATTGAATTGTTTCTTATGATCGTTATTTCCAGTTCTCTATTTCAGTTCCTTATCATCGATTCTAATATTATTAGCCTTATTGTAATAACAAAGTTAATCAATGACAAATTAATTAATTCATCAACTTTTTCGTTTGTTTACATTTTGGTCCAAAACTAAAAAAAAAAAAAATGAAAATAAAAAATTTTACTTTCAAATTTCGGATAGAAACAAGAATTTCCAAATCAACTTTCTTTACACCTCTAAAAATATCACATTAGACGGAAGATCTATAAGGTTGGTTGAGTTCAATGAGTGAGTTAAATTCATATTATCGTTATTGAATGTTTTCTAACCAGTAGTTATTCTCCTAAAAAATTTTTCTATATTGGTGAAGACTGTACTTGCTTAAATAGTGATACTACCACTCATGACGGAGAGAGAAAAATAGTCTCAGCTTGATCAAGGTATTGAATAACCTGCGTATATAAAACGACTATTGCTTCGAACTTTATTTATATTCAAAAAATAACAATAGCTATCTAAAGTACAGTAAGACAAGAAATCGAATGTAATGATATACATATAATTCATATGTTAACTTTAAAAAAGAAAAAGAAAATTCAGGGAGTTTCTTTCAAATTTTGTAATTTATGAATATCTTCTTCCTCACTTTCAACCACATAATTACTGCTATTGCCGATACCGTTTTTATCGGTTAATACATTCAAAATTTCATTATTGTAATTAATAGATTTTGTTCCTTCCTCATTTAGAGTATCAATATGATCTAAATCCCGTAATTCTAATTGCCCTCCTAGCTTTTTAAAGGTATTAATTTATTCTTGTGTTTATTTGAATAAAATATATATTGTTTTTTTTTTTTTTTTGAAGAAATAGAAATAGCAATTGCACTTTCTCATGATATATGACTTCACCTTCTTTATTATCATTGGAATCTTTAAGTAAAGCTTTTCTTCTTTTAGTTAGTAGTAAAATTTCACATAATTCTCTCAGCCATTAATTTTATTTGTTGGATAAGAGTAACTTCCCATAGACTTTGTATAGGCGTTGAATTCTTCATGCTTATATTGTCACTATACTTGGAAATAATACATTTATGGTTGAAATTTTTGTAATGTGACTTTCATAGACAAAAATCTTGTTATCAAGAATCTCTGGTATATATTACGTCTGTTTAAAGGCATTCTCTAACTAATAACGTATTTTGACTTTACGGTAAGGAAAGAAAGAACGAAAAAGACATGCGGAAGATGATTTTAGTGTCAGTCCAAATAGATTTATCCTAGATATACATATACCTGTTTATAATTTCGATGATATTTGTGTTTTGATAAATTTATATACTTGCAAACATAGAAATCTATCAAAATTTTTCAAACTCTGATTACCAATTGTGAGTTGAATTCTTTAATTCTTTAATTTATCATTATATTATTTTTATTTTTCATAACTTACTGGTTGGAAAACTTTGTCTAATGTAATAAAATAAGATTATTAAAAATTTTTTAAATTTAATTTATGAAGGGGTTTTAAAGATATTTTTTTAATATTACAGGTAATAAATACATTAGTTATTATAAACCATTCTTTGCAATATTAGAATTGGAAAATAATATTTATAATAACAGTTGTAATAACATTCAAGTCTGACCTAACCTGACCTTTAGGATAGTTAAAATTTGCCAAATATAGTTTTTTTTCTTTATATTATCTTTATTATTATCAGAAAGTTTAAAAAAGTGAATTAAATACCAGAAAACAATTCTAATTTTAAAATAGTAGTAATAATAGAAATGTTCTTTAAAAACAGTTTCTAGATAATTCAGAAATGTATGAAAAAAAAAAATAGTTTATAGGTTAGAGACTACGTATATAGTGTTATATAACAGTTCCTCTTATAATTAGTCTAACTTTATCTATATATTTACCCAGGTCTCTTTCATTTGGTAGCGTCGCCGTTACATCCAGATTATTTTTAAGTGTTTTATATCGGTAGAAATGTCTAAAGAAGCTATTAGTGAATTTTTGAAACTTGCTCCAAAAGTTTCTTAATTTTAAACCTTCTCTCATACACGATGTTAGACCCGCACTATTATGAGATAATAAAGAATGAATACCTTCAAAATCCATATTTTATACCTATATACAAGGATTTTGTTACCCCTTCAGATCAGTATCAATGGAACGTCATGCCTTTTGGCCTCACAAATGCTCCGGCTACTTTCCAATGACTAATGAATCATGTGTTACGCGCTTTTATTGGTAAATGTTGTGTGGTCTATTTAGATGATATCTTGATTTATTCCAAAAACAAAGATGAACATGAAAAGCTTATAAGGGCAATTCTGAATACATTAAGAGAACATAAGTTATACGCAAAGAAATCCAAGTGTGAATTTTTCCTTGAAGAAATTGCATTTTTGGGCCATGTCATTAACAAGTATGGTATTAAGTCAGATCCAGAAAGGGTCAAATGGATTGAAGAATGGAAAACACCAAAGGACTATAAGGATTGCCAGGGGTTTTTAGGATTAATTGGTTGGTACAGACGATTTATAAAAGATTTTTCAAAATTAGCAACTCTGCTGAGGTTATTCGTCAATCAGCGTACGCTTAATTGGAAGCAACAGCAGTAGGATTCTTTTGATAAATTAAAAAAAAAGATTAATGGAAGCCCCTATATTAAAACCCTTTGACCCTACGAAAACGCTAATATTGAATACGTATGCCAGCAACGGTGCTATCTGAGTAACCTTGGAAATGTGCTAGCATAATTCAAATAAAGTTATCGGTGTGGTTGCTTACCTAAGTTGAAGTTTACATAATCATGAATTAAATTGGCCTATTAGAGAAAAAGAATTCTTTGCAATTGTCCATGCATTACGTAAGTGGAGACATTATTTGTTCGGTACTGAATTCCTCCTTCAACACAGAGCATGAATCGTTGCAATATATAATGAAAGAGAAGGCCATGAAACAACGACTAATTAGATAGTGGGATAACGTGGTCGATTTTAAACTTTAAAATAGAAAATATACCTGGCGCTAAGAATCATGCAGATGCCCTTTCCAGATTAAACACTATTACAACAACTTTACCAGATCAATATTCTTCCTACAGGATGTTACACTCACACTATTATGAGATAATAAAGAATGAATACCTTCAAGATCCATATTGTATACCTATATACAATTATCTTACCAAACACGAACAATTAGACAAAGAATACAATCAACGCATAACCTTTTAGTACCATCTTTTTTTTTGACAAAAATCACTCGGGCTGCGAAAGGGGAGTCGCATGGTTCTACTCTATGTTCCTTAATAAGTTCCTTCAATTGTCTGTCTAGTTCTTGTCTTTCAGATTCGGACATTCGATAGGGTCTTTTAAAAACTGGAGATGACCCAGGGACTATATGGATTTCATGATTAATAGTATTGGTGGTAATATTATAGTGAGGTAATTTTTCGACCACTATATCTTTGAACTCTTCTTCAATAAAAGTAGGTACCCTGGTATCTGTATCTTTAGTACCAGATATCCAACACAAAAATACTTCCTGACCCTTTTTATTAATACTCTTCTTAATGTTCCTCCTAGAAACAATTTCAATATTCCCATTTACTGATTCTGTTTGCTGATTCACAACCTCATCGACAATATGCTTATATTCGTTGATAAACGGCATTCTTAGTATCAAATTACAAGTCAATTTCAGAGGAATGATAAGTGCAGTAGCCTGATATCTATTATTATTAATACAAAATGTCAATTTACAATAATCTGTCACATATATATCTTCCGAAAAAGCACCTTTCACCATACACCTGGTTTTCAACTTATTGATTTCAAGATTCAATTTCCTTATCAATATCTGGTCAACAAAGTTACTAGAAGCACCTGTATCAATCAGAGCTCTTACTTCATCATGTGGGAACTTGACTATGAAGTGGGGTAAGGCTGCCATTGCCTTTATCCGTTTAATTTCGTTCATATGATTGTTGTAGAGCTCTTTGCTCACTTCATCGTAATTGTCACCTTGTTCTCTATAATGAATAGCATTGAGATGATGGAGAGCAGGTGACTTTATTAGTTTTTTGTCTCGTCTGAAATGTCAATAAAACCTTGTCTGTGTCTCTTAGCTTCATAACGTTTATTCTTCCTACCTACCAAATATTCTTTGTCTAATTGTTCGTGCTTGGTAAGATAATTGTATATAGGTATAAAATATGGATCTTGAAGGTATTCATTCTTTATTATCTTATAATAGTGTGAGTGTAACATCCTGTAGGAAGAATATTGATCTGGTAAAGTTGTTGTAATAGTGATTAATCTGGAAAGGGCATCTGCATGATTCTTAGCGTCAGGTATATGTTCTATTTTAAAGTTTAAACTCAACCACGTCATCCCACCATCTAATTAGTCGTTGTTTCATGGCCTTCTCTTTCATTATATATTGCAACGATTCATGATCTGTATACTACACCTGCAAAAGGATTTGAAAACCACACTTCAGATCAAGCCTTTGATTCAGGTACTTCTTTCCACACTAAGGGTAAAACTTCAATAATAGTAATCCCTGTAATATTTTAAAACGCGTATATATATAAACATACCCATAAAAAGACCAGTCTGAATAATAATTAAGAATATCCTTCACAACAAATAAAAATCAAGTTCATTCGATTCTAAAAGTATGTACCAGTATTTAACAATTAACAATAATGATGGCGGTCGACAACACATATATTCAACTAATAAAGTGAAAGATAAACGGCTATTCGAGCATTATTCTTGTAGAAGAGAGACATTATTTGAAGTAACACCTTAGAAAGTCATATTATACCAAACTAAGCTTTTTGGGGTTACTGAAAACAGTACATATACGCTCTGTTGCTTCTTTCTATGTATGTAAATGCAAGTTTACCTATATACAAGAAAAATATATAATTTGGCTTTTCCTTTTTTCTTTAAAGATCATATTTTAAAAAATGATAAGTTTTTTTTTTACTTTAAAGGTTAGGGAAAGGGAAGAATTATTGAAATATCATTCAGATATATATATTTACTCTACACAAACTTTATATAGAACGGCTACACAGTAGTAAAAATCATTTATGCAGGGCAGAATTGTTATTCTTAGAATAATATTTGAGACCTTTTACTCATTACCTTAGTATTAAAGACAAAGAAACGGTGAATATAAGTGCAGATTCCCTAAAAAATAAATTTCCAGATCTTAATGGAGTACAGTACAATAATATAATAATGGACCTCAATGCTAGTCTTACAAGAACTATTCTTCTAAGACAGTTTTTCTCAGCAGATAGAAATACAACCTTTCCTTTAGAAAATTTAAATGAAACATTTCTAAATGATTTATTAATGAGATTTCAAGAGTTATCAAATATCACTGAAACTATACTTAAAGAAAATAAGATTTTAAGAGAGACCAAAGTACCAAATCAATCATTATCACAATTACAAAACAATGCTAAACGAGTCGTAACATCAACATGGCCATTTATACAAGGTTTGGTAGTTGGACAGTTGTGCATTTTAATCTTATTAATATTTTTCATTAAATTTTTTATCTTTGCAGATGTCAAGGAAAAAGATAATAACCCACTGGTCTCCAATATTGCCATCCGATCTAAAAGACATGGCTTAGGTGAATTTCGACAAAGCATGAATTCACCTTCAACTTCAACAAACCCCTTGATCTTCTTCTCTACAATACTGAAAAGAGGTGGAGAAGAAGTGAAGACTATTAACAATAAAACAGGAAATTACCAGGAAAACGCAATACCAGATAGGTCAATTCAAATTAGAGATATTTTAAATAAAACTTCTTATGATGTCAATTTACATAGATCCGAATCCTTGGATTGGTTTAATGTTCTAATTGCACAAATTATAGAACAGTTTAGGGAGGAGGCTATAAGCAAAAACAATATCCTAACATCTCTTAATAATTTCTTTACCAACAACCTTATCCCATTTCCAGATTATTTGGATACAATAAAAGTAACCGAACTTGATATTGGTAATAACTTCCCAATATTCTCAAATTGTCGAATAGAAAATGAAAAACAACAATTAGAAGCAAAGATAGATATTGATTTAAAGGATAGACTTGCATTAGGTATTGAAACAAAACTTTTATTAAACTTCCCTAAAAAATCGTTTGCAGCATTGCCTATTAGTCTAACAGTAGCAATAGTCAAATTTCATGGATCACTAACAGTTTCATTAACTAGAGCTGATGAACTTATACATCCATCAGAAGGGGAAAGTACAAATCAACTAAAAACTGAGGCCGAGAGTAGAGATGGTAATGGGTATTTCCTAGTTTTTTCTTTTTCTCCTGAATATATATTAGAATTTAAAACCACGTCTTTAATTGGTGCTAGATCGAAATTAGAAAATACACCAAAGATTGCAAGTTTAATTGAATATCAAATTAAAAAATGGTTTTTTGAAAGATGTGTGGAACCCAGATTTCAATTTATTAAACTACCCAGCATATGGCCCAGAAGTACGGAAGCAAGAGAAGAAAAAAATGATACCTCGTCAAAGTAGAATAATTTCGTCTTTCCCTCCAAATTATAAGAAAATAATATTAATTGTAAAGTTTATTGTATTCCTTTTTTTTCAATTTATTATTTAATTATAAATGCTTATATGTCCATCTTCTCAGATGTAAGATTTATCAATATCACATATATATTCAAATAATTGGTATAGGGTATCCTTCTGTTTTTTTTTTTTTGCTACCCCGTAATTGCCATATGGCATCCATATCTTATTAAGGTTTTTTATATCAATAATTTTTGGTAATTGATAAGCATGAAAAAAACCATCTATAGAAATTAATTTTAGAGAACCTGTTGAATTTTTATAATTTTCTTGGGGAGAGGAGTAAATGCATATGCATGGGTGGAATGTTTAATAGATTTAGAATACAAAATAACGGTACGTAGCAAAAGAATCAACATATATATTACCAGATCATAACGATTTCCTATAGAAAACAATCCTAATAAACAAAGGTCGAGGAAATAAATTCTAGAGTAAAGTTGAAGTAAACTATGCAGATATAACTTTCCAAATGTCTGAGATTTATTTTCTATATCGTACTCGTAGATAAATAAATATTGAAATTATAAATTGACTATTGAAAAAGAAATGCATGCCAATGGTAGGATTAAGGGAGCAATTACACTGTAGATTTGAATGATACTACTTAAAATTGAAAAAATTGGATATATAGATCTCCACTTGAACGATAATGAACTTTTTAACGTTTTAAGCTTTTTGTGTGGTGGCGATAAAGTGAATATTATTCGATATAATTCAAGTGTAAGTTGTTTGAACCGCAAAAAATTACCACCTGCATAAGAAATTCCCCTCATTATCACAAATGAACAAAAAAAATTAGAACTTTTAAGTAATTCCTGTGCCAATAATGTAGGAAAATTGGTCGGATTATCTAGTATATTTTCAATTACAAATGATACCACCGATGATATGGTTACTACGAGAAATATATGAACGAATAAAAATGCAAAAAACCAATGTTGAGTACCCATTTAAATTCCAGTTCCTGATTTGCAGCCCTTTAAGTATGCAAAAAACCTAAATATTAGAGGAACTGATTATGTTAAAATTATTAATGACATTACCGATAGAATCACATGATAATGTCACTAAGAAAATCTGGCTTGAAAATTTTATCATTTGGATTTTGAAAGTAAAGTGTAAAATATGGAATTTGTGATGTTGATGCAATTAATGGTACTGGTTTAATCCAACAATTACAAATATACTTAAAATGTAAGCTAAAGGGGATTCTAAAAACTGTGCTATTTTTCTATAGGGTTCGATAATTTGCCAAATGATATCCTGTGGATGTAGATCTTGATATGCAACAGTTGTTGTATGTTCATCCTCAATAAGTTTTTCAAATATTTTTGCTTCAAATGGTGTTTTAAAACTTAAAACCATAGTGTTACTAAGTGCATTGTTTACTAACGGTTTTGCTGTTTGGCTATTATATTGAAATGTCTCTATAAGATAATTGTATCGTTGTATGAGTCTAGCCAGACGCATATATCTATTGTTTAAAAACTTTGTTTCATCGATATCTGGTGTTGTAGTGGTAATTTTCGATTGAGGTTGAGGAGTTGTTCCTATTATTCTGTAGCAAGGATAATATTCCGACACCAAGAGTTTTTATGGAGAAAACATGAAATAACCACTTATATACCTATATTGTTAAATTACTTTCCGAAAATAAGACGAAAGTATTGTGGTAAAGACTCTTTGATAATGTTTTTTTAAATAAACTTGAAAGACAATCTTTTCTATAGTTTCATCCATCTTGTATATACGCTTCCATAACGAATAAAAATTTTCATAGCCCTTAGAAATGTAATAGAGTTGATTTTAAATACCGATTTGTGAGAATTTGTGATTTGTATCAATTATAATACCTCTGTTTTCACATATAAGAAGAGTATTCTAGTACTTGTGCCTACAAATATTGCTGTCAATAATTTGATTAGTTCTTGAAATTTCTGATAACAATACGAAATGAAGAAACGCTACAGTGAAAAAACAGGAGACAAAATGTAGTGTCATCTTTTCTGTCCCAATATTTGATGTAGTGAACATTTCCAAGGTCTTTTTGAAAACATTAGCTTTATCATGTATTGGTGACAGTAATGACATATTCATTAGGGGAAAGACCAAAAAAGAAAGTTATCAAAGTTTTAAATATCTTAGCATGAAAAATGATTCCAGACCTTTTTGAAATAAGTATTCATTATTATCGAATTTATACAAAGTTGTATTCCAATTTCTAGAGAATTGTCTTTTTTATAAAAGTACATTTGGCTGATAAATAGATTTGAATATAATTCTAAAGATAGAAAATAATATCATTTGAAAGACAAAGTACGAAAACAAAATGGATAAACCCTCAGTGAATTCCTTCAAAGATATTCCTTCTTGGAATTGGGCAGACCCTGTTCTTGTTGTGTCTGCAAAAAACCTTAAGATATTGTGTGTCACAAAAATCACAGAGTTTTTATGATTGTTGTGGTAGTGACTTTATTTAGAATAAATGTCAAATTACAGCCTTGTAGAAACATTATTTGAAAAGGATCAAGAGTTATGTTTGTACTTGTTATTGTATTTTTTTATTGTTTTACCCCCAAAGTAAGGTTCATATATGTAACTCTTTAAGTAGCTTTTTTTTTGTTTTTTACACTTTTTACTACTCGTTTATTTTGATAAAATGTTAAGTTATGGTAATTTAGCAAACGTAGACTACAAGCTTTTATCCATTTTTTTTTTAAAAAATAACAATTTGATTAAGAGATAAAAACATTTATAAACTGAGATGCTTCACCATACGAAAAAAAATATCCTTGTTGAAATTAATACTTTTTAGTGAATCAGAGCTACGTAAACCATTTTTTAGGAATATTTTCTAAAAAAAAAACACTTTGAAATAGATAATCTAATAAAAAAAAAGATCCATATTATTGGTGGGGTAAAGGATAAAAACTTAAATGAATATTTGGGAAATTTAAATACAATTATTCTTTTAAACTTTCTATCATTTTTTTTTTTCTAAAAAAAGGACTTCTTTTTTCAATAAAATTTGAAAATAATGATGTTGGAATTTTTTTATAATTAAACATTGGTGCATATTTCCACAAACAACAAACTCTAAAATAATGTTGGAAAAAAATGGAAGAGAATAATTATTTATACAACAAAAAATAACGTTAGGAACGGTAAGAATGTTTATTTATTTTTTTTGTCTGAAAATTGCAATTAACATCTTTAAAAGGAATTAAAATAAAATGAAAAATAAAATCCATGCCTTTTTCTTTCTCTTTGTTAAAATATTGAAAATTGCTATTTTTTTTTAAAAAAAAAAGATAAATAAAAATTAATATTCGGGAGTTATGGAACATATTATGTTCTTTTTGAAAGGTTCAAGATTATAAAAGTAGGAAGAATCTATTTTTGTTTATTGACTGCAACATAAACAAAATTTTACTGTGGTAGATGCATATATGCAGTAAAATATATTAGTGGTGTAAATTACTATGTAAATCCTCTTTTTCTATTTCGTATGACAAAAGAAAAATATAAAAACCTTATAAAAATAAGGTACCTTAAACTTCAAACAATTCTAAAATTATTGCATATTGAGTTTTTATATGTTTCATTTTTATTAAAAATTCACACATCCATATCCTATCACCTAAATTATATTTTTACAACGGCAAATTTTTATCAACATATCTTCAATAAAAATTATTTTTGAGATACGAAAAATACAATACATTATTATGTTAACATTTACCATTATATAGTCCTTTCATTTCAATATCTATTAGACGTGTTATACTGCAAAGCCAAATGTGGTATCAATAATAATCTACACTAAAATTCAATATATTTAATTAACTCATTTGCTTTTACTCAAGTATTCTGTCTTACATTTGTTATTCCCTAGGAATATCTAACATAGCCAAATTAAATTCACTGGTAATTGTTGAATCAAGATATTTTAAATACATGAAATATTTGAAATCAAATGTTACCAGCTAGAAACAACTTAGTCTTTCTAATTTCACTTATTCATACCATTTAATGTTAAATACTAATAACGTTTCAGGAAATGTTGTAGGTGTTTCCTAATCGGGAAATTTTATTGTTTTATTTTCGTTCCCAAAAATACCTCCAAGGTCATTATTATAGGACACGAGGTGACGGCGTCACCTCACCAGTAGTTTTTTTGTATTAAACACGTAACACACTTTCAGTTCAGTGTTATGTGGCTTATCTTCTTATTGTTTTTATTTTATTTGTTGTTTAATGGTTTTTTATCTATTGTCGAATCCAAGTTGTTAGTTATTTTTCTAGCTGAACTTGTGGACAAATATTTCATATAAAAGGAGAACATTTTTAGATTGAAGTTCTCCAAGTTCGTCCTCATTTTTTTGTTTATATTTGTATTTACATTTCTTTTATATTTGTACACTATATATACTGTTTATTTATATATTTATATATAAAAACGGAGATATAGAGAGGTCCTCTAATACATATTATTATCTAGTTCTAATAAGGTTTGTACTAAATATTGTAACTGGTTCTGATTACAACAGGAAAATGTAACATATGTAGTAAAGTCAAAGAATATTAGTTGGATGTACGGGCGTAGGACAACAGTCTCGGTTCGATTCTCCAGAGAAGCACATTCGTGTCAATGAAAAAGAAAAGAGTTTCAAGAAAGATTTGAGAAAAAGAGATTTGGAAAAAGGAATTACAAAAAAGAAAGTAACTAAAGGAAAAAGTAACGAACATGACATCATAATAAAGAAATACATACATGTCCCATAAGAGTGATAAGGTCACGCACTAGCAAGAAGAACTGTTACAAAAAGTGGAGAAGAACAATAAGGTAGGAAAGTAAATGTGAGAGGAAGAGGCTTTGAAATAATAATAAGGAAAAGAGTGACTCATTGGATTGATGTTTTGTTATGACCACGTGGATCAGAAGAAGTCGAGAACTAAATGAATTACAAATCAATGAAACAATAATTGTCTATTATTTTGTGTTTTCGTAACTGCAAGAACGTGTTTCCACGTTAGTAAGACTCATGAGCAATTTTCTATTGTATCGAGGGACGCCTCATTGTGATACAATAATTCAAGACTGAAAAGTAGTAGAATTTGTTACTACTGAAATTTGAGGTTGTAACGCAGCAGGATCAGTTATAACTGGGACTTGAGGTTGTGAATCCTCAATAGTTTGTCTATTAGTATTATCTGTCATTATGAAATAACTTATTGGTGTGTATAAGCGATATCAGACAGCCTACTCATTTTATTATATAATATATATAATACACTATATATATATGTTCACATAGAGAATAGTAATAATATACAAGGAGAAATAAAAATCTTTATTTACTCTTTTTATAAAAAAATTTTTTTTTTTTTTTTTTTTTTTTCGAAGAACATAATTGTTGAGTCTGGTTAATTCTCAACAAAGACAAGTTTCATTAGACAATTTCTGATTCACATGTGGACATATATAAATAGGCAGGATATCCGAGTAGATTCACGACTTTTTGAGTTTATAAGAATCTTGTTTCACTTATAATTCCTTTATGTAATTTATATATATTTTATATAGAAGTAGATCAAGACAAGATAGGGAAACAAGCCCAGTATATAGTTATATAGTCTTAGAAGAGGAAAAGTCTATCTTAACCTTTTCTATTTTAATATTATACTTTATCTAACCCTATATTCCAACCAGATATTTTACAGAAAATGTATTTTTGGTTCCTTGGCCCAGTTGGTTAAGGCACGGTGCTAATAACGCCGGGATCAGCGGTTCGATCCCGCTAGGAACCATATTTTTGTTGAGAACAACTTTTTTATATATACCGAAGTATAAGATGCTTTTATTCATACACTAACGGCTCAACTCTAGTTTTTGTTTAGAGTACTGTTGAAGAACTTGGATTCTGTAGATAAACCATAAAAATAAATATATTAGATAGATAAATAATAATTATACCTATGGGTGAAGCTCTATATCTATATATCTATATACCTGTGTCTCTATCTAACTATATTTGTTGGTACATAAACTATGTACATGTATACTCTTCCTAATCCACGTAATCATAAGTTCATTTCTTAAGTTAGGTACAGCAGACTGGGCAACTCGACGACGACGTAAATAAAAAAACAACACTGATGTTCCGTCACCCTCACTGTAACATGATTGTAAAATTAGAGTCCACTCTTACTTTTTCCCAGATACTGCTTTTTGAAGTATAGGTAGTTATCAAAATAGCATTTTAGTTGGTTAATATTGAAAGAGGTGTAACTCCCAAACAAGAAAGTAGTATGAAGTTAATTCTGTTTCAAAACACTTTTTTATCTGTTGTAACAAAAGATATAGACTAGGTCCATATATATCTCTAACGTTTATACTAGTCCAGTAAAGAGAAACATTTTCTGCTTAAAGAATAGGCTGGGACATAGGCTTTTAGGTAACAATAATACTATTCAAATACGTAATGTAGATAGTAACACAGATGGATATATTGACCAATAACTGAGTATGTTATTTTACATACCTAGAACCATTGAAAAATACACTAATGTAATAATAACGCTGCTCTTCACTTTGATTGTTCGAAGAAGAAAATGATTATTAGTGTCAAAGTAAAAATATTAATGAAGGTACACAGTTATTCATGGTTGTTTCTGTATTAATACCTTTTATTTTAAACGATAAGTTTTTTTCCTCCTGGTTAATAAAGAGACTATTTTTGATATTATATTTTTCTGCTAAATCTACTCTAGAGAAATATGATATACCTTTAAGCAAAATAAAAACTTAAAAATGTATCGATATCATATGATTATCCAATTCGGTAACAAATATACACACGAATTATTTAGTATTCATTTTTTCTTTTTTTAGTTTAGTTTTAGTTCCAGTATCTAGAATTACATGGTTAAACATAAAAGATTTTATTTTTTTAAGCCCTTTATTTGGAATAATTAGGAAATAATCAAATTTAATATTATGTTCTATTAGGTGATACTATACATAGTTTAGAAGCTATACTTAAAAAATATTAGAGATCCAAAGAAAATATTTATCTAAATCATTTTCTATCTTTCCTTTTACCAGATTTTCCTGGTTTTTTACCTCTTTGGCTTCGTTGTTGATCTTTAATACGATCTTTTTGTGTCTTCTTATATAGTCTACCACCTGCTTCTAGTGCTTCTTCTCTCTTTCTCTTCTTGCTATTAACGGTTTTTTTGTGTTTGGCTAATACATTAAGTACTTTCGCATTCTTTTTCTCAGCTTCAGTTTGGAACCATGTCCTCTTAGGTCTTGCTTGAATTTCTTCCTTATATTTCAACATGTTTTCACCCTTCTTTAATTCCATCTCAGCTCTAAGTATTTCCTTCTCTTCCTTTTCTTCGACCAAGATTTCTTCAACAGTGTCTTTAGATTTCTCAACCAACTTGTTAATTTCTTCTACTTTATTCCAATCAACATTTCTACCTAATGCTCTTCCACCGTTATTATTTGTTTGATTTGTATCCTCTACACTTCTTATAGCCGCTCTAACAATACTTCTTTCTTGAGATGATTCACCAACGAAAGTGACGGAACGACCTTCTCTACCTGCTCTTGCAGTACGACCAACTCTATGTAGATAGATTTCATATGTCTTTGGCATATCATAATTAATAACGACTTCAATCTTTGGAATATCTAAACCTCTAGAGGCTAAATCTGTACATATCAAAACTGGAACTTCAAGACTCTTAAATTTATTAACAGAAGCTAAACGTTGTTCCTGTGTTAGAGAACCATGCAATTCTGCTACACTCATACCTAATAAACCTAAAACGATTCTTAATCTGTGTGCAGTTTCTTTTCTTGCAACAAAGACAACAATTCTCTTTTGTCCCTGTGGATCCAATTTTCTTAACAAACTAAATAACAAAGCTGGCTTCAAATGATCCCTTTTACGAATACGAACAAATTCTTGAGTCAATTTCGATGCAGCTTGTTTAGGTGGATCGATCATAATTCTAACTGGTTTCTTTAGAGATAATGATACTAATTGTTTAATCTTAGAATTCATTGTGGCGGAAAATAACAATGTTTGTCTTTTACTTGGTAATAATGTCATGATTTCCTTTAATTCATCTTGAAAACCTTCTTCTAACATTCTATCGGCTTCATCAAGAACTAAGATTTCTACTGAATCAACATTAAACGAGGCGGAATTTCTAATATGATCAATAAATCTACCTGGCGTGGCAATAACGATATCAGGTCTTATCTTTAAAGCTTGTTCTTGTTGTCTTAAGTTCAACCCACCAACTGCAAGACCGAATGTTAGACCACTAACAAATTTACCAATTCTTTTAGCTACGTCAGAAATTTGAATGGCCAGTTCACGGGTTGGAGTCAAGACGACGACTCTTGTGGATGCAATTTTACTTGGTTTAAATAAAAGACGTTCGATAATTGGAATCATGAATGCAGCTGTCTTACCTGACCCAGTAACGGCACCTGCGATGATATCTTTACCTAATAAAGCAATTGGGATAGTAGCACTTTGAATTGGAGATGGTTTAACATACCCCAATTGACTTAGACCCTTTAATACAGGACGTGATAAGGACAATGAATTGAATGTTTTATGAACTTGTTGTTTAGCTTCTTCAGCTTCAGCTTCGGAGGCATAAAATTCAGCTTTAGCTTCAGCCGAATCATCATCATCATCCTCGTCTTCCTCCTCATCGTTTTCTTGTTCATGCTTACCTTCGGTGTTACTAGAGATATTCTCATCATCCTGATCTTGAATAGAATCATTTTTAGAATTCTCACTTTCATCATCATCATCATTATCATTGTTTATTTGGGCACCCATACCGAAACCATCCATAGCCAATTCATCATCATCATCGTCACTTCCCTTTTGGTTTTCCCCCAGGTCTGACCCTTCTTCTTCTTCTTCTTCTTCTTCTTCGCTATCAGATTCAATATGAGCCATTTTAATCAACCCACCTTTCCTTCTAATTATTTTATCTAAATCAACATCCTTATTATTATTATTATTATTATTATTAATACTATTTGCGACATCACCATCAAAATTCCAACCCTCAAACTTTGTATCGTATTGATTTGAATCATCATCTAAATCGAATGTAAAATCAGCATCAATATCTTCATGGACATCCTCATCCAAAACCTCACTATGCTTCTTGTTGTTGTTGTTTTTCTTCTTCTTCTTTTGTTGTTTGGATCTGATAGTACCGACCACTTCAAAAGAACCCGGTTCCTCATCAGATAGATCCAAATCTGGAACGTCTTCTTCACTGTCACTGATAGTTGGAATGAAATCCAAAGTATTGAACTTTTTCATCTTATAGGATTACAAAAATGGTGAAACCAAATAAAAAAATAAAAAAAAAGAGATAGAGAGGGAGAGAGAGAGAGAGAATTAGCTGAATAGAATGGGGATGGAACAAATATATTCTGATTCGGGTTCCGACTGTTGTGTTTGTTTGTTTGTTTGTTTGTTTGTTTGTATGTTTTGTATCTTAGCTTTCTCTATTGCTTCGATTGTAATAAAATGAATAATTTTTCAACTCATCGGAAATTGAAAGGAACAAAAATTCTCGATGGAAAAAAACAAAAAAAAAAAAAATTCCATGGGGAAAGGGTTACCCTCACAAAAGCTAATAATACAGAGAATTACCATAAAAACCTGACATTATTATTATTATTATTATTATCAAGAGAACGACTGGTGTTTCATCAAATAGATTCCTTTGTATAATTATATATATTTATATTTATATTTATTTATACCTTTCTCTGTTAAGTAGAATGTATGCTTCTTACGTATGTATAATATGAAATATTCAATGGAACAACTCAGTATGTTTGAGTTTGAAGATGACTAATCTAGCCAGACATATAGAGCCCTCCCTCCCCCTCCCCATTTTGACTGGAAGTAGTACGATAAGGAATGTATAAACATATTGTATAAATATATTAGTCTCTGTTTCCTTCTCTTTCTACTTTGTTTCTTACTCGCAGATCTCGGCATTCTCCGATCGATTTTCTCTATTTATTCATGGATGGGGAAAAATAAATAAATAAATAAATAAATAAATAAATAAATAAATGAAAATTCAACATTTACACACAGACTTACAGTACATTTAAAGCCATCTCAAAGAAAAAAGAGAAGAGTTGAAAGGAACGAAAGCTTTAAAAGTTTGTGGATCCATTTTCTTCTTTCTTCTATCGTAATATTTTCATATATATACTGGTCATCTTTTTTTTCTTTTTCTTTTATAGTTTAGATTGGTCTTCACTTTTCTTATTACTATCATCTGCACAACAACAACAACTACTACTAATACTACTACTATTACTACTACTATTTGAATCATTGATATTATTGTTTACATGGATTCTAACAGTATGGATGCAGAATTTGCATCTATAGTATCTTCTTTAAATACACTATCCAATCCACAGTTATCTCAACAACATCAACAATATTTACATGGGTTTACTGCTACTACTACTACTACTACTAAACAATTAGGTGGGTTTAGAAGTTCAAGTTTAAATATAAGTGATAATGAATCAGATCTTTTGAGTCAATGTTCATCTTCTTATTTGGATCAGCAGCATGTTAGTAATAATAATAATAATAATAATAATGTCTTTGGCTTTGGCTCCTTTGCTTATGATAAACAAAATACATTTTCTGTTGGTACTACTCCTGCTTATACTACTACTACTACTAATAACCCTTCTTCCATTTCCTCTTCTTCTGCTACTCGTACTTACTCTAATAATCTAAATATTAACACTTTCAATTCAAATGATTTAAATTCACCATTTAATCATCTTCTTCATCCTATTCAAAATATCACTACAACTAATAATAATAATAATAATCCTTCAACTGTTGGGTTTTTCGAAAAATTGGGTAAATCTTTAATTGAAGGTACAAAACAATTGGAAAATGAAAATTCATTACTTAATAATAAAATTAATCAAAACGTTTGGATTGATCCTTCTTTGTCCCCCTATCATCATCAACAACAACCACAACCACAAAATAATAATAATAAAAGTAATACATACAATAATTCTACTGTGGTACTACGCACTAATGAGGATCCCTTAGATCCCTTTCAGAAGAACAACCAATCGAACTCTTCATCTCCCTTCTCTTTCAATCATTCCATCTTAAATAATGGACTCTTATATGGTAACTTCCCTCAGTTTCCCATATCATCCTCAAATACTGGTTTCCCTCAAATGTATCGTTCTCAGATTTCAAACCATATGACACAAAACAACAGTAACAATACTCTGTCCCTACATTTTCCTGATAATAGTCTACCTGTAAATAATAACAATATAATAGAATCAAATATTCCCATCATAAACAACATTTCAAATAACATTGGCATTACTGACAATTTACATGGTTCAAATAATAATAATAATAGTAATAATAATGTGGGTTTAAATGGTTTGCCAATGATGTTCATGCCTCCTCCTCCTCCGTCTTCTTCAAAGTATCCAAATAAAACATCGTTTGTAAATAATAAGCATACTAAGTCTAAGAATAACCATGACGATACTAAGAAAACTAACCTGTTGGATTCACGTCATTTTTCAAATTCCAACAATGTCTCAACTAATTTAGGTAACCCATACTTAGATCCCCATACCGCCACGTCCACTTCCACCACCACTCCAAGTTTCATTAATAAATTGAATAAGAATACATTCAACAACAACAACAACAACAACAACTTGCGTACCGATGAGCCAACAAAACATAAAACATCTGTCCCTATGCCACAAAATTCTAATTACCATCGGTCTCCGTTATTAGAAGAGATTAGAAATAACTCCGATAATAAATATACTCTAAGGGATATAGTCGGTCACACTTTAGAATTTTGTAAAGATCAGTATGGTTCAAGGTTCATTCAAAGGGAGTTGGCTACCGCTGGATCCTCGGAAAAGGAAGTCATATTCAATGAATTAAGAGACCATGTATTGGCTCTATCTAATGATGTCTTTGGCTACTATGTGATTCAAAAATTTTTTGAATTTGGCACCCCCACACAAAGAAGTGTCTTAGTGGAGAACTTTAAGGGGAAAATGAAAGATTTCTCCGTTCAAATGTATGCATGTCGTGTTATTCAGAAGGCTTTGGAATTCATTAAACCTGAAGAAAGAATCATGTTGGTTGCCGAATTATCTGATTGCGTCCTAAAGATGATTAAAGATCAAAATGGTAACCATGTGATTCAAAAGGCAATCGAGTGTATCCCTATTGAATTGTTGCCCTTCATCCTTAATTCATTGACTGGCCACATCTACCATTTGTCTACACATTCCTACGGTTGTCGTGTTATACAAAGACTATTGGAATTCGGTACAATCAAGGATCAAACAGTGATCTTGAATGAATTGAAAGATTTCATCCCATATCTTTTACAAGATCAATATGGTAATTACGTGATTCAACACATTTTACAACATGGTTCAGATGATGCCAATTGTTTGCCAATGATTGACACCAAACAAGAGATCATCGACATTGTAGCTGATAATGTCGTCGAGTTTTCAAAACATAAATTCGCATCTAATGTCGTAGAAAAAGTTATCCTATATGGTACAAAGGAACAGAAGGAGTCAATCATTTCAAGGATTTTACCAAGAGATAAAGAACATGCTGCCAATTTGGAAGATAACGCTCCATTGATCTTAATGATGAAGGACCAATTCGCCAATTATGTGGTTCAAAAATTGGTAACTGTCTCTGAAGGTGAAAGTAAAATTTTGATTGTGACTGCAATTAAGGCTTATATCGATAAATTGAATAGCTCGAATGCTTTAGGTAATAGACATTTAGCGAGTGTAGAAAAATTGGCTGCGTTAGTTGAAACAATTAAATTTTGATTGCTCCCCTCCTCCTCTTTTATTACTATTTCCAGTATTATTGATTCCTTTGATCTGTTATATTTTATTTTATTCTTAGCTTAGTCATATATTAAACAACATTTTGTAACATAAATAATTCGAAAAGAATACGATTTAGTTAATTTTATTTTATTATTGTTTTCACTAATATTAATATAGTAATTGTACACTTTCGTCTATACATATATATATATATAAACTGAAATTATGAATTATATTCTTCAAACAATCTTAAAGAACTTCATATGAAGCTATCTGGATAAATCATAAATGTCATTATGGAGAGATATACATCTCGAGAAACGAAATGTAAACTTCCCAATAATCGTTTTTTTTTCCTTGTGTGTATTTTTGCACACATATTCCTATTTACTTTCTCATTTTAACCAACCAAAGCATAACTAAAAGTCCATGCCATCACAAACCCAAGTAATTCTCTAACAAGTTGCTCAAATATCAAATCGTTAATCACATTACCATAAAATCTAGATGGTTTCCCTTTACAAATGAAAAGGACATAGAGAATAATACATCCAAAATATATTATGAAAAAATTACGAAATCCAGCAAGAGACTCATATTGTAAAATCCCTGTCACTGTACCACTAATTAATGCTATTTTATCCATCAAATTTATATACATATTCTTATTATAGTTCATATTATCCATATTTTGCAACGTGGAGGCAGAAGTGGCACTATTCATATCCACTGTTGAAGTTCCATTCTCATCTACCTTATTAACGTCCATTTTATTTTAATTTTTAATTTTTTATTACTATTTTGATTCAGTTCTTTCCAGATAGAATATATTTTGATGACAAAAACTCAACCACTAAACCACTCAAAAACTTTCTTATCTTCTCCAATCAACCCGTAACTTTGTTTTCTTTCCAATTAAATAATATATAGATATTAATTGCAAATTCTACTACAGTCGATGTAGCTAACTATTCTAAACTGCCTATATAAAAGTATTTTTTTTTTCTTTCTTCTCTCTTTTTATCGACAGATGTTCATTAAATTGTTTCTTTTCCTCTTTAAAGTTTTGAAATTCTGGAGGTAGAAAATTTTCAAGTGACTCTGAAAAATTTTATTTTTAACAAAAAAAAAAAATAATTGAAGATATTATTTGAAAAGCTTGTGGTAATCACTATGTTGAAACAGATGGTCGTCTCACTTGTTTCATCCCCATTCTTTACATATGGTGAAAATTTTCTCTCATCAACTCATCGTTGATTTTAATAAGCAGTAACTATATATTATTAATTAAAAAAAAAAAAAAAAAAAAAAAACGAAAAGAAATGCCCACTCA
The DNA here is from genome assembly GCA_017347545.2 of Arxiozyma slooffiae. Classification (NCBI taxonomy): domain Eukaryota; kingdom Fungi; phylum Ascomycota; class Saccharomycetes; order Saccharomycetales; family Saccharomycetaceae; genus Arxiozyma; species Arxiozyma slooffiae. Next base: position 109,657 of record JAFHAQ020000002.1, on the reverse strand, counting down.
GTTAGAAGAATTGGTCAGTTTTTTACATTCACCGCAACCGGCAGTAAGACAAATTGCCTTAGATAACTTGGTTGGTTTCAGTTCAGGTCCATCGGCTTCTATTTTTAAATATGACAATTGTAGAGCAATCCAAGATTTGAAAGAATTAGCCAAAGAAAAATCAAAGATTTTAGTCCAACAATCAGTCACCATTTTAGTTAATTTGTCAGGTGATCCAGAATTGAGAAGACTGATTGCTAATGATCCAGATTTTATCAGATATATTGCTTCCAAGATTTGTGATCTATCAAATACATGTGCAGATATCATGTGTATCCTTTTAAGTAATATGGCTAAAGAAGATGTTATTACAAAGATCTTTGACATGGAAAGAATAATTTTCGATCATGAAAAGGACTCGAATGATGGCAAATCTATCTTTGGTAGTAATAAAGTCATGGATTGTTTAGTAGACTGTTTTGTTAAAGGTTATGATAGAAAACTAAATAAATATGCTAATTTCGATTATCTAGCTTATTTTTTTGCGGATATTGCGAGATTTAAAAGAGGTAGAGAATATTTCATTCATAGGCAAGACTATGATGGTGTGGTACCACTTTCTAAATTGTTAGTGTTCACAGAAAAGTACGATTCAAAGACAAGAAGAGAAGGGGTAGCCTCTACTATTAAAAACTCATTATTCGATTCGGCGACTCATGAAAGATTATTGAAAGATGAAGATATTAATTTACTACCATACATTTTGTTGCCTATCGTAGATGGTAAGGATTCTGAACTTGATGAAGAAGAGATGTTTAACTTACCCGATGAATTACAACTATTACCAGAAGACAAGAAAAGAGATCCTATACCAGCTATTATATGTGCCCATTTAGAGAGTCTTTTACTTTTATGTACTACAAAGGCTGGAAGAGAATATTTGAGAAGCAAATCTGTGTATCCATTAATTAGAGAATTACATAAAAATGTGGAGGATGAAGATATTGGAGAATTATGTTATAGAATTGTTAACATGTTAATGAGGGGTGACCCAGATGTTGACACTTTTGAAGAGATGCCATCAAAGAGTGCCGAGACTGAACCAAATGATGTTGATAAGAGTGAAAATGAGAGCGATGAGGAGGACGATGATGCTATGATAGAGGTCGCTTAAGAGATATGTATCATATGATAGAGATAATAATGTTCAAAAAAAAAAAATGGAAACGAAAAGGAAAAAAACAAGCTAAACATTTATAAACTCTTATAATATATAATTTGATCATGTGTAATATTATATCATTGTATGACATGAAGATTTTGTTCTTCTAATTTACAATTATTGTAAACCAAATAGATATAGTATAAATAATTTTAAATATACGATTCATCTGTTAGTTCTATTTTCAATATTGCTTTCAACCTGTGTAAAAAAAAAAACAATAAATAATAGTGACTACGAGAATTTCCCTCGCATGTATGCATATAACTCGGCCAGAAATATTATTTTATTATATTGTTTCATAGGCTCTTAATTCACCCAAAGAAATTTTATAAAACTATTTATACCTATTTTCAATTTATTTCCTGTTTTCCTGTTTTCATTTACGAGTTTACTTTTTCAATTCCATATGTTCATTGTCAACTTTTCTACAAAGTTTTTTAACAATTGCAAACATTAGTTTCTTATTTTCTGGACCTGGGAATCTCTTTCTAATAGCTCTACCAAATTCTTTAACATTCACTTTGCCATCACCAATTGCATCTCTGATATCTTGTTCTGTAATTAATGATATTTTAGCATCATTATTTTCAGTTTTAACCTTTTTAGATTCCGGTTCCTCCGATTTAACTGACATAGGTGCAGATCCTTTAGCAATACTATCAATATTACTATCTCTTTGACGCTTGGAGGTGTTTGGATTCCATTCGCCTGCGGGGAAATTCATTAATAATTTCTTGCTACCTTTCAATATAATAACGCAGTCCTTAATACTCTTAACTTTTAATTGAGGTTCTAGTTTAGCTTGTGATTTCTCCTTTTTAACTTGAGGCGATTTAGATTTTTTTGATGGAGATTCACTACCTTCTTTACTCTTCGCTTTATCACCATCCTCTTTCTTTATCTCTGTATTTTCATAATCTGATTCTGACAAATATGGATTAATTTCGTCATCTGATGAATATAATGCTGCTAATTCAGTCTTTTGTAACACTTTTTTAATTCTTTCACCTTCTTCATCTATTTTCTTTTCATTAAATAAATCATCCCCACCATCATCTGGAACTTGCTCATCATCACGAAGACCCATTGCATTTGCTTGTAGCATTTCTTTCCTTATACGTTGTTCAGATTCTTTATTTTCTTGTTCATTACCGTCTATAATTGGGGCTTCTTCATCATCAGCAAATTCTTCATCATAATCTAGTTCATTTTCAGAATTGTCGTTATGTTCGTCTTCATCATCACCACCAATGCCACGTTGATCGGCCACCGCTTTAAGTCTTCTCCTTGTTCTATCATATCTTGTAGTGGTAGTACCAATATTATCCAAATGTTTCATTAACCAACGTGGGACTTCCCCATTCTTCTTATCCATTCTCTTCTCTGCCTCTTCAATTGTCAAAGTTGCATATTTATTTCTTGCAGTGAATTTATAAACTTTGTCTGCTGGAATCATAGTGAAACTCCCATCGTCTTCCACACAGAGTAAAACATATGAATCAGAATTACCTGCTTCGTAAGAACCAACCCACGTATTATAACCATCATAATCTTCCATAACCCACGGATAGAATTCTTCGAATCTCAATTTTTTAGCATTCTCATCTAACACTTTCAGTTGACGTGTCTTACGTTTTGAATTGGCTCTCCTTGCACGTCCACCACCATCAGGTGCCACATCAGCAAATGGGTCTGTGGTTCCAGCTTCAAAAGCGGCGTCTGGATCTTCATGACCATCATATTTAACCATACCCACCTTTTCTGGATGTTCTGATATACCCGCTTCCTCTAATTTTGTAATCATTGGAACTACTTGATCAGTACCTTGTTTATTATCACCGTTGGGTATATTACTATTGTTATTGGAACCAGGAGAATTGGCAGTGTTGTCTGTTGCACTCGTAGTAGATTTAGATGAACTGCCAGTATTATTATTATTACTACCCTTAGCCACAACTGGAGCACCGTGTAACGTAGCAGTCCCTGAAAGAGTAGTATTACGACCACGAGAGGAGTTACCTCTACTATGAGAATGATCATTACGCTTTTCCTCTTCTTGCTTTCTTTTATATTCAGCAATTTCTTTTTGTCTTTGTACAATTTCCGCTCTTGTCAATTGGAACTGTAAATTTCTCGTATCCTTTCTATGTAATCTAATTGGCAAATGGAATGAATTTTTAAAATCGATTTTTTTCTTACTTTGAAATTTTAATAAATGGGTTCTCATATTCTCTAGTTTTTCTTTTGTTGTAGCTCTTAGAGGAAACTCATTGAATTCTTCATTTTCTCTTTTAACGGATGGAATATTATTAGTAGCAATCTCCACACCTAATAATTTCTTTTCTCTTGCTTCAATTTCTTCTGGATCCTCCTTTTTAATATTAAGTGGCATAGAAGACCTTGCCTTTTTGAAAGCTCTTCTGAATCTTTCTCTTTTAATAAAGGGAGATACTGTACCCCTACTGCCGTTATGGGCAGAACGTCTAGAAACTGACATTATACTATTCCTTCTGTAATACTTTATAGTATAATGTTCTTTTCCTTTTTCTTCTTCTTCTTCTGATATTCCTTATTAATAGTTTAAGTGGAACAAAATGTATATGTAGTTAAAATACTAATGATATTTAACTGTTAATATTCAGACAATAATAATGCTATACACTCTCGGATAGACAACCAGTCAAATATCACTATACAGAAAACAATTACAACAACAAAAACAAAAAAAAAGTAAGTAAGTACTCGATCACCTTCTTTTTTTGTGTGTTTGTTTGTTTGTTTGTCTGTTTAACACAACGAATATCACTAATCAATAACCTAATACTATACGTCCCTAACCTGCTTCTCTTTCCTTTTCACCAAGAGATACATCCTTCTGCGTTTAAATAGAGATTTACACTCTTGTTTCTATATCAAAATGGGTGTTTAACGTTTTTAACATCCACTTCTCTTCTTACATCATTGTTCACGAAAGATGGAAAAAAAAAGATAAAAAAATGTCACATGTGATTACCCTGAAGGGCACGTGATTAGTAGTTACCCAATTAGGAAATTAATTAAAGGAAGAGTTATTACCCAAAAAGGAAACTTAAGTGCCAGAATTTCATCATTAACAAAAAAAAATTGAATCATTTTGAAGAAGAAGAAGAAGGTAAAGGGGTACACTAAGTATTGGTGCAAAGCCTGGGAGAAACAGTGATGAGCAGGAAGAAGAGACTTATTTGGATATAGATATATATAAAGGTATTATTCTATTTAGATTAAATATATATAAACAGATGGTACTTACAATTACTGAATTAATAAAAATACCCCACCAAAAAAAAAAAAAAATAGAATAACATATTTATATATACATATCTTTATTTGATTCAAATAGTTGCTATTTAATAAACTACCAGAGATATAGTATTGTAAGTCAAAATTGTTTGTGATATAGTGGGGAAAAAAAAAAGACAAATACCAATAAAATGAGCGTGAATTTGAATGATCAAAATGATTTTAGACTTCAAATACGATCTACTTTAATGTCTATTCATGATATTGATTATTTTAGAAATGTAAGAGATCCGACAAAGAGAATGGAAATGGATCGCGTTTTGAAACAATTCGTATTCAAGTACCTTTATTTTTTGATCACTGATTCAGGTAAATATTTAAAATCCTTATTCCCCAATAAACACCTATATGTTGTCAATTTAAATCAAGTCTTTGATGTCAACTTTGTGACAGATTTCTATAAGATTAGTTTCAATTCAGTGGATAAGAATCACATGGCTAGACATAAAGGTAGAAATTGTGGAAGGAAATTTAAAATAGGTGAACCTTTGTATAGATGCCAAGAGTGTGGGTATGATGATACTTGTGTACTGTGTATTCACTGTTTTAATCCAAAGGACCATGAAAACTATCATATCTATACTGATATTTGTGATGATTTTACTAGTGGTATCTGTGACTGTGGTGATGAGGAAGCATGGCATACAAAATTGCATTGTAAAGCTGATGAAGAAGACAAAAGGGAAAATAATAACACTACTGATATTAATAATACTGATAATGATGAAATTATGACCGATACTTCAGATATTAATATAGATAGAAATAATAAAAATTTTTTATATAATGAAAAACTTTTTGAAATCGTATTAACTGAAATTTTTGATTATTTTATTGATGTATTTAATCAAAGTATCGAACCTCTACCAACATTTACCTCAGATATAACGTTAAAGTTAAAAGAAATGATTCAAAATGATAATAAAGATTTGATGTATAAGTTTCTAAATGATTTGAGTTATAGAAATATTAAAATTGAACCAAAAATTGGGAAACCAGAAGGTTATACAGTAATGGTTTATAATGATGAATATCATAATTATTCTCAGGCTACCACCGCTTTAAGACAAGGTGTTCCTGATAATATTCATACTGATATATTGACAACGAATATTGATGGTGAAGGCAGAGCAATGTTGAAGTGCTCAGAAGATATTCATTCTTTAACCGATGGTTTCTTTGCTGTTCAAACTAATGGGTTAAGTGCTACTTTAATATCTTGGATTGAATATATTCATCAAGAGGCTTGTAAGTATATTATTCATTGGTGTAATCATTGTTTAAATATTCCAAATTATGATTTTCAAACAGTATTTAGAGAAGCACTAGGTAAAGTTTTGTGTTCAGAATATTCTTGTTATAGAGAAAAGACTAACATGTACGATAAAATCTCAAAATATTTTGAAAATAAATTGACATCTGCAAACCCATATAGATGTTTAGATTCTTCAATCCTTAATGAGGAAAATAGAATTCCTATTGGTCACCATAAGAAAGTGTCTCAATCAGATTTATTTTCCATCTCCAATTCTTTAAATAAAACAGATAAAGTAATGTCCAAAAAATATGCAAACTCAAGACTTCAGTATATTTTATATTTTGATAACAGATATTGGAAAAGATTAAGAAAAGATATTCAAAATTTGGTTATTCCAACATTATCCTCATTATTAACTTATAAATCGGTCTTTTGTGAACAGTTGGTTCAAATATTCAATCATATGACAAGATCAATAATGTATATGGATAGAGAACCTCAATTAACGGCATTGAGAGAATGTATTGTTCAATTATTTACTTGTCCTACTAACGCATCAATGATATTCAATCATCCGGATGGTTATTTTATCGATATTCTATGGTCTATTATTGACATATTTGTTGATTTTTGTAAGTTTGAAGATGGTTCTTTAATATGGCAAAAGGTACAAAAATCTAATCCAACTATGAGTTATAGTATATCGTTCAAACAAGGATTATACAATGTTGAGACTTTATTAAGCAAATTAGAGGATCCGGATATCATTATGCGACCAATGGAATTTATATCTTTGGTTACCGTGTGTAAGCTTTTCAATGGTGCATATAAAATCAAACGTAAGGAAGGAGAACATGTTTTGCAAGAAGATCAACATTTTATTCCCTATTTAGAATACACCACAACTATCTATTCCATTATCCAAATATTTGAAGATAAATTGATTCATGAATCCTGTTCCCAGCAACTCTTATTAAATTGTATTAGTTTACTGAACACTTTTTTGAGTCACAAATCTTTAACATATAAATTAGTAAATGATACCCATGAAGTAGTTAAATTTGTGGTCAGTAAGGATAGAGTTGCATTTATGAATCCAGTTCAAACATTGTTTTCATTTTTGATTGAAAAGGTTTCATTAAATAATGCGTATGAGGCTATAACGTATTCTGATGCATTTCCAAGCCCAAATCCTGGGGAGATATCTTCTGAAAGGAAGTCTGTGTTTGATTTTCTAAAAATATCTGATTTTTCATTACGTTCCATTGTTTTATGTTCACAAATTGATATTGGATTCTGGGTTAGAAATGGCGTTTCTGTGCTACATCAAGCTTCATATTACAAAAAGAACCCTAAATTGAATTCATATTCTAGAGATATTCATTTATATCAACTATCATTTTTATGGGAAACAGATGATATTCCTAGAATCATCTATAATATGTTAGATAGATGGGAAATATTAGATTGGTTTACAGGTAAAGTAAGATATGAAGATACTGTATACAAGGATAGAATATCATCTTTGATTCAGCAATTTATCACCTTTGTTTACCAAATATTATCGGAGAGACAATACTATCAAAAATTTGAATCCCAAGAAGAAAGGCAAATGACTTTTATCAAAAATGCCATTATTTATAGTCTATATCAAAGGCCACTATCTTACTCAAACCTTTTAAGACTCATCCCTGATTATTATACAGAGAATGTTGCAGATTTTGATAAAGCCTTATATGAAGTATCAATCTTCGTTGAACCAAAGGGATTGGCTGATAATGCTGTATTTAAATTAAAGAACATTTATTACAGTAAGATCGATCCTTTAAGATTATCCAATTTAAGAAATGAATTTGAGAATAGCGCAACTATAATTAAAACACATATAGCTGAGACTAAAAAAGAGGATGTTTCAAAGATAATATTACAACCCCAACTAACGTCTCCTAAATATTTGGATATAGATGTTAAACGCCTTGGTGATTTCACACGTAACCCAGTCTTCGTGAAAGTTGTTTATAAATTATTACAAACTTCGTTAGATAAAGGAGATACAACCTATCTAAATGAATTGTTACATTTAATCCATGCCATCTTTAAGGATTATGAACAAGTCAATGGTAAACAAGCCATTCCTGAAGCTTACATACAATTACCAATTTGTAATCTTTTCTTATCTATTGTCAATTCTAAGAGTGCAGTCTTTTCTGAAAGTATCATCAGTAAGGCAGATTACTTATTGGAAAAAATGATTATGAAGAAGCCAGAGGAAATATTTTCTATGTTAACTTACAGTTATGGTAAGGACTGTGTCGATACATACAAAAAACGTAAATTAAATCAAGGTGTTAACCTTGAAGAGACAGAGAGGGAACGAAAGAAAAGATTAGCCAAAAAACATCAAGCCAAGCTGATGGCCAAATTTAATAATTTACAAAGTAAATTTATGAAAGAACATGAAGAGACTTTCAAAGAATCAAACATAGAGGAAGATGGTGATGTTGATATGGTACATGGGGAAAAAATTGTAGAAGACGAGGAATTTAGTTGTTCGTTGTGTCAAGATAATACATCCTATGATATCTTTGTCATTCCAATATACCAAAATTACTCGCCAGTCTTTCGTCCTTCAAGTATTCCGAACTCACATGATTATATGGTACCATGGCATGGCTTTTATAATGACAACAATCCCTCTGGTATGATTCAATCTCAAACTACAATAATGAGTATGAAACAGTTTAATAAAGATAATTCTAGAAAAGTCTTTGTTTCTTGTAATCATCATATCCACTATACTTGTTTCAAAAGGTACGTACAAAAGAAGAGATTTTCGTCGACGTCATTTATATGTCCACTTTGTCAAACCTATTCAAATTGTGTTATACCAATCTTTCCTGGAGTAGTATTTTCAAAGGAAATATCAAAAAGTTTAAATATAGAAGATAGTGATGATCAACCATTAACGTTGGATTGTTTGTTGACACAAAAGTGTTCTTTAGACATGTTAACAAAAGCTCTGAAACCTATAAGTGGCAACGATGATAAGACTCTTTCTTCTATTTTTGAAATGATTTTTAAGGACTCTCATTCGTTCGATAAAGAGATATCAAGGAGTGAGAATTTCAACAAGAACAATACTTCTGTTATATTAGCAAACCACTGGGCAAATACTGTATCTATGTTAGAGATCTCATCACGTTTAGACAAAGACACTAATCGTGACTTTTTGAATAACAAAGAACAAAAATTCAAAACTTTAAGGAATATGTTATTAACCATAATTTTAATGTATAATATTGTCGGAAAACCAGATGACGATTTTGAACCATATAAAGAATCCATTCATCTTGTGGAAAATAAAGTGTTCCAAGATATTGTACGTGGTGCATTATTTGTTAATAATGGTCAACCTTTGAAACAAATTATAACAGATAAAATATCAGACTATATTAAAACGATTATAAAGAGATTTGTTACCAATGATCGTTTTATTAAACAGACAGTTAATCTTCCTAAAGAGGCTCAGTTTTATCATTGTGATGAAGGTGTGAAACGATTATTGAATAATTTATTTGGTGATAGAGTAGTGAGTCAGGAAAGTTATGATTTAGTGTACACATGCATTTTAAGGCATTTAAGACCTACATTGAGAAGATGTTTAATAATGTTTAAAGTATTTTTTAACTTGATTAACGATAGCGATTCTGAGAAATTTATCTTAGGTGATATGGATTTGGAGAATATTCCTGATAGTTCAGAAGATTATTTGCCACAATATATTGATAAATTGATCAATGTAACTACAGTAGATGAGAATTTCCCACAACTGTTAACTACTGTTGATAATGACAAGGGATTCATAAGAGATTTTGAAGAATATCCGATTGAATATTGTGGTATAATTAAATTGGTTAATCTTTCAGAATATTTAAATACATACATTACAAAGACACATGAAATGAGATTGCGTGAAGAAAATGAACATGTCAAGAACAGTAGAAACAGATTAGATTTCAAGATCTGCCTGACGTGTGGTGTGAAGATCCATCACACGATTGAACACCATGAAATGACGCGTCATTTGATGAGAAATTGTTTCCAGTCCTTTGGTGTCTTTCTATTACCAAACACATCTGAAATATGTCTTTTACTGACTACGCCGCCTTCACATATTTTTATATCGGCACCATATTTGAATTCACATGGTGAGGCAGGCAGGAATGCGATGAAACGTGGTGATTTGACTAAATTGAGTATGATCAGGTATGAACATTTAAATAAGTTGTGGATCAATAATGAGATTCCTGGATACATTAGTAGGGTTATGGGTGATGAATTCAGACTATCTATATTATCTAATGGGTTTTTATTTACATTCAATAGAGATCCAAGAGCAAGACGTGTACCATTTGTGAATAATGGAGATAGTGAAGAAGATGAAGACATAAATATGGAAGATGAAAATTATGATGAGGATGAAGTTAATGTCAATGGTGAAGACTACAGTGAGAGTAATAATAGTAGTAGTGACGATGAAGGTGGAATTATGGGACGTAATGGAGAAACAACTACAATGGGGGATGTAGGTAATTTCTTCCAAATTTTTGATATTCTGCGTAACGGACCAAATGGCAATAGAGACATGCCTGAAGGCATTGAATTGACAGCTCCATTTTTCGAATTATTGGAAGAACCTCAATTCCAAAATGGAGGTATGCCACCACCTCCTGATACATTGAATAATGAAGAAGACTCTGATCAAGAAGAAGAAGAGACTCCAGATAATGAAGAACCAAACCATGAGTAGTAAGTGATATTATGGATTTCTAGAAGGCAGATCAAGCAAGTCACTTATGTGAAGAGTCATTAAGCACCAAATATCTACACGTATATACAAATACACCCTTTGAGTCTCTTTATACTTTTCTAGTAGAGCATTTAAGGGACAAATCCATAGTAATAAGATGTGTATATATTTAGTGTATTGTTATCGATATATATATATATATATATATATTATGGATTAGTGGACAGCTATACAAGTTAAATAAATAAATAAATAAATAATGTTTAAAATTTGTTTGAAGATTTAAACTTAGAGAACCATTTCTCTCTAAAAAAAAACCAAAAGATAAAAAAAAGAAAAGGTGTTAATAATGTAAAAACAAAAAAAAAAAATACTTGTATCAATACATTAGTAATAGCAAATAACAATATTTAACTCTTAATCTCATTACCTATATGTTGTATTATATATGTCTATGTTTTGTTTTCCCTCTCACTTTCCCAATATACCTCTTATTATTTTGAAGAATCGCCTGTATCCCAACCACCACCACGGTTGCTAATGGCAACAAGAGCTATTTCCAGATACGGTAATATATGAAAACAGGAGATATGCTCTTGTTTTGTCTTCAAAGAGAGAAAGAAAAAAAAACAAAAAGAAACGACGTGTTTTTACCAATCCAATTTTGTAAATTCGAAGATTATTAAACGAACACAATAATTACAGTTGGTGCCAATGTATGCGGTGCAAGGATGTCTGCGGCCCTCGTTCCGTTTTTCCGTGGAGAGTGACAATATGTTCCAGCGTTGTTATGGCAATCCCAAGGGCAAAGAAAACAATACAACAACAACAAAAAGGAAACAGATTTGTTTGTTTTGTTTTGTTTTGTTTGTTTTCGTTGCGAGGTTTGTTGCTATGCAGAATTTCACAGTGATATATATCTCATTACTAAACGGGGGAAAAAGAAAAGAGAAGAGAAGGAAAAAAAATTTTTTTGTTTTTTTGTTGTTTTTTTTATATTTTTCTCTTTTCTTTTCTTTTGGAACTTAAACACAGATTAGTAAACATCATTCAATATAACTTGTACATACTTTTATATTTATTATTTTTATATATATATATATATATAAGGACAAGTTTACATTTGACCCTTTCTTATTTTCCTTTCCTCTTTTTTTTTTTTTCCCTTTTTTGTTTCATTTTCTCTTCCCCATATTTTATATATATTGATATATATATATATATATATAATTCATATTTATTTATTTATTTGTTTACTCTATTTTATTTATTTTTGTTGAATCCAATAAAACCACAAAAAAAAAATAAAAAACATACACAAACATATATTATCATTTAACAATGGCCGAATCCCACCAACAATTCTTAGCTAAGTTTGAAACTTCTCGTAACGCATTAAGAGAATCTGAAAAGGATGAAATCCTATTGATTGAAAACAAACGTAGATTCGTCATGTTCCCAATCAAATACCATGAAATCTGGGCCGCTTATAAGAAAGTCGAAGCTGCCTTCTGGACCGCTGAAGAAATCGATTTGTCTAAAGACGTCGAACACGTGGAATCTCACAAAATCACTGATAAACAAAAGGACTTCTTAGGTAAGTTCTTGGCCGTTCTAGCCGTCAATGAAAAAACAGTTAACCACCACTTGATCGAAAAATTCTCTGCCCAACTACAAAACCCTGAGGGGAAATCCTTCTACGGTTTCGAAATCATGATGGGCAATATCTACGATGAAGTTTACTCCTTTATCATCGACGCCTATTTCAACGGTCCTGAAAATATCGATTTTTTTAAGACCGTTAAGGATAACGCAGATCTAAATGAAAAGATCGAGTTCATCAACAGATGGATCAATGACCCAACCTCTCTATACGCTGAAAGACTGGTCGCTTTGGCTGCTAAAGAGGCAATCTTCCAAGCTGGCTCTCATGCTGCTATCTTCAACCTAGGTAAACAAGGCCTAATCCCAGGTTTCAATAAAGCTAACACAAACATCTTCCGTGATAAAGGTTTCTACACAGACTTCTCCTGTCTTTTATTCGCTCATTTAAAGAATAAACCAGAACAAGAAATCGTCACTAAGATCATCACTGAAGCTGTCGACATCGAAAAGAAAATCTTATCTGACACCCTCAACATTAAGGATTCCGGTTTAGAAGAAAACCAAGTCTTCCAATACGTCGAATTCTTGGCTGACTCTTTATTGTTGTCCTTCGGTAACGACAAATTCTACAACGTCGCTAACCCATTCGAATTCATGGAACAAACTACCTCTATTGGTAAGTCTAGATTCTTCGAAAAACAAGTCTCTGACTTTATGAAGGCTAACCAACCACCACAACAAGTCGCTGCTGCTGAAGCTTTCAATTTCAACGAATCCTTCTAAGAGATGCCTTCATACCATTTTTTTTTTTTTTTGTTTCTATCTTTCTTTTCTTTTCTCTCGTCTCTTTCCCCTCACCCCCTCCGCTCTCAATATTTTTTTATCAATAAATCTAGATAAAATATATATATATACTTTTTTTCTCCCACATACGTAAATTATATAGTAATAATAATAATAATAATAATAACAAAAATAATATATATATATATATATATATATATATATTAACCTTCCCCCCTTTGAAAATAATAATAAATGCAATTCAATGCAAAATAATGTAAATTTGCACGTTTGAATAGAACTTTCATTACATCTATACAAGTAAAATAAAATAAATAATAGTAAGAACAAGTAATATTTTTTTTTTTACGGAAAGAGGTAATGTTTTGATACTATCTTTACTAGTAAAGAATGCATCGCTACTGCTAATGTAGCAAAAATCAGCCAAATCCTACTGATGATATTCATCATAATAGCAAATAAGACACTAAAGGATTGGTTTAAAAGAGAGGAGAGGGGGGAAAACACAGATAATAAATTTCTGTATATATATATATATATATATATTATTATTATTATTATTATTATATTCATTGTATAGTTTTATTTCTCAGTCACCCACTTTGCGGATGGGCCTGAGGGATTCGTGCGGGTTCTTTATCCCGCCAATATTCCTCTCTGTTTGTCGCAAGAAATTCCAAATAAAAACAACACACACAAAAAATAGAATAAAAAAACACAGAAGGAAAAAAAAAAAAAATACAACAATCACACATTTTTTTTTTACATTGGATTATTCGACTTTTGAAATAAAATAAAATAAAGTAAAATAAACAAAAGAAGTGGTGTCTGGTGGGATAGAACTTAAGTGCTTAGATGGCCTCTATTTATTAAGAATTGGTTTTCTATATATTGTAGATTATCCTTTCATCTATTTATTTATTTATTTTGGCTCTTAGTTAACATATTAAATTGGTACCAATTTTTTTTTTTTGTAAAATCTGTGCGTGTGGGTATTTAATCATTTTTTACTGCCCTGATATACACGAGTTAAATAAAAAGATTTTGTGGTGTTGCATATTAGTGATATAAGTTTTATCTATATTGCATAGCTATATCTACATATATTTTTTTTGTTTGTTTATTTGTTTTTTCCCCCCTCAATTTTTTTTTTTTTTTTTACAAGTCAATATTACCACCTTCAATATTCTAATCTAACTACTGCCTCTTTGATTTTCCATTAAACTTATTTCCCTTTCCATTTCTATTTCCCTTCGTGTACCTTTTCATGAAACAAGGTTTCTATAAGAAAAAAGACGCTATTAATCCGCTATCAATGAAGAGAAATCATTCCAACAGAACAAATAACTATAATAATTACGTTCCTAACAGCGGAGATACCGCTAATTCCTCGCCTTCTTTCTTTGAATCTTCAGATACTATGAAACATTACAATGATCGTTTAGATTATTTAATGGTCAATTCAATTGGTCATACAGTTAACGTTACGGTTTCTTCTGGTGTACAATATTCTGGTTTATTGGTAGCTGCCAATCTAGAATCAAAGGACGGAATTGATATAATTTTACATAACCCTGAAAAAATCGGGGAATCGGTAGCTGTTGACGATAATAGTGATAATAGTCATGAAGCTGACAATTCTATTATCGTTGAATCTGATGCGAACCTTCTAATTCATGGGTCTGATGTTATGGAAGTTGAATTGAAGAATATCGATTTCGCATTAGATGATAAATGGAATGATTCTAAAGTCAAAACTACCGGAAGTTTGACTCCTATTGACACTACTAAGGGTAGCAGTGACTCCGTTTCAATCAAGAAACAATCATTTAAGACAGATGTTGACATTTCTGGAGCTACCAAACCTATTATAAAGGAAAGAGAATTACAGAAATGGGTCCCAGACGATACTGCATTAGATACAAATTCCATTAATGCCGACCAGAGTCAATATGAAACTTTAGAGGAATGTTCTGGTCCCTGGGATCAATTCTCTGTCAACGAACAGAAATTTGGTGTTAAATCTACTTACGATGAACATTTCTACACTACAAAGATTAATAAGGATGCTCCAAACTTTGAACAAAGATTGAAAGAAGCTGAAAGATTAGCAGAAGAGATCGAAAATCAAGGAACATCAGGCAATATCCATCTCGCTGAAGATAGAGGTATTATTATTGATGATTCAGGGATGGATGAAGAAGATTTATATTCTGGTGTTGATAGAAGAGGTGATGAGTTATTGGCATCATTGAAGAAAAGTGCTAGTAGTAATATTAAAAAAAATGGTAGCGGTGCTGGGAACAATAATTTAAATGCTGGCAAGAAATATGTTCCACCTGCTTTAAGAAATCAACCTCATCATATGGATCCAGCTATTATTTCATCAACCACGTCTAAAAACATTACTATTCCTGCCGTCAATAATAATACAACAGATGATGAAACCGTTGTTAAAAAAATGGAACAAGATCAAAATAGGAATAATACTAAAGATGAAGAGTTAAAAGTTGACGAAAAGAAATCTGAGAAAGTAGCATCAAGCAATGTTCCAGTAGAAAGTAAGCCTGTTAAGTCTACCATTCCTAGAAAACCAAGTTTACAACATGATTCGGTTATTACTAGAACTTTACATAACCATCACAAATCTGCTAGAGATTCTCCTAAACCAAGAATTTCATTACCATCTACTAAAGAGGCTCAGATTGAAGAGTTGAGAAGATTCTCTGAAAAATTTAAAGTTCCTTATGATGTTCCAAATGATATGAAAAATGTTATCAAACAATCGGACGGTAAACCCTTACCTAAGACAACAAATTCTAAAATTTCGTCAAATGAGAATAATTATGGATCGCAAGTGGATGCAAAGATTAATGCTAATCATCAAAGAAGACGTCAACAAGGTAATTTCTTTGGAAGCAAAAAATCAACTACTGGTAATAAAAAGGAATTATTTAATGAGCATTTCAATTTTTTCCAGAAGGCCAAGGAATTACATGATGAGGAGAAGGACATGGAACCATTCTTTATTGAAAAACCATATTTTACGGCACCGACATGGAATAGTGATGTGGAAGAGTCCTTTAAGAGTTTCTTCCCAGATGAGGCTACAGCTGCCCAACAAGCACAAATTAGATTACAACAACGTCAAATGGCATTTGCTAATAGTATTGGTGTTGCTGGTATGATGGGCATTAATAATAGTATGGCTGCTATGTATTCTGGTATGGTTCCAAATATTACAATGAGTAGTACACCTATGATGGGATTCCACGGTCAAGCAGGTATAAATCCAATGATGAGTGGATTTCCAGGGGGTGGTATGTATATTCCATTCCATCCGCAAGCAATGTTTTATCCATCTATGGGTAATCCAATGATACCCATGTTGGGTGGTAGTGGTGGAGGAAGTGAAGATATAAGATCCAGTTCAACCTCTCAAACTGCATCACCACAAATTCCTTACGTATATATGAACAATGTTGCTCCCTTCGGATACCCTGTCAACGCACCCCCATTCCATACAATGGCAGGCAATTCTAGTACCCATGAAAGTAATGATAATAAGAACAACAACAACAATAATAATAATAATAATAATAATAATAACCACTATCATTACCACCATAACAACGGTCATAATGAACGTAATAGTAGTCATCGTCATCATGGGCATCATGGTTCAAGAAGCACCAGTAGAAATGCGGCCCGTACTTAGCTAAATCAGTGGTAAGAGTGTAAATTAATTAATAAAAAAAAACGAAAAATAAGAATATCTTCTTTTTTCCCATTTTTTTGACAGTTTTATTTTTTCTTAATTTATTCCCTCTACAAGAATAACAATTGGTAATTTAATCGCAAATTCAAAGATATATATATATATATATATATATATTGCACTACTTACTCTCACTCCTTCTCTTTCTCTCTCTCCCTCTCTCTCTATATATATATATGTATACGCAAAAAATATATATAATACTGTTACTGTGTTTACTATTCTTTTTTTTGTATTTTCTATTTAAAATATTTCTCCCTACAACGTTGTCCATAGGCATACACTGTAGGTTTTTATCTGTATAAGTCTGATGATAACTAGTAAAGCAGTTTTTGATCCTAGAATATACAGTACATGGCATATTGAGTTTTCTATCTTTCTATAAACAGCAACACATTACACCTGATTTTGATTTTCTTTTTTATTTTTTTTTTTTTTACAAAATATATTATTATGATAAAGAATAATACAAGATTCAAAAAGTCAGCGGTTCCAATTACTGAAAGGATTGATTATAGACCCAATTGGGTATCGATGTGATGAATTTGTTAGTGACGAACATGATAATTAACCATGTAACGTATAAGTCTAAACAGAGAGAACTGATGATGATGATGAGGGGGAGGGGAGAGAATTTTCCATTATAATAGGAATATCGAATGGGGACCAAATTAAGTCACTTGAAGTCTTTATTACGAAAGTCTAACAGTTTAATAACTGGATTTCTACAAGCGTATGTTTATTTATTAGATTGAATGGATCGAAGATTTTCAAGGATAGAAAATGGAATGAAATTGTAGTATCTAAATGATTCTACCGAATTGTTTGAAACCTTAATGAACAAACTGTAAAAAGAGAAAATGGAGAAATGATTTTACAGTAAAAGCTTAGAGAGGGGGGGGAGATGTAAGGACCACGTATTACCTTCGTTTGATTAATTGAAATGCAGGAGACCGTTTATTTGTCTATTTACCTTCGTTTAAACAACTCCGACCGATGTGGTGAAAATAAAATAAAGTAGAGAAGATTCAGGAAGATCATTAGAAACGGTCACCTCTTATTAAGTGGGTATATTTTGTATACATATATATATATATATATAAACGTGTGTGTCTAATTAATTAGTCTACCAATTCAGTATCAGGTACCACTAGAACTGTTTTTTTTACAATACCATATGTATCTGGTTAACCAAGGAAAAAGAGGGAAAAAAATCAGAAGTAACAAGTAGTAGATGATAACAACAAGACAAAGTAATATTGAGTAGGTCAAAAGAAAAGAAAGGAAAACAAAAAACCAAAAGAGGGGGGATATATATATATATATATATATTCTCTTTACTGTTTATTTAGTCTTGTCTTGCTATATTTTACATGAGGGAACAAAGGAAAGGAAAGAAAACATACCAGCGATATAATAAACCATGACGTTGGAACGATTATAAGATTTGGTTGAATGGTGAGGTCTTTATTATAATTATTATTATTATTACTATCTGTTGCAGTGGTTTACATACAAAAACAAACAGAGGGAAATAAAAAAAGCCTCTAAATGGAGGAAGAAGAAGTCTCGAGGAAAACAAAGAAAAATCTTATATTGTTTTCGATCATAAACGAAATTGTTTAATAAACAACAACAACAACGACAACAACAAAAAAAAATAATGGAAAAAAAAATTTTTCTTCTAAAAACCGTTAATATTGACACATGTGACTTTGTTATAATGGTTAATATCTCTTTGTATGATTCAAACTCATCCACATGTACGCGTTGTGAATGTGTCTTCTGCTTGTACACACATATATAAGCTATGTCCATTTGACATTACAATTTAAATGTAATGGTTGATTACTAATTAATTAAATATTTGTGTTCTTTGTCTGTGTCTTGAGATCTTATCAATAATCTTTTTTTTTTGTTTCGAACAGTGCTTTCTATTAATTTTTTTGTATATCGACACTCTATCTAGTTCAAAGAAATAAACACGACAACATCAATTTAATAATAATAATAATAATAATAATAATAATAATGTCTTTAACTGACGCTGATAACAAGATTACATACGACGCTATCGTCATTGGTGCAGGTGTCATTGGTCCATGTGTAGCTACTGGTCTTGCAAGAAAGGGTAAGAAAGTTTTGATTGTCGAAAGAGAATGGACTCAACCAGATAGAATCGTCGGGGAATTAATGCAACCTGGTGGGGTCCGTGCTTTAAGATCTCTTGGGATGGTTCAAGCTATCAATAACATCGATGCTCAACCTGTCACTGGCTACACCGTCATGTTTAATGGTGAAAAAGTCGATATCCCATACCCATATAAATCTGATGTAGCTCCATTGGTTAAAATAGATGGCTTGGTTCATGACGGTAATGATCAAGTGTTGGATGACAAATACATTAAAAGAAAAGACTTTGAAGACGACGAAAGAGAAAGAGGTGTGGCTTTCGTCCATGGTAGATTCTTGAACAATTTAAGAGAAATTGTTAAAAGAGAACCAAACGTCACTTGTTTACAAGGTGACTGTATTGAAATTTTGAAGAGTGATAAAAACGAAGTCATTGGTGCTAAAGTAGATGTCCCAAATAGAGGTATTGTCGATTTTAAAGCTCATATCACTTTCATCTGTGATGGTATCTTCTCTCATTTCAGAAAGGAATTACATCCTGAACATGTTCCAACTGTCAATTCCTCCTTTGTTGGTATGGCTTTATATGACACTCAATTACCAACAAGTCATCATGGTCATGTCATCTTAGGCGATAAACATATGCCAATCATCGTTTACCAAATTTCTCCAAATGAGACAAGAATCTTATGTGCTTATAACTCTGCTAAAGTTACTAAAGATATCAAATCTTGGATGATTAAAGACGTTAAACCATATTTACCAAAGGAATTATCCAAGGCCTTCGATGCCGCTTTGGAGACCGGAAAATTCCGTGTCATGCCAAACTCTTATTTACCTGCAAGACAAAACGATGTTATTGGGTTATGTGTCATCGGTGATGCTTTAAATATGAGACATCCATTAACCGGTGGTGGTATGACCGTCGGTTTAAACGATGTTGTATTAATGTTACGTAAGATCGGCGATTTAGACTTCAGTGATCGTGCTACCGTATTAGATGAATTATTAGATTTCCATTACGATAACAAGAACTATAACACAGTCATTAACGTCTTATCTATTGCATTATATTCTCTATTCGCTGCTGATTCAGACAATTTGAAAGCTTTGCAAAAGGGTTGTTTCAAATATTTCCAACGTGGTGGAGACTGCATTAACGTCCCTGTACAATTTTTGGCTGGTTTATTGCCAAGTCCTTTCCAATTGACTAAAGTTTTCTTCGCTGTTGCCATTTACTCTATCTATTTAAGAATCGAAGAACGTGGGTTCCTTGGTTTCCCAATGGCTTTAGTAGAAGGTTTCATGATCTTATTGACTGCAATTAAAGTTTTTACTCCATTCTTCTTAGGTGAACTCATGGGATAGAGGGAAAGGGCAAGATATATGTTTTTTGTTTCCCTCCTTATCTTTCTCTCTCTTTTTTTTTTTTGTTTTACTATTACTACTAGATTTTTTGTACTGTTATTATTGTTTACTATTTTTTTGTATTTTATGTTTGATTAAGTTATTTATTCAATTATTTATTTATTTATTTATTTATCGGTCTTTATGCACTTTATAAACCCTACGTTAGAAAGAATAGCTCCATGAGTTATAAACTTTACGCAACCTTATATTATATAACATATATTTAAATTAGTATGTGTGTATATGTTATGGTGAAACAATAGCGTCATAGAAACTTTACTGAAAGAAACAAACGCACTAAAAAATTAGAGAAAGGAAGAAAGAGGATGTGGTATATTAGAAAAGAGTTAAAGTTGATTGTAGTTCAATAAGTATTGGTAATAACACAGGACGTTTAAAAATGGTAGCTGTGTTGAGAGCCTTGTTCTGTATGATCATTCCTTTTGCTTATCAGTTACAAGGAATAATATAACTGTATATCAACGGTGAACTAGATTGTTTGAGAGTAAGAGTGACGAATATAACACACACACACATATCTATATATATATATATTTGAGTTTGGTTGATTTTAAACTAATTTTATGAACACAATGGAAAGATCATTATACTGGCGGTGGGTTAGAGTTTGTGCAGTAGGAGGTTCAATTATTGGGTCAGGTATATTGCTATATAAATACAGTCGTCCTACAGATGAAGAATTAATAGGTAAATTTTCACCTGAAGTGAGAAGAGAATATGAGGCAAATAAAAAATTAAGAGAAGAGGAACAAAGGGAATTAATTAAGATCGTTCAAGAGAGTTCAAAGAGTAAAGATCCTATATGGAAGACTGGTCCATTACAGTCCCCCTTTGAAAGAGGAAATTTGACTTCCTATTCAAACAGTGCAGTCTTGGCAAAAGCTGAAAGGCAACAAGCAGAAAGACATGAGCAAGAAGAGATAGATAAGGTAAGACAGAAGTTACAAATTTTGAAAGATCAACAAAGACAAGAAGAGGAAGCTAAGAAGACAAGTAAGTCATGGTGGAATTTCTGGTAAATATATATAACTAGGTGTGAAGTTAAAAATATACGGAAAAACATGGTTATTATCCTTGTAAATATGTAACTACCCATACACAAATATATGTCTAGGTTTTTCTATATAATATTTAATATTCTTGTTGGCAAGACTATTTTATTTATTCTTAATTATTATTATTTTTTATTATTTTTGAAACATTTATGTTCTTCTTCTGTCATTCAAATCGAATTTAAATATCTTGAATTGTGCAACATAAGCCTATACACCAACGACTACACAAACATTGTATAGTTATGACTTCACAGAGTTTTATAATTCAGCTGAGAATATAATCTTTACGTTCACGCGACGCGACGCGTAACACCATCGCATTCTTCTTCGAACGATTAGATTAAATATGAAAGGAAAGAAAAAAGATGAGAAGAGAATACATATAAAAGATACAAACAGGTAATTATGTGTATAAATATATTAATATCCTTTCCTTTTCTTATTAAAGTTAAAGTACGAGTAGTTACGAGTAATTCAATTGTTAAATATTGTTTAAAATCAAAATAATACTACAGAGAATCAACATATTCGTATAATAATGACTGAAACTAAACATATCAAGAATAACCACACATTAAAGATTCAATTACGTTCCAATGATGCTACTGTTCCAACAAAGGGATCTGCTACAGCTGCTGGTTATGATATCTATGCTTCTCAACCATGTGTGATTCCTGCAATGGGTCAAGGGCTAGTCTCTACAGATATATCTTTCACTGTTCCAGTAGGCACTTATGGTAGAATAGCACCACGTTCCGGTCTTGCAGTGAAACATGGTATTCAAACTGGTGCTGGTGTTGTCGACAGGGATTACACTGGGGAAGTCAAAATTGTTCTTTTCAATCATTCTAAGAAAGATTTTGAAGTTTCTAAAGGAGATCGTGTTGCACAATTGATTTTAGAGAAAATTGTAGACGATGCTGAAATTGTGGTGGTTGATTCATTAGAAGAAAGTGAAAGAGGCGAAGGTGGTTTCGGTAGTACTGGTAAATAAATTACATATTCTAGTATCTCTTATATTATAATATGATGTAATGTAATATAGTAATAATATTTGAAAAATTCTCAAAGCACATTATAAAGATTTTAAAGTTGCAATTTTTTTGCAACATATACATATATATGTATGTATATATTTGAGAGTGCAGTTGTATTAATTTACAGGATGCCCAACGCATCACCAATACTCTAAATAATGCATGTGCAAACATATTTGTACATCCATACTGTATCACTATGTCTTTTATATTTACCATATATTGTATAATATTTCTTTTTAGTAAAAGGAGGGTAACCATCATTAAGTTATTTTTTTTTTTTTGCAATTCAATTAAAAAAAAAAAACATTAATTACAGTAAACAAAAGCAGACTACTAAAAGATAAACATTGTAAAAAAGGTAGTAACATATTAAAATATCTTATGAAAACATTGGCAATATAAGACACAGAAAATACGCATATATACGGTATATTGATATTTGTCTATTGTATCACATGGAGCACTCATTTAATGTAACCGGTAGTGCGTCAAGGAGGCATGTTTATCCTTTGAAAATGGAAACTTTACCCTTGAATGAATCAATAACTGGGTCAAAGGATAATAATATTATTCCATCAGCAATTCAAGATTTACCAAAGGAAAGTGAAATTGATGTTTTACAAAATAGAATTATCACTACCATTACACAAGACGATTTGCAGACTAAATCTAGTAGAAAAAGAGATCAGGGTGATTCTAAAGATAATGACAATAGTAAAATTGCTGAAGAAAATGATGAAAGTTTTAGATTTAAAAGACATAAAAATAAATCTGGTGTACCCACTTTAGTGGAAAGATTAGATTCACTACAACATGGTATTCCCCCAAAGAGAATGGAAAATTTTGATTCATCTTTCCCGATACAACAACCATCATCTCAGAATAATAATAATAATAATAATAGTGAAATATCTAAAACTGGAAATTCTAGACATAACTCTATTCAATCCCAAGTTTCTTCTTCATTTGATAAAAATAATAATCAAAATAAATTAAATGTCCCACCTTTGTTACCACTTAATCAGAATTTAGAGTATCCAAATCAAATGTATCCAATGTATTATGTACCTAAACCGACATCTCCAATAAATCCACAGTATTATACGTCTGACTATAGAAAAGATAATAACAGGAAATCAAATGATCTTAACAAGAATATTCAACCAATTCCAGCAATACCAAATGCATTTTTCTCATATCCACCAAGTTCACAACCTGTCATACAACCTTTCCCTCAATTTATACCAATACCCGCAAATATGAATGAATTAAGTAAACAGTCCAATTCTAATAAATATTCAATGTTAGGTAATCGTGGTAGAAGATTATCCATTGTCTCTAATAGAGAGAATAGTATCATTATGCCACATTCTGACATACCGACTAAAGAATATTATAGACACTTAACAGATACAAATGTATCTAATAAATTGAAACAATTATTCACATGGTGTGCAATTAAAACCTATCAGGATTTTAAGCAAAAGGATTCTAATTTTATGAATAGAAAATTCCATAATGTTTCAAAAGATTCTAATTCTGTAGAATCCACCTATTTAGATACTAAAAGAATGACATTAAATATTATTAACGATTTTATAAATGATTTACAGCATGGTTCTTTGGATATTGATTGGAACGCTCCATCGGATCCCAATTATACTGTGAATAAGCAGCAAAGAGAAATTCCATTGAAATCAAATAGTAAAATAGATGATACAAATTTAGAATTGAACGAGGATCCTGTTTTGGAAGAATTGTTCGATGATGATGACAATATAAGTGAAATGAGTAAAAATGATCCAGATAACGTTACATATTATTATGATGGACTTAACTTGAAAAAATTTAAGAAAAAGAAGCCTAAGAAATTAGCTAAGGAATTAAAAAGTATGAAAAAGGATTCTAATATCCAATCTCGGAATAAACCGTTACAAAAATTATTACCAAATCCAAAAAATGCCGAGAATGAGATAAATTTGGAACTTTTAAGCACAAGGATAGACAAATTGAAAGAAGAAATTGATGAATGGAAAAAAGTTATTGATGAACATCATCCAGACTCTGAGTGGCAGTCAATCACAAGATTTAGTGAACAAGGAAATGTTACCAATAATGTTAAGGAAAATATAGAGTTTAAATTGGTTGGTGATATTGAAAAATTGAATAATAACGTCTCTAATGTTGGATTAGAGTTATCAGAAAGAGTCAATAAATTACAAGCACATTCACATTTATACAAGTCATACACTAAATCACTGACACAATCAATAGCTTATAGGATAGGTGTCTTTGTAACTGAATTCAAACATAATCAAAAAAAGAGGTCGATCAAATCAAAAAGTGTGAAAGATTTTCTTTTGGATTTATCTAAAGCTAAAAAGAAATAACAAGAAAAAAAAATGATAAACAGCATACGTATACTGCAAGAATTATTTGAGTAAAGGAGTCTAAATTCCCCATGGGAGTATGATTTCACTCTTTTAGAAAAATTAATATTCATTTTTGTAAATGAAGCATGTTAATGTAATAAGTATTCAATATATATATATATATATAGTTGTAATAATAACAAATGTTTATATCTTATTATAATACCGATATAATAATCTACATTATTATAGTCATATTATTTTTTTAGTGTTGCCTAAAGTTTTAAAATATTGTATTCCATTTTAATAATTGTAAAAAGAAGGGGGAAAGACTCTCATGGACACATACTGATAGGCCTATGTCATTATAAATTACTTGAAATAGAGTAAAATAAATTGCGAGAAAGTTGTGACTTTTAGAAAAAAAAAAAAGGAAAGAAAGAAAAGAATTCTTAGAAAAATTTTATATATATAATATTGTATATTTTGAATGTAATATTTTAATTATTGTTTTTTTTTTAAAAAAAGGTACTGAAGAAGTATATTTTTGTTTCATTTAGATATTATTAAAAATACATGTTTGGTACAAAAAACTACATATTCAGGAAAATGGAACTGACATAAAGTTTTTAATGAATGAAAAACAACAAAGGAGAGAAAACAATTAACCAAAAAATAAACAAACTACTGTGCACTTTTTTCAGTCACAAAATTACCATTAAACCTTTCAGAGTGTGAAAACTTAGGGCACTAAATATCATCAAATATTAGCCTCCTGTGTTTTATTTTAAATATTAAAAAGATATATATAAATATGTGTTTCTATATATGGTCTATGTATTGTGAAATATTAGGATTCCCTTCATTTAACTAAAAAAAAAAGCCAAAAATACAACATTTTTCTTCCACTAAAAAAACAGATTAAATCAATTTTTGTAGATTTATTATCCCAAGTTTGAATATTCAAAACTCAAACACTGATAATATAATTATCTTACCCGTAAGGGTTATCACAGCTTTTACGGTTAACATACTTTCACTTTTACAAGATATTCAGAAAAATTCGAAATTGAAAGGGTTAAATCTAATTATAGAATTAATAAAATAAAAAAATATATAAATTTTATTTCCAGATTTTCTCTTCTTCTTACATTAAAATTAATATAGAGATTTTACATATTGTGAGTGCAAATAATACAACTAATCTCTTCCTGGAAAAATAAGGGATGGTCCAAGAAGTTATAAAGAATTGCAATTATTCATTAAGTTCTAATACCTCGCTCAACTAGATGTTATAATATCGCTGATATTACTGTTTAGGATTGGTTTAGAAAAATTGAGGGTTAATATCATTTTTTCTAAACTCTCCATTTTGAAAAAAAATTTCTATAAATATATATGGAAGGCAGAAGTAACCGACGTAAGTGAAAGAGAGCAACCAACATAAGAAAGAAGGATTAAGAAGAATAATGACAAGAATAGATATTAAGTTTTTAAGTATAGATATTATTTAGTCCTAATAGATTAGATATAAGGTTAGGGAGATACATATATAGATAAAAACCAATATTACATCTGGAAAAATATAGAGAGAATCTGTATTTGAGAAGAAATTGATTGATTTTTTTATATATTTGGTTATGTTAGACTTGATGGTAAGTAGATCTGTTGTAATCCTCGATAATTATATGGTGATGTTTTTTAGTGTAGACTTCATTGGTTTATTCTATGTATGATAACTATACATTATATAAACCTATATATATGGTCAAATATATCTATTCCTTCTTTATATATAAAAATAATTTTCTGGAAGATAAAATTTTGTCCATTAGAATATTATATTTCCAATATAGGGAACGGTTCTAGCATAATAAATAAATAACTAGCACAGTAATCTGCTAAATTGGAAAAATTCCAGCAATATTTTATATCTATTCAAGTGAATTATTGTTACTATAACAACTAATTCAGTTGTTATCAGAAACACATAACCGTAAGATTATCTGTTATAACCCTGGATTAGATTGAGATGTAAATCTCAATATTCTAAGATAAAATAGATAAATCTAGTTATTTATATAAAAATACACAGATAATAATAACTAGAATAAATAGCTAATATACAACAGTATATATAATTCTATTTCTTGATCGTCTGTTTACCACGTTGTCTAGTCCTTCTTTCAGTAGCCTCTCAAGATACCGTTATTTTCCCACACTATCATACACCACAAATAAGCCTTTCCTTGAACAACAACACGTTGCAAAAATATATATAACAAAATAATTTGGAAAAAAGAGATTAGACTCATACTTCGTATCAAGGGATACCACATTTTCAAAGTATGACAATGAAAAAAGAGGGGGCGAGCTGGGAATTGAACCCAGGGCCTCTCGCATACTCGTACATAAATGTAAACCCAAAGCGAGAATCATACCACTAGACCACACGCCCTTTAATATTCAAAAATGTTGTAGGTTAGAATAAGGATTTAATTTGAAACTTGTATGCCAGACTATCGAACGGATAGTAATTGTAATATTGTTATTATATAAGGACGTTATATAATTTGTCACTTGTTCTATTTAGTTTATATAATAAATATATAAAACTATAAATCAGACATGAGTGTCTTTTCAAGTTTGAACACTTGGGTCTTTATATATAAAAGAAAACTATAATTTTTTAACTGTTTAACTTAATGTTTACTAACGTTCAATAATTTCTTTTCAATGGACGAAAACTGTTCGTTTAAAAACAATAGAAATTTATCTTCATAAATTTCTTAACCATAGTAAATTCTTATTCCAATTTCGTTTATTTTACATTCTATTGTTTTCCTTGTAATATTTTTATTTTCTCATTTAATATGTATTTAATCTTCTTACAAAATTATTCTTCTAAAATTCATTTAGTTATTTCTGTTAAACCCTGACTTTTTATAAAACATTTCTTGAAATATTTATTGGAAAATCTCATTAAACCTATTTTATTTTTCTAAACCCTAACTAGTTTTTCTTTTTTATCTTTAATTCAAATTCACTGTACAACAAAAAAAAAGTAAAATTACTTTGTTAAACTAGAGAGTTAAGTAAAATATGGAATTAAAATAGAAATGATTAGGATAGGATTTACCTCTTCTGATACTCTATAGCTAATTACTAGGCTATATTTTCTTAATATATTTCCAAATAAATTACATAAAGGAATTATAAGTAGAATATGATTCTTATAAATTCACAAATTCATAAATCTACTTGGATATCCTCCTGCCTTCTTATATATGTTTACATGTAAATCAGGAAGTGTCCAATGAAACTTTTATTGAATTATTGTATCATACACAACGATATTCAAGAAATTTTCTCATGAGTCTTATTAACATGAAATACATTCTTGCAGTCAGGAAAACACAAAATCATATTCTGACGGCTCTTGCAACTGCAATAACACTAACACAATTGGTAAATATTATTTCATTGGCTCACAATATATTTAACCCTTTACATCTTGTAATACAGGTGGCTTCAACAAAATATCAATCCAATTACTTTTTTTCTTTTTTCTTTTTTTCCCTTCTTGTTGTCTCAAAGCCACTTTTCTCTTATATTTATTTTTCCAACTTAGTGTTTCTAAATATCAATTCTATTTCCTTTTGTTCTCCTCATTCTTTTGTTACCCGTCGTAATGCCTGTGTAGGTCTCTAACACTCTTAAGGAACTTGTATATATCTCTTTAATACTGTATCATGCTTTCTACTTTTTCGTTAGTTACTTTTGCTGGGGTGTTCCCATTTTAAGAAATTACCTCGCTGGTTGTTTATTTATTATGCTAGAACCGTTTGCAAATATAGAAAATACATTTTTTCTTCTAGACAAATTTTATTTGCCGTCAAAATATTTTATATATAAAGAAGAAATAGAAGGAACTAGTAATATATATGTTTATAGTGTGCATAGTATTATAAATAAAAAAAAAAACGAAGAAGTCTTATTTGATTATTTACCACTATACTATTATCTAGTGATTTCAATAGATCTACTTTACCAGCAGGTACAACCTTACCCAAGATATTAACAACCTCTCCATTTCTTTTCAATTTAATAAGAGAATTATACGAACATTGTCCAACGTAGGAAACACAAACTTCAGTATTTTAGAAGAGTCTATGCATATTAGTTAAAACTGTGACTTTGGAGACAAGTGACAAAAACTTAGTTAGAAAATTTTAGAAACATTTGGAAGAACAAAAGGTTATTACTTTGTGCTTTTGTGTTCTCTTAAATTGTTCCTAATCTCTTGTTTTTTATTTTTGGACAACTGTAGCTTTACTTTCACAACTCATTAAACTAATTTTCTATGGCTGGGATACAGTTTTTTTCTTTCTATTTAATTCACATATATATAATACATATACCAATTTTATGATCAAGATTTTCTATTTGTAAATGTTTTAACTTTTGATATATATATATTTAGATATTCAGGTGTCTACACATCCAGAAAACGCAAACACTCTTCGTATTATAATAGACTTTTCTAATTGACATATAATAAAACTAGAAATTTTCAATAAGCTGCTGAAAAAAAGATTCCCATTTACTTGTTATTCCTGTTATACCCACTTCACTTTGCTACATTTCAAGAACTTTAACCATATCTAAAAAAAAAAAGGTTTGTTTAAAACAACTATTTCTAGTCTCTGGAAAAATGAACTTCCATTTTGTGAACATAATCACATATATTTGATCAAAAAGCATTTACCACTAAGTAAAAATCACTCATTTACATTGGTTTCACGTATATTGTCAATGGAAGAAATAAAAAGTGTAAACCCCAAATCTCCACTAACTTCCATTATATGAATAAGTAAAATGAAGGAAGAGTAAACTAATATCATTTGTGTTGTTGTCAGAAGAGCCTTTTCATGAAAAAAAACACAGAAAACACTTTTTTTTTTTTAACAAAGTCCATATAAACTGTAATTTATTTAAGTCAAACCTTTATTTATGCTTCTCTCACTTTAATATATATAAATAAACATTTCATTATAATAAGTTTACTTTCTATGTCCAGTTTTTATTCTGAATTTACCATATTCCTTCGGTGTATTAATCAACTCTAAGAAGATATACATTGCATAGCAAACAAACAAAAAGTGTCGTTTACATATAAAGTCAATTTTCTAAATAATTCTAAAAAGGTGAAAATGTTACCTTTAGAAAACCATTCTCCCCAATGAGTTAATTAAAATTTTTAATCAGGAGTTTCCCACAAAACCGAAGAATTTATTTATTAATTTATATTTAATAAAATATATATTCGAGATAATAATCAGAAAACACTTATTGTAATGTATAACCTTTCTCTTTTCTTTTGTGATACCCATATTATATATAGATATATTATTATTATTATTATGCAAGTATCTCAATTTTTCGAGAAGTCATTATGAGGTTTGATTTAAATTCATATTGCAACTGAAAAAATCAACTGCACCTTTATTGAGACTTTAAGGCATCAGAACAAAATGAGAATACTAAGTAGGGTTTTTTATTATTATTAATAATTAGGTTAATTTGATATTGAAATAGCTAGTTTTTAACTGTCAATGTTAGTGGTATTGTCACCTATCAATCCATCGCTAATAAAGAAATGAGTAACAATATATTCTCCTATTATAGAAATAATGCATATGAAACACTGCTTGGTCTTATTATAGAAACAGTATAACGTTACAATCAAACAACAGCGACACTAACACACTACATAGAATAAGAAAGTTTCTACCAATACGCTGTTAGAAGTTGTAACTATTAAAAAAAAATATTTTCAAGAGACAAACGTGTTTTATTCATCTCTTAGTAATAAAATAAATCCATTGCTTAGTAAGCGGACTTTGACCCTTCGAGTAAATTGAAATTTTAAAATCAAAAAAAAAAAAGAAAACGAAAAATTTTAAGAAAGAACAAAAAAAAAAAAAAAGAATTTGCGATGACTTCGAAGTGAAAAAAAATTAATGTGTTAATTCTATTAATTAATGTCAACATGATTATTGCCATCCTCCAACAACCCGACCAAAGCCGTGGCAATATTCAGAGGTATTTGAATTGTCCACAAAGGAAAAGTGTATAAAACCACATATTGCACTTTTTGATATCTTTTTTTATACTCTACACTCGAATTTACGAAAGTTTCTTTTTATTATCACCATTGCCTTTTATTATTTTAGTCACTTAGATATTCCCTTCCCAATACATTCAATAATTCCTGATGTCTTCAAACGAATTAGATAACACTATCATCCCTATTGAAAACGAGGATGAACCTCAAGAAGAATTTATTAATAACGATGAAGTCGCGGAAGTCGTTCCAACCAACGATGACGAAGATCAACCTATTGACGATGATGATGATGGAGAAAATATAAATGTTGAAGCTAATGGTCCCATGGAACAAGAAACCTTGGAAATTGATATGTCCAATAATTCTATAACCTATTTTGACAAACACACAGACTCTGTATTCACTTTAGCTCATCATCCAACTTTGCCTTTAGTAGTGTCAGGTGGTGGTGATAATATAGCACATCTATGGACCTCTCATTCGCAACCACCAAAGTTTGCAGGTTCAGTGAATGGACACACAGAATCCGTTATTGCTTGTTCTTTCACTGCCGATGGTAAATTTTTAGTGACTGCTGATATGACTGGTAAAGTTATCGTTGAAGTAGGAGTGAAAGGTGGTTCATTATGGAAAAAGACTTCTGAATTAAATGAAGTGGAAGAAGTCGTTTGGTTAAAATGCCATCCAACTATAAATAACATTTTCGCCTTCGGTGCTATAGATGGATCTGTCTGGTGTTACCAAATTAATCAAGATGGTACTTTAGAACAATTAATGAGTGGGTTCATACACCAACAAGATTGTACTAATGGTGATTTCATTAACATTGATCAAGGTGAAAACACTTTAGAATTGGTGACTTGTTCTATTGATGGTACTGTTATTGGATGGAATTGTTACACAGCCCAACCAACTTTCAAGATCACACAAGCCGAAATTAAAGGTTTATTAGCACCATGGGTTTCTATCGCAGTTGCTCCATCAACATTAACTAATGGTAACGCTGGTATCGTTGCCATTGGATCAAATAACGGTATCTTGGCAATTATAAATGCTAATAACAATGGTACTGTTTTACATTTAGAGACCGTAGTACAATTGAAAGAAGACCAAGAGGAATTAGACGCATCTATTGAGTCTATTAGTTGGGCTCGTAATTTCCCACTTATGGCCATCGGTTTAGTCTGTGGAGATATTATATTGTATGAGACCAATACGTGGAGAGTTAGACATAAATTTACTTTGGAAGACTCTGTCACTAAATTAATATTTGATGGTGATGACCTTTTTGCTTCCTGTATTAATGGTAAAGTTTACCAATTCAATTCAAGGACAGGTCAGGAGAAATTTGTCTGTACTGGTCATAATATGGGTGTGTTAGACTTTGTAATAGTGAAACCAAAGGATCAAAATCAGTTAAGGAAAGTCATTACTGCAGGTGATGAAGGCGTTTCATTGATATTCGAAGTACCAAACTGAGACAAGATATCCCTGAGGAATAATATAAACAAAATAACAAACGGATACAAACGAGGCAAATAAACCTTTTTATAACATTTGTTTTTATTTTTAACTCTGTATAATAGAACCATTTCATATCGTTTATTGACAATAGATTTAATATAGAATCAATTCTTGTCAGAAGCTTATATATCCACTTATCGTATTCCAGAATATATGTATATATAAGTATAATAGGTTGGCAGATATCACACAAAGATCTCATTGAAATAATTTATATGGGATATAATTATCTATATATGTGCACATGTTCATATATATATATACGTATCTTATTCTAGAGAATCTAACAGTTTTATTTCACTTTGGATAAGTTTAATTACCTCCTTTCTTTTACTCTTTAAAATTCTCTTCCTCTCTGGTTCTAAATTAACAAGATCAATACCATCTAACTCAATTAATAATTTTAATAACATTTCATTACAATAATTTCTTTCGTAGACATCCTTTTCAATATTCTTATCAAATGATTTTAATAAAACTTGGATTCTTGGTTTAAATTCATTTTCATATCTTAATTCTACATTCTCGATCTGTGCTTCTAACGTCAATGGAGCAACAGGTTTCTTATTCTCGACATCTTTAGATGATTTTGTATCTTTTGTGGCTTGACATTTTTTGGATGGCTTCTTGGCAAAGATACCCCAAATAAAATATGCTATACAAATGGCGAATGTACCAGTAGCAACCATGACAATTAATTGAGAGTCCTTCTTATCAGAACTCATGATAGACATAATTTATGATCTGTTGTTATTTTTATTTCTATCTTTCCAAATTAATTATATTCTTATATATATATCTGTTCAATCTATTACTGTATTTATGGATATATTATTAGGCTAACTAGGCCAATATAGAATCAACTTGGTACCGATGCCCAGTAGTAAAATTGAACGTTCTTCTTGCTATTATTCCTATTCCTCTTAACTTTTCAGATAACAATAATCAGTATAATGTTAATAGGACATATTCCCTCTTTCTAGCAATCATATCAAAACTTATTAATACATTCTCATTTTATAACTACCTGCTTCAATACAGAATATTTGTATCAAACTTTCATTCTTTCTATGTAACCTTGTTTGAAAATACAACTATGACTTTGAACTTTCCCAATAAAATGAAAAGTTGAATTTGAATTTTTATAAAAGACCAACAACATTCAAAATAAGAAAAAGGAGCAAACAATACTGAGAGAGACGAAAGAGAAATCATACTATCTGAGAAGAAGTATACATTCAGAGTAAAGAAATCTAAATTTATTATATAATTGATACTTTATAGTTATCATATGGAATAAGAAACAAAACTAATAGAAGTTCATTCAGATATTGTTGAGTGATAACATTCATACGTTCCGTAACAGCTTCCCTCATTTTTTTTTTTAGTTATAACACATTATCAATTAATAATATTCATACTAAAACCATCTACTGTTTCTATCTCCTTGCCATCCTTTAAATCATGAACATACAAGTTGAAAAACATTATTTACCCTCAATAACCTCTATTTCTAGTGAAAATCAACTAATGAATGCTAGATATATTCTAGAACCAGACTTTGATTTCATTAGCAATCTACTGAAGGATTTATCAGTAGTCCCATCTTCGCTACAACAGAAAAGATTGGATACACTATATTCTATAATGAATATTAATGACATGTTAAAAGAGGAGATTAGTTATGATTATTTGAGAACCGTACGTTATTTATTCTCTAATATATCTTTAAATGAAACTCTGGTAACAAATGATTTAGTTACAAACATTAAATTTCTTAAACTTATAAATTTATGTGTGAATAAGTGCCCGTGCCTGTCATATCCACATTTAACACAATTTAAAGAATATTTTTTTTATTTAATTGATAAGTTCAAATCCCCTCTAGATAATAACAACTTTTCAATAAATGAAGGTGATAAAATGGCATATAATACCCTTTTGTCTGATTTATTATTACATTTTATCCTTCATATTAATAATGAGGTTTGGAGGCTTGATTACACTTTTATTTCATATTTGGAGGATTTAATATTTCAAATAATTAATAAATATATTCATGGTATCAATTTTAAATATTCTTTAAAAGTTAAATTCCCTTGGAATAAAACTTCTAATTCACCCAATCCCTTATTGTTCGTACCCAAAGATAAGCAAACTATTAATCACCAACTATCACAACCCCAATCAGAAGACACTTCATGCTCGTTCAATTATGATTATTTATCTAATAAGGGGGTTCTTTTATCTAACTTAATCCCTAATCCAGTTAAAATATCTAATATAATTGAATGTACAATTCTATCAAGGTGTTTAGCACTATACACTGAGATTAATTCATTTAATTCAATGGTCAATGATAAGAATAAAACAAACCTAAGTAGTAATAAGATTAACATTCCAGTTTTAAAACTTTGGCAAAATCCGCATGTTATATTATTTATCTCAAGTTTATTAAGGTATCCTAATGTTGATTTGCAATTAGCATCCTTGAAATTCTTGCTTTACCCATTTTTACATGAGGAATGTAATATTTTAAATAAAGATAATAATACCGATATAAACAATCAAAGAACTATTATGAAATATTTACCTTATTTATTCCAATCATTAGACTATGAATATATACCATTTTGGTTTGATCCATTTGACTATATCATAAGATTATCAGTTTTATTTAATGAGAAGGACCCAGCAAATAATCCAATCCTACTATACATTGAAGAGTCTAATGTGTACAGGACATTTCTTGATTTGTTTACAAAATGCGTGGTGTTATCATCCAAAAATCAGTATATTTTAGAAACTTTAATCAGAATGATACAAATCTGGGCATCGTTCTCTGCATTTGATGAGCAAACAAGATGCACAGTGATTGATATACCAAACATTTTAACGAAGTTAAGAGATGATATTGAATCACATATAAATCTACTAAACGAATTTATTGAGTATCATCACACAATTAGCAATAATGGAACATATAAAGGGACAATGTTTCCAACTTTGCATGATAGTAAACTGGTTTTAGCTTGGTTACAGTTATTAAAATCATTTTCGCGTAGTGTCACTCTATTGAGAACTAAGTTACAAAAGGCTCAGTTGACCGAAACATTAGCTAAAATGTTAAACATCTTATATAAGTTGACACACGTTGCATACGACGTTGGTAATGATTTTTTGAAGATTGAGCTGGATATAATGGGTCTAACTTTGGGTAACATCTGTAATTTCATGGTGGAATTCTCTAGTTTACAAGCATCTGTCCTGCAAACCGACATTATAGGTACAATTAAAGATATTTTAACTGACAATTTATTTAATCCCAATTCAGAGAAAAATTTAAATAAAGAAAGAACGAATGCTTTCAAAGCTTTGAAATTGCAAAATATTAAGACTTATTCTTTATGGGTGTTAAGACATTTAATGTACAATTGTCCAAATTCCGAAAAGATGAAATTACTTCAAAGGATTCCATTAGATGTTATATTAGATTTTATTAATGACCCCGATTGGCCGGTTCAGGAACAATGCTTCCAATTGTTAAGAAATTTGACATGCAATTCAAGAAGAGTTGTAAATTTATTACTCGAGAAGTTTAAGTATGTAGAATATAGGGTCGATTCAAAATCTGGATTAAACAAGCAAATTAGATCCACGTATTTATTTGAGTATTTGGCTAGGAAGATGAGTCTGTTAGATATGAGAGACAAAGCTCAAAGAAAGACATTAGAAGCAATCCTTTACATTATCAATAATATTGCAGCAGTTAATGAAAACAAAAAAAGATTAGTTGTAGAACAGGATGATATTTTAGAGATTCTAAAAGACATTTTATCTGAATCATCACAAAACCAATCTAAATATGGAAATGATAGTGAATTAAAATTGGCTAGTCTTTGGGTTTTAAATAATTTATTATGGAATTCATCTCTTTCCACATATACACAGTATGTGCTAGAAGGCTATACTGCTACAGCAGAAAATAGTGAAAACAAAAATGCTTCTTATATAAGTACCAATAATAATAATACAGCTGGATTAGAGGATACTCAAAATAGTAGTGATAGTGGTAGGAGTAGTAGTGAGGAAAATACTTATAATAGCAATAATGAACTGAAACCATATAGTCTTTTAACTAAAGAAGATAGGTCTAATGAAACTGGTGAAGAGTATAATGAAGAAGAAGATGATAATAAGGAGGATGATGGGTTTATTCATCCATTTAGAATTACAACAAGGGGATCTAATAGGAGATCAGTTCATGCAAATGATTCGACAGTAGAGAGATGTAAGAAATTAGAGGCAGTTGGTTTATATGATCTTATCAGACAGAATATATTTGATGATTCTTTGGACGTCAGAGAGAAAGCAAGAACCTTACTGTATCATATGGATTTATTACTTGAGAAGATATGAGGTTTCCAAGAAATAAAACTGTGAAATATTATTATATTGTGAATATTTTCTTAAATATACACTTGTTTATTCTTATGCATCGATATATGTTTGTATGTATTCAATTTTTTTTTTGGCTTAAATGAATCAACTGATTATACTTGAATTTAGTGATTCAAAAGACAAAAAGAGAGAAAACATGAACGTTTGATTCAAACTTTGTTTTGTGAGTAATCTCTATTTTGTTTTAATGAAATTTAAATCGCAGGTATTGTCTAGGAACCATTCATGATTATTTAGAAATGATGATATACATATATAAATATATATATATGTAATATTTTATATTAAAAATCATATAAATATACAAAAGAAAGGAGTTTTACTGTGACATATATAGTAAAGATTAGAGATAAATTGATTGAAAATAACTGAATTAAAAACAATAGATTAAGTCTAATCTTGGGTCTTTTGAGAACCACGTAACAAACCGGTTCTTCTGGCGGCAATTAAACCAGCCTTTTGACCAGAAACGGCACCTCTAGAAATAGTAGAAGCCTTACCAATGTGTTGATGGTTACCACCACCGTGTGGGTGATCAACTGGGTTCATGGCGACACCACGAGTCTTTGGCCAAGAGTTTCTCTTAACTCTGAATTTGTGGTAAGCACGACCAGCCTTTAATAATGGCTTGTCAACTCTACCACCACCAGCAACGACACCGATGACACCACGGGCATCGGAAGAGATAACTTTTTTGGCACCAGATGGTAATCTGACTCTGGTTTTGTTTTCATCTGGGTTGTGACCAATAACAATGACGTAGTTACCAGAAGCTCTGGCTAAAGCACCTCTGTCACCTGGTCTTTCTTCAACATTAGAAACAATAGTACCTTCTGGGACGGAACCTAAAGGTAGAATGTTACCAACGGCTAAAGAAGCTTTCTTACCAGCGTAGATGAATTGGCCGGTGTGGACACCTTCGTTAGCAATGAAAGTTTCTTCACGTAACTTGTACTTGTATGGGTCACGGAAAACAACTTTAGCTAATGGAGCACCTCTACCAGCATCGTGAATAATGGACTTAACAACACCACGAATGTAACCGTGACGTTCAGCGTAGTCTAAAGTTCTTAATTTAGCGGCACCTTGTCTTAATCTAGTGTGGGAGGTGAAGACGGAACCAGCACCCTTTCTTTGGTTACGAATAACTCTACCTATAAAAATAGCAATAAAACTATATCAAAATCATTTCTATGGACGTTATATGATTGATATAGTATGGTATTATTATGTTAGTAATTAATTCCTTTTTTTTTATTTTTTTTTTTGTTCCAAAGCAACAATAACAAGACAGAAGTTATGGATATTGAATTTCTTAAAGTGTATGCACTGCATGTAAAAGAAAATCAGTTCTCTCAGAAACAATTTAGTTTAAACTAGAAAATAAATCTATCTATCTAAGTCAAATAATTATTGTAAGGAGATAATTAAAGATATTCTTTAACTAAATATATCCTCTTTTTAATAATTAAAAAAATGTATGTTGTTATTCATTAGGAACCTTAATGTCAAAAAAAAAATGTGCCGAATAACTATATAACTTTTTTCATATATTTTATTTGATTCTATGTTTTCTTTCAAGTTCATCTAAATATGTTTAAATAATCTATCTATAAAATATAATAAAGTCACCGCTGTATACTTGATTTTTCGTTTCCTTTTCCTTTTTCTTTTTGTTCTTCTTAATCCTCTGTCAAACTAAAACCAGTTTATTGTTGTAAATCTTCGGATTCATTTATTTGCATTATCACATACCCATTGTTAATCAATTATCTGGTTTGTTAACTGTCCATCATTAAATTTCAAACACCGGGATTACCCTTTAAAACAGTTTCTTTAAAACCACTCAATAGCCACCTTGTATCGCTAAATTACTATACGTATAAGGTGTTTACGTAGAGGGTTACGACAAGCCTTACAATAGACAGACTACCTCATCTCGAAGCGTTGCTACCATAAGAGGGTAATTCTCTTGCCTATACAATTGAGAGAGAGATGGTTTACTCTCCCATGGGGATAGACCTTACAGTATACCTAACCATGTCTAAACTTTCCTCTGCTACAACACAACACATACAAACCACACAAGGCTAGATAGATAGATAGACTACATAATACAGAATTTTCCAAGTGTTGGTTGTTTAGGTTTGTTAATTTACAGTTTGGAACCAGCAATTAATTGATTGGAACAGTGCCATACGAGTTAGACAGAGCGTCCTGTGAAAATCTTCACTGCGCTGTGCTTACTCCTTCCTTCTGCAATTCATTTTTTGTTCTCTCTGGAAATTGTTTCTGGTCACAGGCCAAACAAGACTTTCTTTCTTTCTGTGTTCTGTCTAGGGAGAGACGTGGTAGGACAACATGGATTTTTCTTCCTTTGGATATCGCAAAATTCAGTATTCAAATTGGAGGTAGACGCAATATCAAACACTGGTGTTTCCAATTTAGGAAATTATAACCATTGGCGCAAAAAAAAAAAATATTGAATGAAAATATAAAAAATAGAAAAATGAAAAAGACAAGATCAAAAAAATAAAAAATAAAAAGAAAACAGTCTCCAAAAATATTCAAACAAAACAAAACAAAACAAAAAAGAAACAGTAATAATAGTAATAATCATGGAGAGACAAATATTGTACATGGTTGACTGAGATTTTAATACTCGTTTATATTATCTGTAAAGAATAAGATGTTAAGATCATCGAACCCAGGTATATTGACAAGTTGTCATTTTTTTCTATTATTTTCTATTCTATTTTTCTGAAAAATGAAACTTAGGTTGACATAAGAACCATAAATAGACATTCTGCTTAGGTGCCTCTTCTCTTAAAGATATTTTTTGTTACCTTCTTGTTTCTCATTTTAATGCTCAAAAATTCGGTCTTTTTAACATTTTGAAATTCTAATATTATTTAAAAGAAACCTTTCAATTAACACATATTTTCGACCTATGCGGTGTACGGGTCCTATGACTCATGATGATTCAAAGTCGTACCTAAATCAATGCAAAATAAATATATATCAAAGTACAGTAACCTATATTGAAACCATGTTCTATGGAGCGATTCATTTCAAAATTTAAGAAACCACTTTGGTTGTTTGGTAATTATAAGTTCATGTAATAAACAACCTTTGATTAACATTACCTCCTTTCCTATTAACTCTTCTGTTTTAAAATAGAAGTTGAAATTTTTAACGAATTGAATCTTTTCTTATAGACACATTCATTCAAAAGCTTACGATAAAATTATGACACGGTTTATTGGTTGTATCGATCTACATAACGGTAAAGTAAAACAAATAGTAGGTGGCACTTTAAGTGATAATTCTAAAGATCTTAACTTAAAGACTAATTTCGTTTCTTCAAAACCTTCTTCATATTATGCAAAATTATATAAAAATTACAATGTCACAGGTTCTCATGTTATAAAATTAGGCCCTAATAACGACGAAGCTGCAAAGGAGGCATTATTAGCTGCACCAAAGTTCTTACAAGTCGGTGGAGGTATCAATGATAATAATTGTTTATACTGGTTAGAAATTGCTTCTAAGGTAATTGTCACAAGTTGGCTTTTCAATAAAGAGGGTGACTTTTTACTTGACAGATTGATCAAGATAAGTAATTTATGTGGCAAAGATCGTCTTGTCGTGGACTTAAGTTGTAGAAGGACTCCTCAGGGGAAATGGATGGTAGCAATGAATAAATGGCAAACTTTGACTACATTGGAGTTAAATCAAGAAACATTCACTAAATTAAGTGAATACACTAATGAATTCTTAATACATGCAGCTGATGTAGAGGGTCTATGTAATGGTATCGATGAACAGTTAGTCTCTAAGTTAAATGAATGGACATGCAATCTAAGTGATCAGATCAAAATTGTATATGCTGGTGGTGCAAAAAGTATAGATGATTTGACATTAGTTGATAGATTGAGTCAAGGTAGGGTAGATTTAACGTATGGTAGTTCATTGGATATCTTTGGTGGGGAATTGGTAAAATTTAAAGATTGTTGTGAATGGAATAATCAACACTAAAACATTTAAATCTTAACGTTAACATTCTTTTTTTTTTTCCTTGATCTATGTTTATTTTAATAGTTCTTTATCGGCATACATACATGTATATATAGAAATTGTACATATGTTACAAGAGGTTGAAGTTGTGCTCTTTGCTGTTGTAAGCAGTTGGATTTCTCTTTTTACTTCAAATAAACAGTTTTTTATGATGTGTAAATACATTAAATGCAAAAAGGCCTTCATCTCTTACTTTATTTCTCTAGCTTTTCGTGGTAGTTTCATTATTATAAATAACTATATATATATATATATAATCGGCCTCTTTTAAATCATATTTACCAAGCATCATCATAGACCCCACTAGCACCTGGTGCATTTCCACTAACACCAGAAGAGTATGGATTATTATTTATTCCACCCATATTAAAATCATTGTCTTGTATACTTGGATTCATTCCCTGTATATTGCCGGCAGCGTTTACCTTTTCATGTTCCATTTGAGTTAAAGCTAGCAAAATAGATGCCACTTTCTTCTGTAAAGTGTCAATACCTCTTGTAACTACTTGTTCCACCGGGATAGAACCAATAGTTTCTACATTGATATAAAACGTATCGGCTTTAGCTTTATAGTC
Source organism: Arxiozyma slooffiae (assembly GCA_017347545.2). Lineage (NCBI taxonomy): Eukaryota > Fungi > Ascomycota > Saccharomycetes > Saccharomycetales > Saccharomycetaceae > Arxiozyma > Arxiozyma slooffiae. Next base: position 68,061 of record JAFHAQ020000002.1, on the reverse strand, counting down.
AAATAATTCACCTTCTACTGGAGGGTCTTCGTATTCACAGTTTTTAGAATGTGGCCATTCTTTATCCGGATCTACTTCATACCAGTAATGTGTATGTTTCAATTTATTCCATGGATCATATTCGAATTCAATAGCTGCTGTAGCCCCCCATTTAGCGTGTTCTTTAGCAATTCCCTTTTTGGCTATACAAGTCAATTTCAATTCCTGACCCTTTCTTAATTTACAGATTAGTACACCGTTACCTTCTTTATCCTGTATAATTGGATGACCAATATTACGCCCTAATAGATTGGAGACAATAGTCAAATCTTTTGCATACACATTTGTTGTACTCTCACTTTCACCAACAGCTTGTAAAGTTAACACCACGGAACATTTATCACAATGGTCTTCACAGAAACAATCACGACTGTATTCCATTTGATCGACATCTATACTTTGTAGAGGAATTAATCCAAGTCTATGAGCAATAAATTCATCTGCTAATACACTTGAATTAACTTCAATTTCAACGGAATCTATGGCCAAAGTCGGAATTTCAGCAATCATAACACGACGTAAGGAATTAGCTAATGCCAGATCGACATTTGATAGGATGAAATCCACGTTTTCTTTTGTAGCTTCTCTAATTTTGACTTGAGGACCTTCTTCACTCATTCTTATCTCTTACTTATTTATTTATATATGTGGTTGATTATTGTTTGTTTTGTTTTGTTTCTCTTTTATTTACAATTTAGATAGTCTCAAAATATTGGAAGAGTGTTAAGTAGAATTTTCTGCAATAGTTCCACCCTCTTGTTAACTTTTTTTTTCACTGTGGTAGGTTACTAATCGAAGGGCTGCTATGGTGAACATTTAATTCTTAACACTTTAATCTATGTTTTTCTTTCTTCTTAATTTATTTAAAAACCCAATGCTAAAATCAAATAAAAAAAATCTATAAATGAAGAAACTTCAAGATCACGTGGCAGATAAAACACCCGCACACCACATATATATATATTTTTAAAGCACACCTGCTTTTGAGAGCGCCTTTGAAAACAACAAAGGAATCGATTCAAAGACAGAAGTATAACGAAAGCTTGGAAGTAGCAATTAGAGAGTATCATTTGTCAGATTCATATACGTGTGTCTACAAGGATATCATTCTATCTATTTATAAATAGGAGAATTGCAAAAACAAAGATAAAATGTTGTGTCCCACTTCCTTTGTATGTGTTTCTACTCTTTTGCTTATTGATTCTTATCATGATCATTTATACTATTATTACATAAACAAACGTAAACTTATATCTACAGGAATTTTGAGTTAATATGTTATGGTTTCTATAATTATTTTTGTTATTGTTATTATTATTATTATAACTGATGCAAATGTGATTGTATAATGAATTCATTATTATATTCATACGGAGTTATATTGAATTCAATCTCCTTGTATCTCATTTATCTAGTTATTGTTAGTAGTAGTATGATTGCTTTACCTATGTGAATTGTCTAGAACCACCACGAACAAATTCCAATATCTTCCAACCCTCAGTCTCTTCATCATCGATTTGATCTGGGTCTCTAGTGAAGACCATTGCGTATGAACTCATCAAGATATTATCTGCACTACCTGCAGCGATTTCACCAGTCTTGATATTTTTGTAAACATTAATCTCTTGAGCTCTACAACCAACAACTAATACAGGAATATCCTGTGGTTGTAACAATTTGGCACTCACAATTTCCACACCTCTAATATCTAAAATCTGACCCTCTGAAAAAATAGCTCTTTGTTTAAACATTTTTTGCTGAGCAGCATAAACATTAAAAGGAGCTTCACTAAACCATTTCTTTAACACCTCTTCATCACCTCTAACGTAGGCTTCCAAGACTTCTGGCACGATATATTCTCTTAAATGCTTTGTGAAAGAAGCACTATTGAAATTTGGGTCCATTAATTTAAATTGGCTATAGACTCTACCAGATTCAGTCTCAGCAAAGAATTTACCAATTGTACCGGTGATTTTTCTTAAAAATACAATAAATGGATTTTCACTTTCATCCCAAAGTTTAACTTTGATATCATGTAAAGACCTACCAACAACGGTCTTTTCTTTGAAATCTTCTATTTTCTTACCAAGGGATTCTTTAGCCTCGATGTTTGTAGCTACTAATGCAGTACCGGCTTCATCATTAGATTTGACAGCTCTGACTCTTTCCCCAGTAGCTAAAGCTTTAGCTCTTTTCAATCTTCTCTCTTCTTTAGTAATAAATCCACCATACCTTGAACTTGAGCCATCATCAATGACTTCAGATACATCTTTATATATTTTAGTTTGTCTAACAGGTTCCAAAGTTTCGTCAATCTTCTTGGCAGTCCTAACAGCGGCCTTTCTTGTACTCCTACCAATCTCAGAATCCCAAGCTTTAATAGCCATATCTTCCATAGCTTCACCTGTCTTCTTTAAAGTCTTCCCTACGATAGTAGACCCCCTCTGGGCCTTTAAATAAGCTTCACGAGCTTTCTTATAGGCTTCAGACTCACCAAGACGACCAGATGCATCTTGCAACGCCTTAATGTTATCTTGTAACTCTGCAGATTTCTGCCATTCCTTTTTGAAAGTTTCACGAAAGATACTTAGTGGAGACCTCGGATCGTTTGGGTTTGGCTCTTCACTTTGATCATTTTTACTTGAATTTGGTCCATATAATGGTGTAGAAGTATGTAGTTTAGAAGATTGTTGGAGTAAACAAATGGAAGTTGGGTTATTATAGTAGTATAATAAGTTTACCACTCGACGAGACCCTAACGTTATGGTTCTTCTACTAGTAATCATTGTAATAGGGTTCTGTATGAATATTTGTGTTGGCTGCTCTTTTCAAGGGACTTGATATTTCTTCCTCTTTTTTTTTTTTGTGTGTGTGTGTCTCTTGTTTTCTTATTAGCTTGGAGGAGAGAGAGAGAGAGGTGTGTGTGCTTGTTTTTATTGTCGATAAGCAGAGATCAATGTGTATCTTAAGATATAATGTAGTTTGGGAAGAAAGTACAAGGCAAAGAAAGTGAAGAATCCACTTTTTCAATACCTGTCCAAAGAGTCTAAGAATGAATAAACAACAAAACGTGAAAAATAATTCGATGACTGTTTTTGATGCGTTGACGGAAAAGAAAACTTCCGGCACCAACGGGTTTTAATCCACGGTGGTGTCTTTCCCCTGCCGTTTATAAAACTATTTCCGCTCTCTTCCCGCCAACGGAAAATGTCTCAAATAAAAAAACGTGGGAATTATTTTTAAAACCTGTTCAAAAAGTTAGGGTAGAATAATTTTCAGTTGTTTTCTTTAGGGTTAGTGACTTATTTAAGTAGGGTTTGTGGGGAAAAGTTTTCAAACTTTTTTTTTTTTTTCAAGTTTTCAAATTTTGAAATTTATTATCCAGAAATCCTCAAAGAGGTAAGTCTGCCTTTAAAATATTATAGAAATAGATTTATTTAAATAATCAATTCTGTTGATCTTGGAGTTGGTGTGTTCTGTTAAGATATGGGTTGATCTTTTTTTTTTTTTCTTTTAGGAATAGCTCTAAGCGTAATTGATGTAATGGAATAAACGATAATATATATTTATCTGATTTATATATACAATTCACTGTTTTTTTTTTTTTTTCCCTAAACAAACACATATATACAGATATACCGATCATTTTAATATGGTTAAAAGACGCAAGATTAGAGGTGAATTGGCACCAATGGATAGAATAACTAATAATAATAATAATAATCAAGCTAGTTTAGTCGTATCAGGTGGTGGATCAAAGAAGAATAGAGTCTATAGGAAGGATCCTAAGATAGTTAAGAATATTAATAATAATCTGGTTACTAAAGAATTCGTTTTCAGTCCTGATTCTGTACCGAAGGCTTCCGTTCCTCCAACACATCATAATAACAACAATATAAAATCTTTTACTGCCAATCATACACATTATATGATAACAGATAAAGATATGGAAAATTATTCAAGAAAACTCATCTCTAGTCCACCATCGTCAAATGATTCAGGGGATGAGGCAGATCCACATATCTTGGAAATTAATAAAATAAATAAAGATAAAAAAAATAGAGAAATTTATACATTTGAATCTCCTAATAATATATCCAGTCCGTTGGAAAGACCACATACTTCAGGGAAGGGTCTGTTACAATCATCTCCAATCACTTCTGGACCATCTTCCTTATTTATGAGGATGATGGGAACTTTGAAGATCATCAATGAAAGAGGTTCTTGTCAATCCATTAGTCAAGTGCCCTTAAAATTCAAGATCGATAGAAATGGTTGTATTGTCACTTTTCAACATAAAGAAGAGGATCTTTTAACTAGACCTTTATCCCTGGAGAATGATTGTGATATTTTATATTTCGATAGTAACTGTACATGTTTAGGAATATCCTTAAACAAAACCATTTCTATCTTTTCAGAGATGGGTGATGGTGGGATTAAGTTAAGGACAAGGTTGATTCTTTGGGAAAATAATGAATTGCGGACACAGAATGGGTTGTCTAAGATCAAAAATATGTTATCACATTTTAATATCAAATGTAATGTGGAAATATTAAGTAAACATATAGATGTAATGGACACTTTAAAGGCTGTACATAGGAAAAATTTTAATTTGTCCAATGAAAATATGGCAAATTCCACTTTAAAAAATATTTTTAATCAACAATCAAATATTAAAAAAACCAGTTTCTTGAATAAACAGTTCTTCAATTCATTGAGTGCTAAAAGAAAACATACCTCATCCACATATAGGACATCATCAACTGCAACAAGAATACAAATTCCTAATCATAACACTGAAATCAATCAAACTTCTATGGCTATAACTCCTGTTAAAAATATCTCAGCATCCTCTTTTTATTCAAATGTTTCTTCACCTACAAAATCATATTTTATCAATAATAATAAGATTCAATTGAATGTAAGGCGATCAACAAGAAATTTAGATAAACCTCAGAACTCCTCCATCAGTAAAGTACATAACCTGGATCCAGAAGAATTCGATGAGCCATATGAAGAACCAGAGGAGTTTAAACCAAGTCTGAAACAGAAATTTAGGGATAATTCCTGTTACACAGTGACTAATCAAGATTTTAAATGTCTATATAATAACGATTGGATAAATGATAGCATTATTGATTTTTTCATTAAATTTTATGTGGAAAAATCAATTGACAGAAATGTTATTAAAAGGGAGGATGTTTACATTATGTCATCGTTTTTTTATACAAAATTGATAAGTGATCATAATCAATTATATGCAAATGTGAAGAAATGGGTCCAAAATTCAGATTTGATGAATCGTAAATATGTAGTTATCCCAATCAATGTAAGTTATCATTGGTTCGGTTGCATTATTACAAACTTGGATCTATATCATGATTTCATGTTAAAAAATAAGAATGTTACCGGAAATAACAAACCTGCTACTAATACTAACAATAATGAAGTTCCGTCTTATGCGAATTCAATTCAAGATAATATCCAAAATGAAAATGGTTCAATTGATGTTTCTAATGAGAAAACTATACATACAAATGATACCTCTTATAAGATTGATACTGGTTCTTTTAGAGAAAGTTCAAAGGACTCGACTGTGACTACGACCAACAAAGATGTATCATCTAAAGATAATGAATGTCATGAAGATGTTTCTTTAAGTTGTCCCATAATCGAAATATTAACTTTTGATTCTTTAAGAGGAACACATTCTAGAGAAGTGGACCCAATTAAAGAATTTATTATAGCATATGCAAAGGATAAATATAATATGTTAATTGACAAAGAATGTATCAAAATGAAGACTTGTTTAGTTCCACAACAACCAAATATGAGTGATTGCGGTGTCTATGTTATATCAACCATCTCTAAATTTTTTGAAGATCCTATCTTAACTATGGACGTTTGGAGAAATGCAAAGAATAAAAATAGGCAATCCAGTAAAATTGTGAATGATTACTTCGAGAAAACCAAAAGAAATAGAGAAAGAAAGAATTTAAGAGCAATATTAAAGCAGCTACTAGCTACTCAAATCGAAAGGACCGGTATTAAGTCGGAAGATGATGATAAAAATATGAATGGTGATGAAGACGATGAAGATGTTGAGATTATTGAGGATATATCAAAGCATGCCAGTTTACCTAATAAACAAGATTGTTCAGAAGAAAAAGAGAGACATAATAGGAATGGAGATGTCACTAAAGAAATCAATGTACCAACTCATAAAGATAATCATAGATCTATCTCAAAAATAAGCGATGATTTAACCTCTGACCCCCCTGTCAGTCCTCAGGAGGAGTTACCTAAAATATCTGAGAATCGAGTACCCTTTGAATCACAGAAATCACGTCTATCTAGTTCACCAAACGTATCGCCTATTGATAAATATACGGATATAGCCATTCCGACGGAAGCAATAGCTAATACTGATTTCTTGGAAAGTTCTCCAATTAAATACCACAGTGTGCATCAAAATAAAAAGATAGTAAGGCCTATCACTAGTCCATTTTTTAACAAAATGCGAATATTAGATCAAAATAATAACGAGATTGATAAAAATAACCGTATACCACCACTACAAGAATCACGAGATAATTATAATACAGAACGGTACCGAACATTAAGATCGCCTAATAAGTATATTGATGATTCTTTAAATGAGGATACATCACATAGTGTTGTTGTGTCTGATGTAGATGAAGATGTTAGACTAGTAGGTGCAACTAAAGAGTCCTCGCCAGTTGTGTCAAATGATAGGCCGAGAATTAACAAAAGAGGCACTGCAGAGGTAATCAGTGAGAAGATGGAGCGTGAATTGAATGAAAAGGATACTTTTGATATTCCTGATAGCAAGAGCGCACAAACAGATGTTCTTATACAAGGTAATGGAAATGATGTATCTAAGATACCCCCTTCTGTTATTATTAAGGATGATACTGAATTTGAAGCAGCAAATGAATTAATTTCTTTAGATGATGATTAGCAATTAAGTGGAGCTTATCGTTACAAAATTGCATTAACAATACACTTCGCATTTATAGCATATAAAATAATTAATACTTTGATATTCATTTTTTCTAATATTTATCTAGAACTTTTAAGTAGTTCGCACATATCATACTAATGATTATGTTATATAACTGTACATATATATAGAAGTCTGCGATTAATCTATAAAAATTAGGAAATAGGTTTCTATTTGATAATAGAATTGTATAAAAACTAAATTACTTAAAAATTGCCTTTCAATTTTCTGTATCATGATTTTCAAGTGATCTTCCACTTGCATAAACTTGGTCTTTAACATCCTGTGTTGCCTTACTGAACCATACTCTTAAGCTTGTGATCAAGTATCTCAAAATAAACATAGAGTTAATAGTACTGATTATCCTTAGATGCATTTGAGTAGTAGGCGTGACTGCGAAATCTCTGACCTTGTAATTGTATATCTTTATAAAACGCATTGCATCATTTAATGTTTTGAAGTCGTTTTGATTAAGGTAGTATTCAGATAATACACATCCACCCATATTAATTAAAAGAAATCCGCCAAGAGATAATGTAGATTTTAAACCAGCTTTTAATCTGCTCCTCCAAACAATCTTTACTATAGATGAAATAGGTTGGTTAGCCAAACGACCAACAGCAGTAGGCTTTGTATCCAAAACCAAATATGAAATAATGATAAAGCTGACGATTTGAATACTAGAGTCGATTACTTTAACTTGATCAAAGGCAAGATTGCTGTATTTTCCATTTGCGAAATGATCATTTAATTCTAATAACCAATATCCGAGAGAGAAGAAACACATGTACATGGCCATACATGCATATACTATATCCACAGCTCTAGAGATAAATAGCATAAAACCGGCAGCAATAAATCTTATTATCCAATTTTGTTGTATAATATCAATTGGATTTCTTTGGTTACCATTTGCTTGAGGCTCGAGTGGTTCATTATTAATATCATTTTGTTGATCAGCATTTGGATCAATGGCATGTTCACGGAAAAATATTTTGGATAATTGATGATCTTGGTAATAATCCAAACTCAAACATAAAATAATAGCACCCAAACAAACGTATTGCAAATTTGCATGCTTATAATTATCAACTACTACGTTCATAAATGAGGTTAACTCATGCTCTCTCCTTAACACCCATAACAAAGGTAATATTATCAACGTCAATGTATTGAAAACATATTGAGAGGCGATAGCAATACCAATAATTAACAAAGATGCAAACAGCCAAGTCAATATAATTAAAGATATGTATCTAAATTTGAAATTTGGTGGGACATAACACACAAAGTAATCATCGAATTCAGTGTTCTGTTGATCCAAATAAGCGAATTCTCCTGCATTCTTTTGGTTTCTTTCCTTTATTTTTTTCAGATCTAGTGGTTTTAATAATTTGTCATCTTTTGTTACTGGAACGAACATTGTTTGGACATAATTTCTTGAAACAATATCAGAAGATGGAACACGCATCAACATACCATCTGGAATAAAATAGGCATGGATCATACTATTTTCTTTAAATAAATTCTTGGCACTTGCTTCAGTCTTTGGATTTGAAAAGAGATCTGGGTTGGACCATTGTGCAGTTTTAGGAGCAAAAAATTTGTAGAAATAATTACGATATAAGATATGACCTCTTTCCAGAGAATAATCTTTACCTAGAATAAAGGATGATAGGCGGGATTTTCTAGCAATTATTTGGAAGACTTTAATCCAATATTTTTGGACTAAGATAATAACGTTTCTATTATTCTCAATGATTAATTTAGCCAAGTAAAAACATGTTAACATTGTCGAGACATTCACAAGGTTAACTTCACTAAATGGTTTGTAGGTGTTAAAGAAATTGTTTTTGAACAACAGTGGGAAAATCAATCTAGTGTGGATACCAAACCCAACTAGAATAAAGACAGCATAGATAAACATTGACAAGCACAGTCTAGAAAGTTGAATACCCATTGGATGGATCAGACTATCATGTAAAATTTTGATATTTGGATCATCTGGTGATCTAATAAAGAATAAAACTCCAGGTCTGATAATGTATTGTCTGATCATACCAATATATTTAGCAAACCAATACATATATAAGGTTCCAATGATCCAATAAACAATGATAGCACTCTTGGTCCAGAACCGACATATCTTTGGAATCCAAAGCCAGCTTGTTGGTGAATCAAGAATAGGGGAAATTAATGAAAGATCTAACATTATACCCGCAATAATGGGGAATCCAGCCAATTCGATGAAAAATAAAGTGAAAACTTTAAAAGTACATCTAATTGCAAATAACAATTGGAAAATCAATCTTCTAGTAGAATTCGACATACCGTTTCTACGACTATAACCCCTAGAAATGTAAGTTGATGCAACACATGTTATACCAATAGCAGTCAAGTAGGTTGTTACAGCAGGTATACTTCTAATAAATAAAGAAGTTGGTAAAGTGTTGTATACATATCCCCTATAATACTTCATAACAAATTGAACTAGATTTGAATTTAACCAGGCGATTATATTGTTGCAATATGGAATCTTGATCATTAAATAGTTATAGATAATGTCACAATTTGTTAAATAAAGTAAACTGATTAAACCGTGAATAAAAATACCAATGACACTCGAATATAGGTAGACTAACATATAACCAATCAAAGAAGGAATATAATATGAAATCAAAAGATAGACACTAATAATTGCAATTGCTGCTACAGTGTAAACTAGGATCATGGTTGGTTTTAAATTTATATTAATCAAAAATGGTGCCATTTGTTCAATATTATTTTGGTTTCCTTGCAATTCATTAATAATTTCTTGTGCATCAATATTTTCATTTACATTTCTTGGTTGTTGAGGTGGTTGTGGAGGGTGTACAGGACGAACTAAAGGTTCGGCGAATACATCATCATTTTGGTTATCTCTAGCTACATCAGCAATGTCTCTTAATGCATGATTTCTCTCTTCGTGTAGATCATCAATCTCATTTTGATCGATATTGCGGTTGTCCTCAGAAGCTACGGTATCAACGTCTGATTCGACACTATGATCATCATCCATGACATAATCTGGATCATCGACTTCATTATCATAATCATGTTCTTCATGTTCTATTATTTCCTCATTTTGTTCTTGTTGATCAATTGGAATTTCATCTTCATGTTCAGTAGTAGCAGCAGGTTCAACCTCTTCTTCAGTTATATCGAACTGTCTATTATAAGCCCTTTCTTCCTCATCTAGTCTAGCCTCATGTTCACGTCTTTCGCGATCTCTCATCATAGTCGCCACTTGATCCAACATTTCGTCTTCCATAGCAGGGAAAGTTGCCTTTAAACGTTTTTTCATTTCTTCCACAGAAAAATTGGGACCTATCTTATGGAAAACCATTTTAGTAAACACATCTTCTCTAATAATCATATCGTATTGAAAATATAAAGCTAAATGTAATATAATGATCAATGCAATTTGTATAGAGGAGAATTTAGCATTTTCTAAAAGGGTCATGACGATTGAGTAGAATGAATAGTCAAAATTTTCATTATTAAATAAATATTTTTCTCTATAACCTAACAAAGCACTTTTCCAAAATTGACCATGGAATGGTAGTTGTCCATCTAACATAAAAGTGTAACATTTACCAAAAAAATTCCATACTAATGGCACACCGATTAAAAATAAATTTAATGATATAGTAATTAATAGAGTGGAATAAATTTTAGAGATGCAGTTTAATAAATAATTCTTTATAATTACAGATATTGGGATTCGATCAGGCATATTATCGGAATATTTGGTCTTGAATTTGAATGGATAATGACAAATATCACATTTAATAACACTCCCTGGTTTATTTACATCAATATTTCTGGCCGAGATCCATTCCAATAGACAAGGTTCATGTAAATATTTAATGGACCCTTTACATTCACATGGATGAAACAAAGGATTATCAGGAGTAGCTTCACCTCTACAAATACGACATGTAGCACCAGAGTTGATTTCACTTGTCAAATCGTCTCTTATTGTGGGGTTAGTGTCATCAATTGGATGAGGTATGTCCTCATTAGTACTATTTACACTCATCCTTTTGCTTTCTCTATATTTGATATTATATGTAAAAGTAAGAAGAAGTCAGTGTGTTAAATTTTGATTGCAAATCGTGACACAATTTGATAAAGTAAAAATAATAAAAAACAGACAACCAGAGAATGTTCTAATGAGTCAAGTCTTTTATTTTCTTATTCTTATAATATTTTTCCTTTGTGTGCTTTTTTGTTCAATTAGTAAAATCCACTGTATAGTTGTTCAAATGAATCCGTTATTTTAACTTTGAGTTTTTTTTGACTAATAATAAAAATGGTATAAAACTTAGTTTTATCCTAAATTGAATCTTTAATAAAGGAGACAAATTGATTGTTGTAATTTCACTTTGTGTCTTTCCTTTAAGACGTTTGTTTATTTGTTTTGTTCTTTAAACAAAATTTCTTTTAAAAATCATCGCTTGAATAATAATAAGATCGTGGGAAGTGATTTTGCAAAACCAGTTGAAATGTAAAAAAGAAAGCCCTGTAGGGGGCTCGAACCCCTAACCTTATGATTAAGAGTCATACGCGCTACCGATTGCGCCAACAAGGCTTTTCTTTGTTGCGGGAGATGGTTTAAGTTGGATTTAAACATAAATAGTTTATTTATTTTGATAAGCATTCTAAACTCTAAAATATACAAGAGAGATAACTGCCAAGTAAAATTAGAAATAAGAAGTTAAATATTATTAGTGTAATAACCAATATGATTTTAATGTAAAAAAAAGAACAAGAAAAAGAGGAAAAAAAGTACCCAAAAAAGTGAAAAATATATTACAATATAAAATTCCAGTTTGTCTATAGAAAGTATTGAATCGAATATTCAACAAAATAATATTTAATATATGTATTAAATATATTCTTTCTTTAGAATAACAGTTTAAGCAAGAATTTTCTTAGCAGAAATTAACCCAACCTAATTTACCTATTATTCCACTACAGTTTAGACAACTTTGCAATTCTCATATTCAAACAAATATAAAAAAGACATCTGATTCACAATTAAATTTTCCTATTCAGGTTACTCTCTCATGTGTAATATTTTATAATATATATATATAGAAAAGGGCAAGAAAAATTGTGTATAGAATCATAGTTAATACTCATTAGACTGTACAGTAATTAAATACCGTTTGTATGAATTACATGTTTCGTTTTACATATTGTTTTATTAACATATACTTAGAGCCCTTTTCGTTTACTGAATATATGGTTTAGTTCTACTTAACTTTTCTAAACTGATATTTTCAATTAATTGAACAAGGAGTTAAACTAAGGTATTGGAAATCTTATTTGTTGCTTTTTGATAAGATAGCATGATATAGTCTTTGGTTCTCTATGCATATTATTATTCGTGGTTACAACTTTTTTCTTTCCCTTTCAGTATTATAAATTCCTTCATGTTGGGGGAAAGTCGTTTTCTAGAAGGAACAATATTAAGAAAAATGTCCAGTGGAATAATAAATAGAAGCAATGCAATGAGTAGAAGGCAAGAAATTTTTGAATTATTGCGTAGTTGCTCAGTTTGGAAACATACACAATGTGTATTGTCAAATGCTATATGCATATAATTATTTCTATTTAATTGTATATATAATATTAAACCTTACCAAAGGAATAACTTTTTAAAAACTAAACAGTAATAAATATACCACTCACATCATTATTTTAAGATTTGAAAAAAAAAAAAGCATGAGTTAAAGGTAGGAGAAGAATATCAATTGGCTAATGTATCAAGTGAAGAAAGATAAATTTATTTAATAATATTCTTACTAGAATTTATAACCTCTTTTTTTTTTTTGCTCGATATATTATGTGTATCAGAATTCCAACCATTTGCTGAATCGGTAGGTTAAGTTTCTATTTAAGGACATATACTACTGCATATTCCTTTTGAAAATTTATTTATTCTTTAGAATTATCATTCAGCCAGTTAGAAATTTCTTTTCTCTTTCTTTGTAAATCCACAAAATTTGGTGTAAAAGTAATTTCACCATTTGGGTCATCACCAATTAAATTATGGATATTATTAGCTTTACTTAATGATATATCTTTCAAATACTGATCAGTGGTCAATAATTTCAATCTATTATCAACAGAGGGTCTAATAGGATAATACTGCAATTTTTTAAAAGATAAGAAAGACGTTAAAATAAATAAGAAAAGTCCCATATAACATTCTAACTGGATATCCTTTGGTAAGGAGTAGTGTTCTCTATAAGTTGTGTTTTTCGCGAGTTGATGGAACTCATAACTTGAAAATCCAGAATGTAGAATTTGTATTATTGATACAATATATAGAAGTTTTGTAAGTAATGACATTAGTGGTCTGTTTTCTTTACTTTTCTCTTCTTATTTTTTTGAACTTGTGGGGAATGAGTGAATGATTAGTTCCAATTATTTATTTGTTATTTTCGTTGTTGTTTATGTTCTTAGCTTTTCTTATTTGATGGAAAGAGGTTTTCGTCTAAATTGTTACTTAAACTTTTATTCTTTTGAATTGATAAAGGCAAAAAGCTACAAAAAAAAAAGTGAAAGGAAGTGAAAAAAAAAAAAATTGTTGAAAGATTTTTCAATTAGCATACGAAGAAAAAAGAAGAGTGTAGAAAGGAATAGAGGATGTTGAGGCTATATATATGTGTGTGTGTGTGAAAAGATATAAATTTCAAATAAAAAAGTTACCTGGAGAAATCCAAATGGTAAGTTAACAATAGCTTACTTTTTAACACAGAAATTTCCATTATTGTTTGTTCAAAATATTTCGCTGAATATATTATAATCATTCTATGTTCATTTCCTATGGAAAATGTTCCTATTTTTGAGAGGTTTATCATTGTAACAAATTGTTTGTTGTTTATCACAAAAGTAGTACAGCAACCATCAACTCACTTCAACCCTCATTCTAAAGAACTCAAACAACAAGTGACTGGTCAAATATATTCTAACGATAAACACACTGCTTTATACTGTTAATCATTCACTCTTCTTACTGCTGATTTAAAAGAAAATCGTTAAAATATTCACATAGTTAAAAAATAAAAACTATTTCAAAGCTTTTTTATGATTGATTTTATATAACTGTGCTACCTCTAAATTTGGGTGTGTCAAACCCCATAGGTGTAACCATTTTATCACTGTTATCCTAATTTTTATAAATTCATTGAATTGGCCATGATCAAACCTTGTAAAATCATTTTGTATCCTCATTTGAATCACTGTTTAGAGTCGCGCTCTCTCTCTTTATATATATATATATATAAAGAAGTTATAAATGTTTACAACAAGTTCATCTCTTAAGGTTCTATCAAAAGTTTTAAAAAAAATGTTTTTTTTTTTTTTGAATGCTCACAAAACATCATCTTCTGTTAGTAGTATTATTTACCATCGTAAATGCTCTCATTTTGACCTCAGAGTGTATTATAAAATAAGTTTTTAAACTGAATAATATTAATTCCCTGTGTCTGTGTTATATATATATATTTATATATTCTGAAATGCAATATTCTAGAATAAAATGATTAGAACAGTGAGATTTTTCTGTACAATAAACAATATAACATTGAATATAAATCGTTTAGTTATCACTAAACATTGATAAAACAATTTGTTTGGGATTTTGCTGTTCGTGAAGAAAATTCCATTAATATTTATATATATAAATACAAGGTTTTTCTCTTATCTTACTTTTAGTTTATTTACACTTTTTTGCATATAATTAATTCTATATTGTATGTCGAAAAGAAAGGTGAGGAACTTTACTTCTATTTATATAATGATATCTTTAATAAAAATATAAAACAAAATTGGGGTTGTTTACTATTTATCAATTACTTACAAACACTAATTCTCAAAAAAAATAATTATTTTGGAAAGAAAATATCTTTTTTTTTCATGGTAATTCTAAGGACAAATATATGATTTGTATAGCCGTTATGTAATCAACATTATTAAAATGCAGGTTGTTTTGTATTATTTGTTGTAAGTATAAATAAGGTTTTACTATATTTATGATAAAAAAATTCATGTCGTGTTCTCAAAGTCAAATTTCTTTAATTATAATAACGTTCAGTCTTGTTTGACGTGTCTATAATGTTATTATGCTACTCAAAATGTTATTGTCACTTTAAAAATGCATACAATTGTAGATGATCCAAATGTAATAAGAAGATTTGTTTTTTGTTAATTTTTTCTTTTTATTTTTTTTGCTTTAACGTTTTGCACAAATGTTTGTTACTTTATTTGCTAAAATGATATATACAAATATAAATAACATTCAAAGAACAAACAACCATATGAAAAAATAGGGTTCATAAATCCTAGCAACTGTCAATACACGTTACTTTGAAATAGGTAAAGGGAAACAATTTTGATAAACATATTCTTGATTCATTACATTAATACAGATATATATATATATTTATATATAGAGAATAAAGAGAAATAATAATAATAATAAAAAAAAATAAGTATGAAAATGAGAAGAAGATACTGAAATGTAGACTTAACGTGTGGGATCATTTAACTTTAAAACTTCAACAACTGGCCCTAGTAACCTTTGGAATCCAGATTTACCTAAGGTAGCAACTTTAGTCTTTTTTGTTGTCTTAATAGTAGCTTGACGTGGAACATCTTTAAGTAATGCCAATTCACCAAAATAATCACCTTTACCCAATGTAGCTAAGACACCTTTACCCTCTTTGATTACTTGGACTTCACCATATTCAATCAAATAAAAATTTTCACCTTTATCACCTTCACGAATAATAATTTCATTTGGTCCAAAATATTGAGTCTCTAATGCATCAGCTAATTTACTACGTTCATAGGTATTCAATTTTTGTAAGACTGGGACAGACTTTAATAAATCATCGTATAGGACTCTCTTTTTGAATGCGGAACCTAACAGGATTTTTCTAAATGTTAATCTATCCAGGGCCCAAAGAATACAATCAGTGGTGGCCACTACAGTAGCAGCCCTTGGATTATTGTACATCAAAGCCAACTCACCAAAACTGGACCCTGGACCTGACGTATTGACTCTAACATCATTAACATAGAATTCAACTTTACCTTCTTCTACAATATAGAAATAATCACCTTCGTCACCTTGTTTGATTATGATATCGTTTGCCTTCACATGCTTCTCTTCAAGACAGTTTATGACCAGTCTTTTAGAATCTGGATCCAATCTATTAAATAAGAAATTATTACCGATTGATTTCTCCAATCTTTTCAATTGAGTCTCCGTCTTTTCTTTATAATGTTCCGGAGTCCAATCATCAAAACGGTCTGGGTGTAAGGTCTCACCACTAACAGAAGTACGTCTTTCCGCATTAAATCTAGATGGAAGTGGCTGGAAAGACTGTTGTTGTTGTTGTTTTTGTGAGATACCATCATTAGAAGAGAGAGCAGAAGTAGAGTTTGGTGGTGGAGGAGTAGATTTACGCTTTATAGTATTATCAGATGGATCCAAAGGATCATTGTTTCTCTTTCTAGAAGATTCTTGCCCAATAGTAAACCCGCCTTTGAAGATATTACTATTGAAAGTGGATGTGTTTGATGAAGACTGTGTCGAAGAAATAGGAGATTCTGATGAGAATGGAGAAGCGGAGGAAGGGGGAGGAGGAGGAAAATTTGTAGTATTAGCGTTTGTAGCGGAACGTGGGACTGGGGCCTTTATCGATCCCTGTGGATTAATAGGATCTTCATCAACAGTAAAAGATGGTTTAAATATTGAATTATCATCAACCAATGGGTCTTCACTTTCATCTCCACTTTTATTTTTATTTTTGTTGTTATTATTAATATTAGTTAGAGATGACAGTTTTGAGTTGGAACCGAAATTTGGGTTAGAGAAAGATACAGAAGTTCTTGATTGAGAATTGACTGGCTGTGGAGAGTTCAAAGAGATAGAGTCATGTTGTGACATTGGGGGGAATAAGACAATACCTTTAGATAAACTTAACTCTTCTTGTTTTTTAATGAATTTTCTTTGGACTTCTAATCTTCTATTGAAATAATTAGCACCAAATTGTAAAAAATCAGAAGGATTCCTTAATTCAACTTCTTTTTTGAATTGATCCAATTCGGATCGTTGTTCTTCAGTTAAAGTCATTTTAATAGTTCAAATAAAAGACAAACCAAAAAAAAAAAGAAGAGACACAGGGGGGATGAAGATAGACTGATTTGTTGATATATTAATCAGTTTATTGATTAGGAAATTTCTTCGAGTATATATGTATATATGTCAATTGTAAAAACAACGACAACAGAAAGTAAGAAGCAAAAAGATCTTCAATCGACAGTAACACTTATAAAAGGAGAAGAATAAGAACCTTATTCAAAAAGAGTATAAAGGAAATAATGTATTGAATATATAGTCTTCTATCTGTTGTGTTTCTTTCTATTCAGATATAACTAAGTGACAAATCCTTTTGAATTTCCTTCTCCTTCTCCTTTTTTGTTTTTTGAACATTCACTGCAAAATAAAACTGTGAGTGTTTGTTTTTTTCCATTTGAGAAAGAATGAAAAAGTTAGGGTTGGAAAGCAAACAACATTGATTTTTCCTGTAAAGGTAAAGTATTTTGTTAGGGCTTCATGCTTATTATTATTTTTTTACCGTTCATTTATGGTTTTTTCCCTCTTCTTCTTCTTATATACTTCGAATTATTTTACTTAATTTAAAGAATATATATATATATATATGTTCAATCGTAATTTAAAGTTGTATATAGATATATACTAACCAATGTTAATACATGTTATATATATTTAAATACATTTATCTATAGTTTGATGCTTTTTTGTTTTTATATAGTAGTTTGAAAATTCAAATGGATAAAATAATGTTTTCTTCTAGATGGACCAATATTTTTATTATTTAACAAAGTTTATAGTCATGAAATAAATAATAAATATTCCCATTTAGATATCAAAGTAAAGCATTTACATAATTTCATCAATATATAGTCATTACCATTACAAAATTATTTAAACAATTCAGTTTTTTTTTTGCTTGGTCAAATAGATATAATTCAATTTTAGCTACTTTAATCATTCAATCTAAAGTACTTTCTTAATAATTCTATCATTGATTTAAATTAAATTTTAACTTAAATTCATCACTTGTTAAAAATGTTTTGGTTCCCTTGGTAATGTTGGCATATTTTTAGGTATTTTATTATTTGTTTCAATAGATCAAATTGTCGAAATCTTTTCAACAGATTCTAATCATATAGAAAGTACTAATCATTCCCATTCTCTTGTTAATTTATCTTCCAAGAAAAAGCAATAATTCCGATTCAAAACAATTAAATGCATCACCATTATTAAATATTGTCTTCGGCCTCTTACATAATATCATAGACGGTATAGCCATATCTTAATCTTTCTATACTTCAGAAAGAAATGTGTAAAGTTACTGTTGTTACCATGCTATTCCATGAAACACCCGATCAATTAGGTGATTTTGTAATATTATTATCAAGTGGAATGCCAATCGGGTCCTGCCTTATAAAACACACATATCCAATACTATAAGTTCTGTTATTACCTATGATCACCGGTGAATTAGTATACATGTCAATGGCATCTATTTTACCTGAATTTATCACAGAGACTCAAGAAGAAGATAGACAAAGTTCTAAAATGGAAAGATTATTTAACTTTGTTCTACAGATTGGGTTTATTACTATTGCTGCAATGTAATACCAGTACACTTAAACCACTACATATAATAAAATGGTTAGTGCAACTACGGTATAAAATATATACACTTGTTTATTACTATATATATGGACTGGATATTGTATATATAATACATCTTTTTGTTTTTCTTATAATGACCTTCCACTGTTAGGGTTTGATTATATTATTCACCTCTTTTTCTTTGGTGCTTCCAATTTTTTTTTTCTTTCACCGTCTCAAACCAAACAATTTGAAACGATAAAGTGGAATATTCAACAGAGGTATATTTGGAAGTATATGTATTATTATTATTACTTATACTACTGCTCAATTGTCGAGTATATCGGGTAATAAAGTATATATATAATACGAACAAATATAGATACTTATAATATAGTATAGTGTAAAATATTGTTGAACAAAAAAAAAAAAAAAAAAAAAAAAGAATGAGTTTGGATGAAAAATATGATGCTGCGTTAGATCTTTTACGTCGTTTAGATCCAACAAAAGTCAAAACCAATTTAATCAACTTAATAAATTTAGAACCTGATTTAGCAGAGGATTTGTTATCGTCTGTAGATAGCCAATTGACTGTACAAAGAGATCCAGAGGTTTCGAATAAAGAATATTTATGTTGTGATTATAATCGTGATATTGATTCGTATAGATCACCGTGGTCAAACAAGTATTTCCCCGCATTGAATGAGGACGACTTGAAAGAATCCCCATTTCCTAATGATCAATTAAGGAAGTTGGAAGTCATGTGTAATTACTCCTTTGAGATTTATAAAGATTTATATTATGAAGGTGGGATATCAAGTGTCTATTTATGGAATTTAGAAGATGACCCTTCTGATGCAGGTGATTCCGAGACTGATTTTGCCGGTGTTGTTCTTTTCAAAAAGGGTAATGTCGGTGATTGGGATAGTATTCATGTCTTAGAAGTGACACGTTCCTCAGATAGTGAAAGTAGTGAAGGTACTGAATATAATTATAAAATCACTACCACCATTATACTTCATTTAGAGGGGAAAGATAATATCGATATAAAGTTAGCAGGTAATTTAACAAGACAAACCGAAAGAAATGTTATGGTCAATGATTTAACCGATAATTTAGAATCTATTCATATTGAACATTTAACTAATATTGGTAATATGATCGAAGACATTGAAACACAAATGAGAACTTCTTTAGAGATTGTATACTTTGAAAAGACAAGAGATATCTTCCAACAAACAAGAAATCCAGATTTGACTACAATTGAATATAATAAAGAACAGCATGAACATATAATTAAAGGTTTGCAAAATCTTTGAATTGTCAAACCTTATTTTTCTTCACTTACACAATCTCTCTACAATATATATATATATATATATATATATTTATCATTTACAAATCTTATATGAATTGATAAGTTCAATCATAATTTAGTAAGACATGATTCCAGTCAATAAAGACACCACCTTTTCTCTAGCAATAATAATAATAAATAATAATATTAATAATAACTCTTCTATAATACTACCAACTTCAACCAAAACAACTTTATGCATATTCTTCTTCACAAACTATCATTGTATACGTGAAGAGAGAGTCACATGATAAAAAAGACACTAACATTCCGCAATAAAACCGAGAAAATTCCGGAACCAGGAATTCGGAAATTTACATTCCGAAGAATTTAAAGTCCGACACCACAAGAAAAACACCGAACTTTGAGCAAAACTTTATTGTATAAACAAAAAATATCACTTCACTTGTTCCTGGATGAACTTCAAGAATCTTTTTATTAAATTTATATATATTTAATTTATTTTACACCCACATCCTTCATCATCTTCTTCAACCACAAAGCATTGAAAAAGGACATATATTAGTTACTTATGAATAAATCAATTCATCTAATAGAAACATATAAAGATATAACCTAATTAGACCCAAAATTCCATCCCGCACCCTCACACCCCCCATTTTCCACAAGTTATTAACAATTCCAAAACCTCTCTTTTCCCCTTTGGTATGGATTT
The DNA here is from genome assembly GCA_017347545.2 of Arxiozyma slooffiae. Classification (NCBI taxonomy): domain Eukaryota; kingdom Fungi; phylum Ascomycota; class Saccharomycetes; order Saccharomycetales; family Saccharomycetaceae; genus Arxiozyma; species Arxiozyma slooffiae. The sequence goes on along the minus strand of JAFHAQ020000002.1, from coordinate 47,198 downwards.
AATTCTAGTTTAATTATTATTATTATCATTAACTTTTTCTTCTGATTTCTCTTATCTTCTTCCTCCTCAAAAATTTTTATTTATAACACCTCTATTTCTTTATATTCTTTCTTTCTTTGTATTCCTTGACCATGAACCATTCAAAAGAAGACAACTATTTACCTTTGAAATCTCCTATGGCTAAATATAATAATGCACCTTTGAGAACAGATGATCCAGATGAAAAACAACAACAAACTAGCACTGATCTTATTAATAATACTACTTCAATAAATGAGGAAAAGTCTAATAGAGGCCATGATTTGAATGATAACAAAAATAATACGAATAATAATAATAGTAACCATCAGCATAATAGTAACATTTATTCTACTTCAACAGTATTAAAGGAACAAACTTCAATAACTATTCCATCAAAAACCTTATTAAATAACAATAACAATAATACCACTCAACCTGATACACAGACCACTACAATAGAACCTGTTCAACAATCGGTTGCATTATATATCTTGAACGAATTGAATCATAATATTCATAACCAAAATGATAATACCAATGAAAATAATAATATTAATAATGATAAAAGCACGTCTAATGTTAAAGATGATATTAAAGTTACATCTCAATTTTCTAAAGGGAGAGAAGACTCACCTCGATCAACTTTATATAATAACATTAAAAATTCATCCTTATATAGTGATATTAATGAAAATATGACTAAAAAAGAAAAGGATAGCAATGGATCGCCAAGTGCCACGAAACAAACGTCTAAACCACAAAAACAAGCACAAAACAAACAACAACAAGAAGAAACAACTACTGATGTTAGTTTAACGTCTTTACAAACACCTGAATTTATAATAGATGATTTGCCCTTTATCAATGGTCTTGATGCTCCACTAAATCAACCAGACTTACAGTCCACATCCTATGACTATAATATTAACAGGGATGGTAAAAACAATAATAATAATAATAATAACACCTCTAATAGTAATACAGATAACCTTAATAATGATATGAATATTCACACAAATGGAAAAAATGAAGAATATCCACAAAGCAATGAACAACCATATTATGTTAATGCAAAACAATATTATAGAATATTGAAGAGACGTTATGCAAGAGCCAAGTTAGAAGAAAGATTACGTATCTCCAGAGAAAGAAAACCATATTTGCATGAATCAAGACATAAACATGCCATGAGAAGACCAAGAGGTCAAGGTGGTAGATTCTTGACTGCTGCTGAAATCAAAGAAAAAAAAACTCAAGAGAAAGAAACTGGCAGAATAGAAACAGCTGATAAGAATAATACTGGGAAAAATAGTTATGATAATGATACTAATAAACCTAAAACACATAGTCGTAACAAATAATAATGTCAATGGTATTTATAATATAAATGCAAAATGTGAATCGATCATACTATATAAGACAAGTAGTAAAACCACAGATCATCCTGTAAATAAATAAATAGTTGAAAATCAAACTTTTAATATATAAATAAATTAAAAAGTATGAAGAAAATACCTTTGACTTCAATCTAACAGTACCAACAGACTTATTTATGAATTATTCATTTTTTTTAAATACACTTTAAATAGATAAAAGAAAATTCTGAAATATCATTGAAAATAAAAATTTTACTTACACCGAAACTTAAGCATTATACAAATACTTGTTCTTAGAAACCCTCTTTGTTTCCTTGAGAATCACATATTTTTTAATATAACTCTTTATATTTAATGATGGTTCATAGATGAGTGAATGGAAGTGTACAAAAGCCTATGTAAATCGATATATTAAAAAAGGAACTCTAATGAATGTATTCAAGAAAAAAGTTTTAGTGTAATTCTTCTCTTTAAGGTTATCAGATAAATTCTGAATCAATTCCTTAATTACTTACTTTTTTTATTGCTTTAATATTAATATTAATATTACTCTTTATTTATAAATCAATATAAAATGTACTTAACCTTTCTATACCTATTGATGTAACTTTTTTAGCTATTCATAATTTGGTTTAATGCATTCTGAGACTCTTTACTTAGTTGTGATGTAATTGTATTTATATCAATACCGACCTTATTAGAATTGAAAAAATTCTTTATATCATTAGCAATGTGATTTTTGAAACCTTGGCTTAAATCTATTTCAGGTATTGGGTCGTAAGGTTTTTCACTCACCGATGCCAACTTACTAAATGAAGAACCAAATGTAGAAATTTCTTCCATGTTATCTAAATCAATATATTCAGAATTTAAATGACCAAGGTTGTCACTAATAATATTTCTAATAATAATATCCAATGTTGGAACCAACAAGCTTGCACCATATTTATTTAGGAAAAGTGAACCATCACATATTAATTTACAGATACCAACGATTGTGATTTTACGATCTAATAAATTAGCTATTGTTGGAATAGTAGGTATAACAAAAGTGGTCCAAATTTGTTGGAAAACACCATCTTGAACTTCATCAATAAATTGAATCATGAAATTTCCACCATACTTAAGTGTCAACAAATTTAAAAACACTACCAATTTTTTAACATATCGTTCGGTCTTTGAAGTTTTTAATCTTTGTAATAAAAGCACTGCAATTTGTTTCATATATGGTCTTAATTTATCTAAGTCAATCGTTAACATGATATCTTCTAATAACTCGAACCCGTACACTTCATACGCTTTAGAAGCAATCAATCTTTGGAAGACACCAAGAACTGGAACCAAGTCAGAAAACACCGATATATCTTTTTTAACAAATGCCCTCAACATTCTAGTCACTGCGGGAACATTACCCTTCAATTCCCAAACAGATGGTGCTAAAAGTGGCTGAGCCAACTGTTTAATAGAATCTGGAATTGTAGTAGATCCCTTTTCTACACAGAAGGCCAAAATTTGGAAAATGTATGGAATAAATTCTTGGATATCTTCTGATAAAATATGTAAGAAACTTGGCATAATCAAATCAATTAAACCCGGCAAAATATCAGAAGTCGAATAATTCAAAATTACACCAATTGATTCAAAAACATAATGAGAAAATCTTGGGTTTGAAGGATTCTTAGAGACAATTGTCACAATAGAAATTAATTGATTCATTAGTTCTGGATAAATTAATATGATTGAATTCTCTGCAGTCTGCAAGACCCTGAAACTTGCCTTCATCAAAAATTCATTCTCTGCTAATTTTTCTGGTGTAGACCCTTGTTTCATAATTAAACCAAATAAATTTCTTAATAAAACTTCTGCACTACCAGCTACATCATCCTTAGTGAACATAAATTTTGAAGATGTTAAGGACTCTCTAATCGTTAAGATTCTTTCAATGGTGACAGCAGCATATGTATATAAAATATATTCATTTGATTGTAAGAATCCTGCTAAAAATGGCATTAATTCAATCAATTGGTTCTTATTTAATTGATTCCTGAAGACATAAATAAATTTAATAGCATCAATTCTTAAAATAAGATGTGGGATCGATGTACTAGTCAAATCTGGTAATATTTGATTTTTGAAAAAATCAATAACATCTAAAAGTGGGTTAGTGGATGAAACACCATTACTTGACAACGAACCATTGATAGCCAAATTAGTAAACAAATAAATGTATAAATCCTTATATTTCCAAAATTCAACTGGATTAGATTGATACTTTTCGAAAAAATACTTCATATGATTTAAGAAAATGTGTGTTACCAAATCACAATTATTTTCTTTCAATTCTTTTAAGAAATCTGTGCATGCCTTTCTCCTTGTATCATCATCCGAACCTTCCAAATCTCTACGAATATATTCTATTGGATCGTCTTCAAACAATTCAATATCTGCTTCACGTAAAGTGACATTGGGAAGGATGATCTGATCAACGACTCTATTCATTGCGTCTTCACTGTTAAAGATAGTAAAATGCCGTGGATTACGACTTACGGCAGTTAAAAATGCTAAGGATTTAGAGACCAAAATATCATACTTAGGTTCTTCTGAGATGGAAGTTAATAAATTCCATGTAACTTCAATAAAACTATCGATCATTGGACCAAAAACATCCTCATATCTAGTTGTATATAATTGGACTACTTCTTGGATGGACGATTTCACTTTAATTAAAGTAGTAGCATGATCTGGATCATCGGGATCTTCTAATAATGGGTTGCTATAAGATAAATATTTATGTAGAACCCCCATTCCCTCAGTTATATTATCTTCAAAAAATTCTGGAATATCTTGGCAATTAAAATCGTAATACAATTTGGTTAGAAGTAATAAAACATCCATCAATTTCTCCAATTGGGGTACATTATTGACATTAGCATCAATTTGTTCGTCAACCGACTTCAATAGATTTAAAAATGGGACAGTAAAAACATCAAGAACCAATTTAATTTCCAAGAACAATTCATCCGACCTAAACAAAGGCCTCCATCTTTTAAATATGGAATGAGCCACAGTCAATACACCTTTATTTAATACCATATCATCTGAAGACAGTTTTCCTGCTAAATCTTGCAAAAGATCAGGCCAACGTTGAGGAAAGTCTGAATCTGCGATCAAAGAAATTGCTTCACCGATTTGAACTTGTAAATTATTTGGTAAAGAAATCATTAATGGAATAATTTCCTTCTTAATCAATTCTACTTGATCATTAGGTAATAAATGGTTCCCATTTTCATCAACCCATTTCCTTCTAATAAAATTTTTGAAGAATAAAGCACCCGCTAATCTAGTTGAAATAGCTAAATTTGAGGATGCGACCACATGTAACAAAGTTAAACCAAAGCCATTCTGATTTTCTAACTCCTTTAAACTTCTTTCTGAAGTCTTAGCAGTTGAAGCAACTACAGATTCAGATAACAATCTTGCTACTGTCTCAATGTCAGACATCACAACAACTAACCAGTTTAGATTATATATATATGTATTGATCTATATAGATATATGTGTGTGTTTCAATTAATACTAATAGTCAAATCCAATTGTTACCTGAAAATTCACTTTCTATCTAGATAATTGTGTTAGTTACTTCTTCTTCAACCATGATTTCTCTTTCTACAATTGAAATAAAAATTTTCGTTTTTCGTTCTTTCTTTCGAATTCTATAGTAAAGAAAAAAAAACATTCAAAAAAAAAAAAATCTTAGCAATAACATCCAATCGAGAAAGAGAGGTGTATTGAATATCAAGAGAGAAGTCAACAGAAGGGTACCATTCTCTATTCAAAGAATGTGTCCTGTAGGGACAAATATGTTGTATTGAAGATTTGTTGGACAAAAATTGAGTAAAGCAAGTATAATAATTATTATTAGAGATTGGAATAATGCACAAACTTTCTATAAGGACCTTCCCTCGTATCGGCAAATACATATATGTTAAAAAAATAGCGATTATAGTAATAATAATCTTATTTCTATCACTTGTCCTACCTAATAGTAAAATATCCATCATTAAACTTACTTTTAGGATCTATACTAGCCAAAATACGATCTGTATCCTTTGTTGAGGATTCTGCATTACTTATAATCATTGGTAACGTTCTATTTTTGCTATCCCTTGTAAATATTCTAACACCTCTTAGATGTGTATCTTTTCCGTTATCATGGTTCACAGGAAATGCTAATCTTAATACATGACATTTAATAGGAATATTCTGCTCTCCATCTGTATCCTGTAAACTTGGGAACTTCTTTGTATACCACTGAGTTATCTTACCAATATGCCATTCTTCATAATATATTAAATCAGGTATACTATCCCCAATATATAATTTAACCACTTTAGGACTATAAGATTCGTCGATCTCGAACCCAAAGAAGATCGCTAATAATGCAAGTTCCACCCTTTTGTTAAAATAAATATCCACAATATGTGGTTGAACACCATCACTTTGCCAATAAGACTCCGGATCGTCATTTATAACATTTTCAATTGGGTTCGAAATCTTAAATGAAGATGCTTTCCAATATGCAAGATTGCTAATATTTACCAAATCTTCCATCAGAGATAATTTCCGAATACCCCTTAGATATCGACGACGTAACCTTTCTTTAGCTTTTGACAAATTTTTGTCTGCATCCAATGAATTATCTCCACTTTCATGTTTCTCATCTTCATCACTATTACTCCCAACACTAATAAATACATCAGTGGAATGGTTCTCTCTAGCCTTCACATCATCTACTTCTACAATATTCTTGAAATATTGATTATTACTTCCAGAGATTGGCACTAGTAACTCCATAGGAGTTAATAAATCCAATACGGCGTCTATTTCACTATGATTCATTCTAATCCTGGTACACTTCCTTTTAAATCACAAAAAATTTAAATGCAAAACCAAAAAAAGAGATACTTTATCATCAGTTCCATTATTTTTAAACTAGTATATTCCACTGGATTTCAACTGATTCTACTTAGTTTATTATTACATCAGAGTAAGGTTCTCTTATTAATTATTTTTTTTAATGATCCTCCATTCTTTAATTAATTACTTCAACAATTAGAAAAGATACGCGGAAAGAAGATATAAAATGCGAAATTCGTTCGGATTCAAATTCCGTAAAAATCTGTGTGATAATTAATATTCGTTTTGATTCAAATGGACGGTTTTAATAGACAGATGCCTCTCTATATGACTGACTAAACGACTTATTGGGCTGCGAGTATATATAATTCTTTATTACTTAAATAGTTTCAACGACGACTAAAATCTGGGTATGTAATATATTTCTTATTGTTAAATATAACTATCTCTTCAAATCAAAGATTAAAATCGTCACTACGTGTGCAAATCCAGTCCTCACCCTTTGTAAGACATTTTTTAACGGATATGATCATATTGTTTCTCAATTTATTCTCACCACCAAATTCCCTCTTATACCTTTCATATGTATAATCTTTAAAATCTCTATTTGGAAACAATCGAACATATCTTTTCCACAGACCATATTTACTGACTATTGACTCACAGCCTTTTCGCAACGGTTTTTTAGATTTTGTATAGAATCCATTCTTAACCCCATTGACAATCGACTGTTCTAGAACACAATGGTCAGGGTCATTAAATATTTTTACAACACTCACGGGACTTGGTTCTTTATCCTTAGAGATATCATCAATAAAACGCTCCTGACTCGATATGATCTCGAATGCATGAACAGGATATAGACAATCTTCCAATCTTTGATTAAAACATCTATGCAATGCAACATATGATTCTTTTTCAATATTGGGTAATACCAAGTACTTTAAATATATAGGGGTCTCCATTAAAGAATATGTGAGTGCATTGTTTAATGAAATCACTTGGCGAAGACAAAGTTTATCGGAACATGACTTAGACAATGTCACTTTTGAATCTTGACGTCCTGGCTTTGTCCTTACATACCCTTTCTTTTTGAAATTGAACCTGCCACGTAATGTCTGTTTATTTGATGGTATCACATATTGATACGGATCATCATCAGATATGTTAATTATTCTTTCATCTTCTATATAACATGAGGATTCCATTAAGTCCATACTAGCATCTCCACAAGGTAGGCTGGAGATAAATAAAGCTAGAGACCATTGTGAATTCCATCTATATTTCAAAGTATCTGCCCCACCTCTATTTTCAACAGTTTCTAAAAGGTACCGAGAATTTTTACCATTCTTTATATTGATCATTTCATTTAATAAAAAGACGTTAAACCCTCTAACTGCCAATATTTCTGCATGCGAATCATGAACTATTTTGCCGTTACTCCTGACGATCTCCAAATCAGGAACAGCCTTCACACCAGTAGTCAATGTAAGGATATGTAATGAGTTCTCTACCGATTGTTTGTTATTACAGATAGCCACTATTGAAGCCAATACTGTACATTCTTTAATACCATTAGATTTCGTTACAGGCTTATTTGTTGGTTTCAACTTCTTATATTCTGCATAAACGAGTCTTGTAATATTATTTGCTAAGTCTGATTGTGTCATCTTTTTATTTCTTCACCTCTCTGTTTTGTCATCTAGAGAATTTATTATATATCTCAATTGTGTCCAATACGTATAATAACTTTAAATAATTACTGGTGCCCGATCTAATTAACTACATTTCTTCTTCTTCTTTTATTGAAAGTACATAAAGTATTAATCATTTGCATCTCTTTTTTTTTGATTTCTTAAATTTTCATTCTTGAACCACTTAAAAATAAAATCGTTCTTCCTTCACAAATTCATACATTCTCGTCTCTAGGTGTGTGTAAATAATAGATGCTACCACGTATTTTCATAACCATTATTTCCCGTAGATATTATTATAATTTTGTTACAAAACACACTACATATAATAGAGAAACTAGTTAAAACTTAATGCACTTTACAATCGTCCTCCTTCCAAGGAAAAGAAAAACAAAAATAAACAACCAATGAGAAAATCTTACAATACATCTAAATATCAATGTTAAACTTAATATCTATGGATCCAATAATATTCTCTAATCCACCTAACCTTTTGAAATTGGCTAACAATAACTCTCTTTCTTTACGTTCTTTAGCCTCTTTATCCTCTTCTATCTGTTTCTGCTGAGCTAAAGCTTTAGCTTTATCGTTTTCTTCTTGCTGAACTTCTTGATAGTACATTCTAGTTCTTGTCTTCAATCTACTAAATGGATCCGTCTTGGAATCAATAGAGGGGCTCTCTTCCTTCTTCGTGTGCTCCGCATATCTAATCTTGTCCATATTCAATTTTCTATTCTTTGATGTTAAAGCACCCAATTTCTTGGTTTCAATTTGATCATTTTCATGTTGTTTCTCATATGTATTGATTCTCTTTTCAAAATTTCTTAGTTGTGCGGAATATTTAGCAATATCCCTTTCATTACCATTTTCACGAGCATATTGTAATTTATTTTTTAGTACAGTCTTTTCAATAACTGCATTAGTACCAGATAGTTTCTTATTAAATAACATTCTATTACGAATAATTTCATTAGTCTTCTTTTCTGTCAATGGTTCATTCACAAAAGAGATCAATTCTTTACTCTTATTATTCAAAACATATGCTGTTGGTTTTGCAATATTTGATTTATCTAATGCATTTAAATATCTATCAAATTCACTTTGAGTAATTAGACCATCACTAAAAAAATTCATTTGAAACACTTTTCTATCTTTCCCCTGTGTAACACCAAAATATTGATTTGTATAAAATTTACCCATGCTGTATGGTTTTTGTAAAAATACTCTTTCAATCTTAACCATACGATACGTAGGTTGACCTGAACGTTTATTTATACCAACATTTACTCTACCATAACAACCTTTAACTAAATCGTTAAAGCCAGGATAAAAACAGAATTTGGCTACAAACGAACGTCCAATTTTTATTTTATTAAAATCATTTAAATCTGAATCCCTATCTACATCATCCGCCCATTCAACTTCATTGTCACTACGGCTCTCTTCACCATATTTTGATTTTCTTGCTAATGGATTATAATCTGTCTCGTCATCTTCAAGGTAATCTTCATCGTCATCATTATAGTCATCATTATAATTATCCTCCCCTTCTTCCTCATCCTCTTTATATTCATCATCGTCATCACTGTAACGACGGTTTTGCTTCATTTCTCGTTGTTTCTTTAATTGAGACAATTTTGAGGACATCAATTCAGTATGCCCAGTAGCATGTGTTGTTCTTCCAGAAGATCTGGTCTTAGCGAGTCTATTCTTATTAAGTGCCTGTTGTCTTCTACGTTCTCTAAACAACTTTCTTTCTTGATACTTACGCATAATTTGAGACCTTTCGAATAATAAAGTTTCACGTTCCATTTCAGGTAAAGACTCTAAATGTTCACGATCTTCTTCGTCTTTATATTTACCTTCCAGCGGGAATGGGTTGGGTTCTTCTTCAGATTCTTCTTCTTCTTCTTCTTCAGATTCCTCTCCCTTATAACCACCAGCAGAGACAACATTAGGATTATAATCATCTTCTTCATCCTCCTCTTCACTGTCTATATCAATTCTTCTCTTTTTCGAAGAAGTGTTATCCTGATTTTGTTTTGTTCTCTTTGAAGAAGAAAGTAAAACTTCCTCTTCTTCTTCCTCTTCCTCACCAGCACCAGCCAGTGCTAATAAATCTTCTTCTAAATCAGACATATTTTTTTTCTTCCTTAATAATTTACTATTTTATTTAAATTCTGGTTAGTCACTAAATTTTACAACGTATCCCAATTAATCTACACTATTCTATTCCTAATAAAGAGCGTGTTTCAGAGTTTTAAAACAGATTGCTTTTTAATCCAAACCACACTCTATGTTGAGCACATCTGTAACTTTTCTCGTTAGCCAAATAATCAAATATCCAAGTTTTCAATAGAAAAAAAACGATATCAAAGTTCGTCCACAATGATCAAAATAAAAGATACCTAAACTTTGGTGTATATTTACCTATGTAGCAAAAGATGAAGAGAGCCATAAAGGCAATAATAGAAATCATATATGATCCAGGCGACAGGCACTAGATTCTCTCTAGGAAAGATAAACCATTACATATCCTTTGATGTGTTGGAATTGTCGATCAAACTAAATAATATGAGAAAGATTTTTTCTTTTTAGAAAAAGGAGAAGATAAGTATTAAATACGTATATAGATGCATATATTTTAAAAATATATATTGCAAGTAAATTATTTCTTGGCACCATATTTGTTGACAGACTTACCATCTGGAATGGTGAAGAATGTGTAAGGTTTGCCATCCTTTGGCAAAGAGTCCAATCTGAAGTAACCCTTTCTTTCAAATTGAATAATATCACCGACTTTCATATCTTTAACATTCAAATCAGCAATGGCATCAGTATGGAATTCAGTTTGTGGGGTCAAGAAATCAGCGAAATTTTCGTCTTCTTCTAATCTATCCTTAGTGATCAAATGATCAAAATCGACTAAATCAACAGGGACAACATCATCAGTGTCAGCTAACCAAGTTAATTTATGTTTAGTCTTCTTGAAATCACCTTCCAAGTGTAATTTACCTTCTAAGGAGCCATCAGCATTCTTCTTGGTGATAATAACATTACCCCAATCCATTAAGGTGACTTCTTCGTTAGGTTCAATCAAATCGGCATCTTCCTTTTCAATGACAACATTGTTGTAATAAATGACTTTCTTTTCACCGACATCTGGATTCTTTTTATGTTTAGGCTTCATTTCAATCTTTGGAGTCTCTGGAGCACCTTCAATATGCAACTTGACTGGATTAGAGATAGCAGTATGTCTTGGAGCAATTGGATCAATGACTTTTTTGTTAAAGGCCCAAATTAAATTCCATTCTAAGTTGATAACGTTTCTAGATGGACCTTGAGACAAGACAAAGTTTCTCAAACCTTCCACAGTCATACCTCTTCTTCTAACACCTCTAACAGTTGGGAATCTTGGATCATCCCAGTTTTCAACTAAACCTTTATCAACCATCCATTGTAATTTTCTCTTTGATAACAAAGTTCTAACGAAATTGACACGAGCGAAATCCCAGATATGAACTTTTCTTAAATGTAAGGCCTTCAACATCCAGTCATACTGAGCATTACGATCTCTGTATTCAATGGTTCTTAAAGCATGGGTGACACCCTCTAAAGAATCAACAATTGGAACACAGAAATCATAAGTTGGATACATTTTCCAGGTGGTACCGGTTCTATGATGTGGGGTCAAATTACATCTATAGATGACAGGATCTCTTAAAGTTTTATTCAACGCTTTATAATCGATCTTTGCACGAACACAATTTTTCAAACCTTCTTCAGTACCGTTCTTCATTTCTTGAGTGAAGATTCTTAAGTTTTCTTCCACGGAACGATCTCTTCTAGCAGATGGAATACCTTCACCACGTTCTTCCCTCATTTGTTCTGTTGGCGTATCATCACAGTAAGCACCACCTTCTTTAATCAATTGAACACACTTGTCGTACATTTCTTGGAAATAGTCAGAGGAATAAGTTACCCTATCACCTTTGATACCCAACAATTCCAAATCTTCCAAAATAGAATCTTGGAATTCTTCCTTTTCCTTTGATGGGTTAGTGTCATCAAATCTAATAATCAACTTACCTTTATAGGCTTGAGCGAAGTATTGGTTCAACAAAGCGGCTTTAGCATGACCGATATGTAAATAACCAGATGGCTCAGGTGGGAAACGAGTAACGACTTCACCCATCTTGGCATCAGGCAAATCAATTTCGAAGTTTGCCTTGTGACTTTCTTTCTTCTTACCTGCAGAAGCAGCTTTCTTCAAATCTTGTAATGCCTTAGTCAAGAATTCATAAGCACCACCGAAAGCTGGAGCTAATTCTAAAAGTGTGTACCAACGAGAAACATTGACATCAACCTTATTTTTAATGATGGAGCCGACCATACCATTGGATCTTAAGGCACCCCATACTGCGATATCTGCAACAGAGTATCTTAAACCGCCAAGGATGAAAGTTCTTAGATTCAATTGACGATCCAATTTTTCTAAAGATTGTGATAATTTTTGGAAATTCTTAATGACGAATTCTTCTTCAGCAGCTTTAACCCATGGAGAGACAGCTTCAGAGTCGACGGCTTCACCGAAGACTTCTGGGAAAGAAGCAATTAATCTATTGAAGGAATCGGTGGAATCGCCATTGAAAGTAGCTGGTGCTGCTTTTTTGTCATCTACAAATTCGATAGTGACAGTATCTGGTTTAGCAGCATTGACAATACGAGCAGCAATTAAGGAACCGTAGGCAACCACTGGAGCCTTACCGTTGATAATTAATGTAGCAGACATCTTGCAAGTCTGTGAGGTTGGTGGGTTAAATGATGTAATGTAAAATGATTGACACAATAAAAATTCATAAAGAAACGTAAAAACAAAACTAAATAAAGAAATAACGTATATTTTATTTGTATACTTTTTTTTTATCACTTTGCAATATTTTCCACCAAAGTTATTTAATTCATTCATTCACGAGAGAAAAACAAATCGGAAAAAAAAAAACAAAAAAAAACCAAGGACTGTTCAATTCTTAGCACATTATTTGTTTCCCCCCCTGTTTTATTCCATTCCTTACCCAAAAGGGTAATTTTTGAATAATGATAATTTATTTCAAAAAATATCAACAAAATTAAATATAGAGAGGCTGTAAAGTATAAATAACATATATTATAATAATTCTTATGTATTCTAAGATACTATTATTAACTACAACTCTCTTAGAGTTCACATAAATTTAGTTGGTGTATCCCAATCACCATAACTTTGCAGTTAATTAAATCTAGCACTAATAATTTTTCATATATATATATATAAGTTAGAATCAATATTGAACATTAAACTATACATTATACCAATTATGTTCCCTATTGTCACCTTGGACTTACTCATTACTCTACACCACATAAGTAAGCATAACAGCTAGCTCTACATTAAGAACAGGTATTTATTTATTTTGCAAACAGAGAGCGGAATGTAGAAATAATTTCGGAAAGTTACAGGGTTCGGTTTTCCTTCATAGACTTCTAGAATCCGCATTTTTTTGCTGGTAAAATTTAGAGAAAAGACTCTATTCTAAGAGCTACGGTTGATAGCATTTAGAATAAATAATATTAGTAATAAAAGAGATGAGCTTATATAAATATTATATATTATGCAATATGCAATCTTATGATAGTATGATCATTGGTGTCATAACGAAAATACTTTAGATAAACTTCCTAAGAGTAATAGCGTCACCTCAAATTTTTTATTTGAATAATTTTACTTTATTTTCTAGAGGTTGGGAAAGAAAAATAATCATAGAGTGACTTGGCAATGGCAATTTCAGCTAGTCTTTTCATTAATCAGAAGAGTACTACAACAGCTCTTAAACAACCAAAAGAAGTCGCATACTATTCTAGAAACCAGCAAGGCGATATATTTCCTTTCGATGATGGAAAATTGAAATACTATTATCTACCAGACAATGATATTAATAAAGATATTGATCTTAATAGTGGATTCAAGAAATTTAAAAATTGTCAACAAACTTTTAAAGATATTGCTACTTTAGAACCAATCTTAGAGACAATAATCCAATATGAGACTTTGAAAGGTAAACCTTTAAAATGTGATATTGTTGCATATAGTGAAACTATTGTGAAGTTAATATGCTCATCATTTGAAAATTCTAAGATTAATCCAATTGATATGAGATTAATAGCATATAAGGGACAATTATACATTAAAGATATGACATCACAAAGAGATTCAAAGAAACAAATGACTGCACAGGATTATATTCCTTATAAGTTTGAGACCATAGCTACATTAACACAACCATTACCATACATCCAAAGAGATACCCTTGAGAAAAGACATAGAAAAATATCAAATAATGGTGATAATTTTTTTTCTTTAGTCAAAACAGGCATCAGTAAAGCAAAATTTTTACTTTGTGGGGATATTAATTGTATTTATGATTTCAAGCAAGATGGCAAAGATAATTTAAAACATTATACAAAACTTTGTGTTTCACCAATTGTGTCAAACTTAAACGACTCACATAAATTCGAAACTTTAATTTTTAAGACTTGGTTAAGATGCTTTTTAATGGGTATACCAAAGATTATTTACGGGTTTTATGATAATAATAATATTTTAAAAACTGTTGAAGAATTTACTACTGAACAAATTCCAATCTTATTTAAAGAGCATAACCCAGATTTGGCTACTAAATGTACTAATGCAATTAAATGGTATGGTCTATTCTCAGAATGGTTATTAAAGATAGTCCCTCATGAAGAAGAATCAAATATTATTAAACCTTTCAAATTGATATTAGAGAACAATCATTTAAAATTGGTTGAAATAGAATCTAATGACCCAGAATACGAAGGAATAGTCGAAGGGGAAAGTATTCTAAGTGAAAGGTATAAAGCATGGAAAACAAAACCTTAAGTCAAATAACTCTTCTTCTTCTTCTTCTGTAATTCTAAGAGCATATTTACATATATATATATACATACAGTTGGCGAATATGTAATATCAATCAATAAAGTAACATTATGTACATAATTCAGATTTTTATTTGAAGATTTTTTTGAAATTTGCCTCGTTTGGTATTCGCGTCAAAAATATTAATAAAAAAATTACATATCTCCTTTAATATCAATACAGAATATTATCACTCATTTTCTTTCTGTTTTGTTCCTCGTAACTATAAGATAAATCTATGTTTGTTTAAAGCCAGATAGAAATTAACATCTCGAAGTTCTACATATTGTTTAGCCAACATTTTTAATTCGTTTAAAATAGTTTCTCTTGAATCCTTTGAATTTGCTACCATCTTAACATGTGTAATAATAATATTCAAATCAAATTTTGATCTCACATTATTATTAAAATTGGACATGTATTTATCATGCAAGGTTTTTAATGAATATATCAGATATTTCGGTGAAAGATGACCATATAGTTGTTTATCATTTTCAACACTGGAACTTGAACATTCAATAAATATACCTCTCAAGTTATCTAAAGGTACAACTTTAACCAAATAGTCCCAAAAGCTATTCAATAGATCTACTTCATCATTACCTTTGATTATACTCTGATTATAGTCAGTATCACCAAAAAAGATAATTGCATTCTTTTGGAACCTATTTCGAAGGAGATAAACTGTACTATAAACTCTTCTTCCATCAACTACTTTAGTACCATGGCGTAGTCTAAATGGAACTATCTCCCATTCTGGAAACTGTGGTAAGTAATGACTCTTACATTCGATTAAAGTTTCTATTCGAAGTCTACCATTGCTAGTATCAGATAACTTAGGCCATATTATATCATTAAAAATGCATGATTTTAATGCATTAGTAGTGAAATTTAACCCATATATTGTTTTTTCACCTTGTACCTCCTTGTCAAACATTAGTGGAGAATTTAAGACCATACCACTGATATGATCTAAATGTGGATGTGTAATATAATAACCAACAATACCTTGATATAGCTTATATGCCCTTTGGAGTATTGTTGGTTTATCATTTAATAACTTCAGCAATTTATCAGAAAATCCAAGTTTAACTATATCCACAATGCCAACTGATGAGTCTATGTTACACTGTATTTTCTTGTTCATTGATTTTTCTTTGTCCATGTTATAATGTTGATCTTTACTATTCTTATTACATACTTTAAAATACTCATTAAAATCATCATTGACTGTAGTAAAGTCATCTATTGTAATTTTTCTATCTTCATTAGAGACAAGTAATGTGTTCATTATATGACCTACACCAGCTCCACCGTCAATACAAATTGACTTCAAATTATCAGAATCAAGTGGTCTAACCATAAAACATTGGGTATAAAATTCAGATGGACCACCTAACCCCCCTAATATAATCACTTCAAAACAGGCCATTTTATTATACCGGGTTATTTTATATATTCGATAAATCGTCTTCTAAGTATTTTTTTTTCTTTGTGTATATTTGAAGTAAATTTTTAATACACTAGTTTTTGGTCCAAATAGTTTGATATTAAACAAGTAATAGTTGTTGACCCTTCTGTTGGATATCTTTTTCTCGCTGTTGATTCAATTTATACTCAAAACAGAGTAACTTTAACTTCAACTGAATAAAACAATTAGCGTTCAGCCTTTAGTTGAAAGTACAATTATGTAGGTATGTAAATTTATAATGGTATGAATGTTTGTTAATAAAATTAATCTTTACATCTCTATATCTCTTACAAAATTTAATATTATAGCGGGGAAGAGGGGAATTGGACAGAGAGAAAAATAACTGTTTACTTAACAGAGAAAAAAATATAATTAAGTAGAAATAAAGTTTGAATTAGGTTAGAGATGAGATATTTGTCAATATGTACACTCGGAACACTTTAATTCGTCATATTCAAACCTTTGAAGGCAAGAAAAAGTAATAATTATATATCAAAATACTGAAAGTAATTTGCATAGACATTTATATATATATTCAGTTATATCAGAAGCTTGATTGTAGTATATATCTGTAAGATTTGATATAAAATGAGAACAAAGTGGTGAAAAATAATTCATTTTTGGATGGACTTTAATAGTACTATGGTGTTATTTTAAAAAAGTTTTGGTAATTAAACCTTTTGTGTACCATAACCTTTAATGTCTTTAGCAAACTTCCAGCTCATATTCTCTACTTGTAATCCCTTTCTAACTATTAAACCTTGCTCTTTATCAATAATAGCCAAAGAAAATTTCCTTGAAGAACGTGCATCTCTGTAATATAAAACTTTCATAGATTCTAATATTGTCTTTTCTGCCAATTCCAAATTTGTTGATTCAATGTCTTCTTCACGATCAATTACACGTCTTAATAATGGAACGGCCAAATGTGCACCAAAACCAGTAGCTAATGTTGGAGAAGAATACGTTACACCCAGTAGATTCACATATTTCAAAAATGGTTTACCATTTTCAATACCTGCAACAATTATTGCATTCCAAAGTGGGTTCATCTTGGATCTACGCTGATACATCAATGTGGATAAATATTCAAATATATAACTTGGCTTTAAAGATTCTTCTTCATCCGAATAGGAATTATCATAATTATTTTCAATCTCCAAATCTGATAAGATTTGTTCAATATGTTGCATATCAGAGACATCACCAGATATACCAACAACAGTATTTTTACCAACTGGAATCAATCTCTCAACATCATTGAAACGCAAAAGAGAACCATATGCACCTAGATTATCAGCCGCAATGATGACACCGTTATTGTATTTCATTGAAATCACCGATGTACCAGTGATAATTGGTTGTTGTGTATTCATCTTTGGAAATAGAGAAGCATTAGCAATTGCATCGTTGTAAACACCATAGGTGTCATTGGAAGGTCTACCCCAATAAAATGGATCGTGATTCATTCTAGACTAGTTAGTATCGTTCTACGTGTTTGTTTAAAGAACTTAAAAAAAAAATGGAAATAAATAAAAATGGTTATGTCTCAATAATTAGATTATTCAATAGATAACTGAACTTTGATGACCCTTTTTGTGATGTAGTTGATACCAAATGGTACTTTTTTTTGTATCTTTACCCTAACTGTGGCAAACGTTTAAAATTTTGGGATTTTGAAAATAAATAATTTTTTTTAACAATTTCTTATTTTTTTTATTTCTCAATTTTTCGATTTTTTTCATACACTTAAATATATAAGAGGAAACGTATAACCCCCCCCCCCCCCCCAACATACCCTCAATAGAATGCTACACATAACATACACGGGTTAATATACGAACCTTGATACTTCTTCCTATCTGCTATTTTAACCTTCACAAAACAATTCTGAATTCATAAGTTGATTTCAGAGTAAATTACGGAATTATAGGTTTAAAGTACACAATGATCGAGTTTTGTAGATAATTGAGAATGCATATATTTGACAGGTAAAACCAAAAAATATATAATATTTTATTAAAAGCCGAGCTATTCGTATTTATTTAAATTTACTATTGTTCAGACTGTAAAATGATGATTTCGCAGTTCAGATACAGAAAACAAACAGAGTCATATATATATTTTTTTTTTACCAATTAATGGAATTAAGTATTTTTAATCTGTTGATTTGTGACATGGTCATAGTTTTCAAAAGAAATGGATCAATTCCATTATTTATTTGTAAAATTATAGTGGTTAAGTCACTGCCATATTTTTTTACTAATAGTTTAGCCAAAATAGGGTTGAAGTTTAACTTTAAAAGAATGTCTTCCACTTTGTGACTATTCTTGTCATCGCTTTCATATCTAGGATCTTCACTGTTTATAGTATTTATTGGAGGATAATTATCTTCAAAATCTTCTGCAGAAATATCACTCGAGGCTTCTTTCCAAATTAACTTATTCATACACTGAACTAATACCGACATGCTTCCTTTAGGAACAAAAAAAAGTTCGAACCTAGGGTATGGTAAGTAAAGATATATTTTCCAAAATATATCACTATCGTATAAAAACAGATCTGGGTCATATTGAAATATTATTTTTATTCTTTTGTACTCTTGTGAGCAGTCTTTTAAAATGCTCAGATAATAAAGATCTTTGGTTGATCGTCTTTGAAAGAATTTTACTAATTCAAGGCATATAACACAAGTTGAACCATTAAGAATTAAATCACAATTAGTTGATAAATCGCTCTCTATGATTACACAATTCGTTTTACCATGGTTAATTAACCTTTGTAATAATTTGTAATTCTTAGCGATTCTGTTGGAATTGAATATAATTAGCTTATCTTTAATATCATATTCCGGAATTAAATCATTTGGGAACATTTTATATAGAGGAATACTCCTTTTTAAATGTTGTGATAACATTGAGCTATTTTCCGTTCGTTCGTTCGATTTTGAATCAGCTATATCTTCAAAATTATTAAAAACTTCACTTTGGAAAATATTTGTAATATCTTCCCTTGTCGAATAAATTTGCGACATTTCGTCTGTTTTTTCACTATTTTTTTTATATGATTTCATTTGCGATTTTTTCTTTTCGATTATTGATTGTAATTCAGAATCAATGAATGATCTTTTTTTAGATACTGTTAAGTGTGTTTCACCAGAAGTATAATTTCTCAGGATACTGGACTGTTCTAATGAGTAGCAACTGTTTTTGTTGTTATAATTCCCAACCTCAAAATTATTATTTATTATATCCTTTGGTATTTGTTGATCTTCTCTGTCATTAGTTTCTATCAAAACTTTATCATTCTTATCGCATAGTATAACTTTTGTGTCGATTTGGAGGTTTGTCATTGAACCTTTACCCCTTTCATATAAATCTAAATCCGTATTTGGGAGGTATAATATGACATTGGAGGTGAAAGTAGGCATCCAGAATTTGACTGATGATATTTCTTCATCTTGAAATTGTTGATATACTTCTATTTTTTTCCATTTTTTAAATGGAGCCCATTTCATTTGCTTCAGTTGTATGTTTTGCAATTTCCAAATTGTGGTGATCATCGTTTTTTTTGGATTATTTTTGGCTTTTTGATAGCAAGGCAATTTAAAAAACTCATATTTATGAAATTCGATATCAAATAATTTCAATTCCAATTCATTGAAAAATGTTGAAATAATATCACTATCTTGTTCTTTATATTTGACTTCCCATGTTAGTATATCTATTGGTAATGTTACTTTATTTTGCTTCTTGACATCTATATGAAAAAGATATTGATTTGTGGTATCAAAAGGTGTTATAATCAATGGGATTTTCGGGATTATATTTTCAGTTGAAGGTACGTGAAAGTCTTCTTTTTCATTTAATTCTTCTAAATGTTGATTAATATCTCGAAAACTTTTTGATGGAATATACCTATCTGTTATAGTTATCTTTTGTTGCTTGTTAGTAAATTTTGACAGAGGAAACTGATTAATTGTATATGAGGTATCTTGTAAGCAAGGAATTGTGACTTCAAATTGAGCGGTATCTAAAGTTTTGAGTTCTAAAGTTATGATTTCTTCTAAATATAATTTATCCTCTTTAGTAAGTGTTAGTTTCTCTTTTAAAATATTTTTTGTTGTTTCAGTAAAAACACACTTGCTTGCCAGGGAGGAAGCATTCCATGCGGGTGATTTGACTTTTCTTGGGACCTTTTTAAAATTATTCCAATTTAGTAAAGAGTCAATTTCAAAAGTTTGAACGTTTTGGCAAGTCAGACTCTTTTCTTTTATGCTAAACAGAATATTAAATAAAACATTCAAATGTTTCGCTTGTCTCTTATTTAAAGTCAAGCTTTCTTTCGTAAAGTTTTTTAAATATTTCTCAGAATCGAGATTAATCTGAGTTTCAACTTTATCAAATATCCAATGTTCAACGAACATATTTTTTTGATGGTATGACTAACTAGTAGGAGTCTGATTGATTGAAAGAAAAAAGAAGGTAAATGATATTCAGAGAATTGACTTGGATTGACTATTTATATTTATATATTGTGTTTTTATGGTACATTATACAGTTCTAGGTTTAATTTCAAAAAATTTTAATGTGGTACACAAAGTTTCTAAAAAAAACCCCTTTTAAACCAAATATTAAATTTGAAAGAAAAAAAAAATTAGATTATCATCATTTATCTGTATATTGCCAATATTTAAGACAATGTACTTGAAGCTACAAAATACATATTTACTTTCTTCTTTTCTCATTTAACATATTACTTTAACTTTAACTTACATGCCATATTTCATATATATATATGCGGACTTCAAAACTTTAGTTGAATATTAGTTACATTTTACCTTTACATTATATATTATTTATTGAAATAACATGAATATATATAGATAAATATAAACATACAAATCATCATTGTGCTTATATATTAGCATCATAAAGAATGATTAATTCATAATAGTATGGTTATCACTTAGCTCAGTTGAACTTTTCTATATCTGATACAACCTCTAACAAATCATCGTCATCATCATTCGTATTATTAGTATTATTATATCCAACATTTTTTCTATTTGATAACTGCATACCTTCATTATCATTGGTTTGAATAATCCAAGATCTAGTTTCTTCTTCACCAAGGACCTTTCCAGAAGATTCTACATCTTCTTCTAGTAATACTTTTTCTTTCTCCTTCTCCTGTTCTTCCTCCTCATCATCTATATTTAGTACAACAGGTTTTGATACATCCGCAACATTATCTTCTAATATTAAAGGATGACTTTTATCATTAGAAAATGGCCTAATATTTTGTAAAGTAGCTGAACTCTCCGTCAATTCTACCAATGTGTTATAACGAGCTACAAACCTTGGTCTTAATTCAATGTTACCAATCAAAAATTCGGGAATATTATCTTCATTATTTTGTTTCGATCTTGCCTTAAGGATTCTGAAAACAGTCTGAATATCTTCAAAAGTGATTTGATTATTATAAATGTTATCTTCATAAAAAATAATATCTAAAGATGGTATATCCAGTAAAATTTCTTTGGTTGCAAATTTTAGTTTACCATAATAATCTTCCAAGAAATGCCGTATTGTTGTCATTAAAACATTACTTGGGTGTGAATTCACATCACTGTTGGGACATATAATAGGGTAAGAAGAATCTACGTTATTTGTAGGATTAACACTACTAGCACTACTTTCACTACTGACACTGCTTTTCGAATTCTCTTTATTTATGTTCTTGAAATTCCTATTCTTTAAATAATCAAACAATAAAAATGTATCATTATTAAAATTAATTAAAACTTTATTAACTGGTTTTTGTAAAAGTTCGTTTGCTATCTGCCTTAGATTAGAATTATCTCCCTCCTCTTGAATGTCCATATCATTATCCGAATCATAATTTAATAAATCTTCTTCCATTTCGCTGACAGTTTTTCCACTCTCCCACCTTCTATTAGCATTTTCTTCAACCACTACACCAGTATCGTCTATTAATAAATCTTCATTGTCATCATATTCGTTATTTCTATCACTCTCAGATGTTCCATCTATTTGTTGTTCACTTATACATCCATCATCAATCTGTTCAATATTATCAGAGTCAGAATCTGGAAAAAAAATTTTTTTATGAGAGTCCATTGCTTAGCACAATAAATAGTCAAAATTCAAACACATACACCTTCTTTCTTTTCACTACTCTTTAATTTTTACAAAAAAAGTTTACAAAAAAAATGTATATATATATCTTGGTTGTTTTCTATTTAACATATTTTAAACTTTTCTTAATTATTTAATTCATTTATCCTTTACGTCTCATTTAAAAAATTCCATTGAATAAACTTTAATTTTTTTTTCTGTTTTTTCTTTTCTTCAAAGGAAAAAACATCAATTGAATGTCTGGTGTGTGGGTGTTTGTAACTTCCCCCCTTTTTTTTTTTTATTTTTATTTTTTATTTTGGACATTTTGGTAAAGAACATCTCGGCGGCTAATTTTAGGTCAAGACAAAAATTAATATATATATATATATATATGGGGGTAAACACTCTTTTTAAAACTACTGCTCTTTCTCTTTTACTTTCGAATAATATGACTTTACCTTTTAAACAACTTATTGATGTTTTTTTATGGTGCATTAAAGAAAGGAAATAAACAAGCAATAATTTAGCAATGGCAAATAAATTTGGAAAGAATAAAAAGAAACTATTTATTAAGAATACACCTTTGTCAAATCGTATGTTTAATTTACTCTGGAATTAATATAATTTAAATTTAATATCAAAATAAAAATAATAAAAGAAAATTTGCAAGATTTGATACTAACTTTTTTCTATCTTTTTCCTCCACTTGTTTTTTTATTATATTGGATAACATAAAACTGAAGAAGTAGCCATTTCAAAAAAGTGTATAGTTCTGAGTCTTCGAGTGACTCTTGCAGTAAAAATGAAATAGAAGGGGAATTTTCTACATTTGAACAAAAACGAAAAAAAGAATCGCAATACTCTAATTATAACAAGAGAAGAAATGATAGAAAAACATATAACGGAGTCAGTTTAATTGATAATCCTTTTGCTGTACCCTTACAACATAACAATTTTCTTGATATGGATGAAAACGATGACGACTTGTTTCCTGATGTAAATAATATAACTTATGACAGTGATTCTATTTTCAATAAAACAGATTTCTCCACAAATAATACTATAGAAGAAGATACAACAAATAACAATATCATTAACCACAATATCATTAAGGGAAATGTAGAATCAAACAGTAACTTTCCACAGGAAAACCCTTTTATTCCAGAGATAATGAACGAACATGTACCAGTGAAAAAAAGAGGATGTATAAGGATCAAAAAGAATACAAAAAAATCGAGGACTAACAAGACAACAGAACAGTCCTTAATAGCTGTGGGTGTTTTGCCAGAAAAATATAGACATATTTTCAATTTTCCAAATTTCAATAAAATGCAGTCAATGGCGTTTCATATAATATATCAAACCAATTTTAACACCATAATATCTTCTCCCACTGGTTCTGGTAAGACTGTTCTCTTTGAGTTAGCCATTCTTAAGTTAATAATAAACTTGAGTGAAACAGACCTTTTGAATTTAAAAATATTGTATATCGCCCCTACAAAATCATTATGCACTGAAATTTTAAATAAATGGAATAGCATACACTTTCTAGGTTTAACAGTTGGAATGTTCACAGGTGATAGCACTTATAAAGAGTCTGAAAATATTAAAAATTCCAATATTATAATAACCACACCAGAAAAATGGGATCTTTTAACTAGAAAATGGAACGATTACAGTAAATTATTCCAGTTAATTAAACTGATACTAGTTGATGAAATTCATACAATTGGAGAAACCCGGGGCGCAACCTTGGAAGTAGTATTAACGAGAATGAATACTTTGTGTACCAATATTCGTTTTATTGCAGCCAGTGCTACAATACCTAATATAACTGATATTGCGGAATGGTTGAAAGAAAATAATGGAAAACCTGCTAAAACTTTGACTTTCGGCGATGAATTTAGACAAGTTTCTTTAAAAAAACACGTTTACGGATTTTCTTTTTATAATAATAAAAATGAATTTCAAAAAGACGCTTTCTATAATACACAATTATGTGAAATTATTCTCAAACATTGGAAACAAAAACCAGTCTTAATTTTTTGTCCGACGAGATCATCTACTATCAGTACAGCTAAGTATCTAGTAAAGTACTTCCTCACAAACCAATTAACCAAATCTACTAGCCAAAATTTAAAAATCGATGATAATGCCTTGAAGGAATGTGTTTGTAAAGGTATTGCATTCCATAATGCAGGTTTATCATTAAAAGATAGAAGTATTGTTGAAGAAAACTTTCGCAGTGGTACTATAAAGATCTTATGTTCTACATCGACTCTGGCTGTTGGTGTTAATCTACCAGCATATCTGGCAATTATTAAGGGGACAAGTATATGGAATGTTCATGCAAATAAAGATTATTCAAAGTTGGATATACTTCAAATGATTGGTAGAGCTGGGAGACCTCAGTTTGAGAAGGAAGGTTGTGCAATAATCATCACTGATGCAAATAAAAAAGAACATTTTGAGAATCTCCTGGAGGGAAACGATATGTTAGAGAGCACACTACATTTAAATATGTATGAGCATCTATGTTCTGAAATATCACTGCAGACAATAAAATCATCTAACGATGCAATAAAATGGCTAAGGTCAACATTTCTATATGTTCGTTATCATAAAAATCCTAAATTTTACTGGCAGATTAAAGAAATTGTTAATCATCAAAAAGATGCTGATTCACAATTGATTTCTTTTTATAAGTCTTTAATTAAGGAACTGATTGAAGAACAATTAATAGAAGTTAATGAAGATAAATATATTTGCTCCTTATATGGACAAGCAATGGTTAGACATTATATTATTTTTGAAACAATGAAAAGTTTTATTAAGATGGAGAAAAACTTAACTATAGAAAGAGTCTTAACATTGTTGGTTAAAAGTAAAGAATTTAAGGAGTTGAAAATTCGTCAGAACGAGAGGCGATTTTATAAAGAAATAAACATGTCACCATTAATTAGATTTCCGTTCCTTACTGAAAAAAAACAAGGACAGATTATAGATCAGACCTACCAAAAGATATCTTTGTTAATACAATATGAATTGGGAGGTCTAGAGTTTCCTCTCTTTGAATGGTCGTTTAAAATCCGTGCTTCAGTTATTCAAGATAGACTATTGATACTGAGACATTGTCAACGTCTATTAAAGTGTATGATTGACACTTTTATTACTAAAAAAGATGGAAACTCTCTTAAAAATGCATTGTTTTTGTTGAGAAGCATCAATGGTAATACATGGGAGGATTCAACTGGTATAATTCGTCAATTAAAGTTAATAGGGCTTGTAGCACATCGGAAATTAGTTAACCAAGGGGTCTCAACGTTACAAGATATATCGAATTTGAGCGAGGAACAACTTGAATATTATCTTGGGCTAAGATTGGGTTTGGGAACTAAAATTAAGGAAGATCTTTCACTTATACCAAATCTGAAAATTAGAATGAAACCAGATAAATATGAAATTGTTGATAATAATTCTTTGAATATTACATTCAAAATTGAAATATCAGCTGAATATAAATCTACTATATGGCATGGGAAATATTTATCTATTGATTTCGAATCTGTGAATAATAGAGGTGAGATGTTAGATTTCAGAAGAATATTCATAAAACAATTAAGGTCACCTAAATCTTTTAAAATAAAAACAGTTGTCAATTCTTCTGATTTTAGAATTTTATTTTTATTAAATTGTCAGGAAATAGCTGGCATTGGGAAAACTGTTGACTTCTTGTATAATGATATAGATGCCAAGTACAGACAAATAATAAAAAACAATTCCAACTTTACAACTCTTGATAAATATTTATCTATCGATGACCAGTCCAGTGAAAATTTATTTTCTGACGATAGTATATTACAGTATTTAGAGGAAGAAAAAAAACTTATTGGAGACTGTGAACAAAATCACACGCCGTTCTTTTCAAAAGGAACTTCAACTTGCAACAGAAGGATCACAAATAATCCTAAAAAGATGCCTCTATTTAATAACAACATTGTTGTACACAGTGTGAATAAAAACCTAACTACATTTTCTACAGGACCAAAAACAGAAAACAATATTCTAGATGTACAAGACTCAACTACTATTCGAAGATTATTGCCCAATGGAAATTATGAATGCAATCATTTTTGCAAGCAAAAAAATCAGTGTAGGCACTACTGCTGTAAAGATGGAATACCGAAAAAAACACCTAAAATTGTTAGACCTTCAAAATATTTTAACATAAGCAATTCATCAGATACCCCACTTGCTCGACAGTCGTTACATAAATATGATTATGATGAAGAATTTCAAGCGAAAAACAACTTCGAGACACCCCGACGTTCAAAATCCCCAAGATATGAAAAGAACTGGAATTCGAATAAACCCTTCTTGAATGTGCCAAGTATTGAAGAAATACTCTTAGAATCAGATAATGAAGATGAAAATTGTGACAAAATTGACAGTTGGCAAGATATATCGCAATGTGAAAATACATTATTAGAAGAAAATTTTTGCGTAAATAAAAATAAGACCCAAAACGGTGCCAATAGTGACCGAGACTATAACCATCAACTATCACCTAACTCATCATTGGATAATATTTTAAAAGAAAGAACTGTCAGTGTAGATAATGAACATGAAGAGTGCTCTTCTTGTGATAGTGAGGAAAATGTCGCCCTTCTGCATAATTTTTTTGGATCAGATGTAGAAATCAATTAGATCGTTTCTCTTTTAAACAAATTGAGAAATATATAAAAACTACTCTGTACCGTGATTCACATAAATTATTTTAACCATGCATTTAGTGCAATTTAGAATATTCATGAATATGAGGTCATCAAATATATGATAGGATATGAGAGTAAGAAGAACAATCTATTTTTAAAAAATAGATTTTAACGAAGAGTAAACCAAAATAATATTTCGTAATCTAAAACAATTTATCAATAGGATGAATAAGGAGGAAAAACGCATAATGTTATATACGTAAGTATAAATAAAAATGTAATCGGTAATGTTTCTTTTAGGTAACAACGTATCCATATAATATTTCGAAACAGAGAAGCAATAATCGAATAAAGTATTTGCAAACTCCAGTAATACCAACGTACAAACCTTTTTCATATCTTTTTTTCTATCAAAGCAGCAATAACAGCAGCACCAGTTTCATTACCCTTGCTCTGCTGATAGCAAAACAAATGGGTAAAATAAAACCTCACCCTTTTCTCATCCAAAGAAAACTCTTCAGATTTGAGTAATTTGTTCCTTGAAATCTGGGTATCCACAGAAAACAGAACCATTACATGCAACATTACCATGTGAGTAACCACTCTTCTTAAAGACACCTGCAGTACTATAAACACTTAGTCTCGTATTTCTTGTACTGAATAATTCACATATTTTTCTAATAGTATTACGTTCTTGAATAACTGTTTTAATTTCCAGTCCATGGAATAAAACTTCATCAGAATCTGCATAATTTTCAATTGGATCATCCTCAATTTTGAACTGGAAAGAAGTATTTATGATAAAAGTGGCTTTCATTTCAGTCATGTCTTAATCATTAAAATTAAACCTTTAAAGTGCAAGTAGAAGATAGTCATGATTAAAATTTCACCTTAATAGTATGCGAAAGACTTTTTTTTTTTCAGAAGTTTATTTGTTTGGCCTTGGTTTCTCAGTCCAGATTTGGATACCATATTCAGTACATGATAAAATAGAGTTTTCATTACGGAAGGGATCATATCCACAGTCGATAATCATAACAAATTTAAGAAGATTATCAGCGTATAATTTACCTTCTAACCTTGGAGTATCATCAACAACTTCATGAGAGGCATCAATGACATCAATACCATAAATAATACCCATACTGGTTTTATCATCAGTATACAGAAAATCAACTAAAGTATCTATGCCATATTATTTAGAGCAGTAACTTTGATTGGAATATTTCTCTTTTCGATTTGAGCCATTAATTGCGGAACAACATTGTTACCTTTAACATTTAGGACATCGAAGCCTTTGGTCCATGATTGTAAAGTACCTTGGCTAATTTTAACTCGAGAGGCTTGGAAAAAAAAAGATAAAACAACTAATGGTAATGCTTTTTCGACGCAACTTGGATATTGATTATCAACAAAAAGCCTTTTAAACAATCAACAGTAAAATATAATAAGTCATCTCCATTTTGAGCGGTTCTTTATTAATCTGGTGATCTATAGTTGAATAGAATAAGATACAGCCCCATAACTCAATTTAATATAAAAAACCCTATTCTTAAGTTAATATCATCTAAATCAATTGCTAAATAATCACGTAATTTTTTGTAAATAAATAATTACAAACCCCAACTTGGAATCATTAAGACGTCACCACCTTTCTTTGAAAAAACTATTATCTAATCTATGTGCAAAAAAACTCAGATATTTGAACCAAATGATCTTTGATGACTAAAAATGTATCTTCCGATATATTCAATTCTTTCATTAAATCTATTTACCTTCTTCATTTAACTACAAATAAAAAATCTTTGTCTTTAATGTTTTTGGCCTTAAGAAAAAAAAAAAAAAGGAATTAGTATTAAATAAACAAATTTGTCTCCATTATATACAGTTATATATACACTCCATTGCATATATTTATTAATGTTTCTGATTCTATTACATAATACCAATTTAACATCAAAAAGCAAATGAATAAATAAAAACAAAAAGACGCCAATAAAATAACATAAATATCTAAGCTTCTCCATATATACACATGTAACCGTATTTCACTAAGCTTGATGGAATAAAAAAATGAAACTGATCGTAATGTTCAATCAAATCAAAGGCGGAATGAAAAGGACCCAAATGATAACAACTTGGCTCCCTACAACGTGAATCCTTCCATATCAAACATTTTTCCTCTATTGAATTATCTAGAAAATTATCATTTTCTTCTC
The DNA here is from genome assembly GCA_017347545.2 of Arxiozyma slooffiae. Taxonomy (NCBI): domain Eukaryota; kingdom Fungi; phylum Ascomycota; class Saccharomycetes; order Saccharomycetales; family Saccharomycetaceae; genus Arxiozyma; species Arxiozyma slooffiae. Next base: position 17,666 of record JAFHAQ020000002.1, on the reverse strand, counting down.
CAATACTTTCACCATTGACAAAACCTTTAGTAGCAATGTTATTCTCATTTGGAAAATTGTTGGTTTTTGTCTGTGTATCCCCATAGACAATAGTGTTATTTCCACTAAACGAGCCAACAGGAGGAATAGTATTGACAGAATTTAAAGGTTGATGGTTTTCTAACAATGATTCTGACAATGAAGCAGTGGTCTCTGAAAGTTCAGTCTGATTACTTAAAGAGGGAGAAGGTAACTGAAGAATAACGGTATTTTGTGAGTTAGTGACCTGATTTGCCGTGTATACTTTCTCTAGCCCAGTAGGTTCAAAATTAGTTCCGTAAATTGGATCATATTCTTTATCCCCTGGATATATTGGTGTTAAACCAGTAAGCTGACTTACCACATGGTATTCTAGAATATGATCTGCTAAATCATGACTATACTGAAACTCAAGAGTACATGGTTGGTAAGGACATTTTAACGATTGATTTGATATTACAATGTTGTTCTGTTGTGGTAAATCGATGTTTGAAATACTATAATCTTTCTGGTTCTGAATAGGTAGTTCAGGTATTATATTCTCGACAATGGGTATATCAGCTTCCTTAACATTACTTTTGGGCTTATTTGAATTCTTCAAGGATATTTCATTAAATAAGGTCAGTAATTTCTCAGCTTCTTTAAAGTGTTTCTCTTTTATTTCTTTCTCATATTTGCGTCTTGCCTTATTTGCATGAGCCGTGAGATGTCTTCTTAATTGTTGATTAGTGATAAAACCTTTCCCACAGAACTCACATTTACGAGGCTTTTCTTGCGAATGTGTCCATTTATGGACTCTTAAATGACATGGTCTAATAAAACTTTTCCCACATCCAGGCACATTGCAAACATATGGTCTTTCATTAGTATGAGATGAAATATGTTGTTTTAACAACGTAGAACGTGAATAATCTTTATCACAACCCTCTATAGGGCACTTAAATCTTTTAACTGCAGTCTTTGCCTTGCTTGGTTTTGTAGATTCTGTTGTTGTCATCTTGAATTAGTTTATTGTTACCATCTTTAAGTTAAAATTTAAAAAGAATATAAAAGCAAAAAAATGGGAAGGATGTAATAAACTTTAGAAGCAAGTGTTGTGGATATAACATATATAGGAAAGAGTAAATAATTACCGATAAGTAACCACTACCTTGAATTCGTTCTATTACTTTTTATGATGACATGTTTCTTTATAAGATCTAGAAATTCAAAATTTTTTCAATGAGATAAAAAAAAAATCAAATCAAATCAAATCTTTTTTTTTTTATTTTTTTGTATAAACTCTAATAAACAAGGAACAACATACCTAACTTAGTCAATAAACCACCACGTTTCAAAATGATCAGCTCAAATCACATAAATATTGAAAATAGCACATAACACATTATCAAATTACAACAAACAAAAAAATACATAAATATTTAGATATATAGTTTATCTTCAATAAATAAGAACAATTAGTTTATTCATTAATAACAAATAGAAAAAAAAGAAAGAACTATCTTAATAGCACAGGTTTTTCATTCATGAATCAAGAGTTATCAAATCATTTTAAATATCTAACTCACCATGATTGTTTGGAGTTAACAAGATCTTAATATGGATATCTTTATGGTTCATCAATTCCAAGAATCCCTTTTCCCAGCCTTCTTCAATCTTTTGTTTACCAGTGATTAATAGCTTACATTCCTCTGGATCAATCTTCTTAGTTTCAAAAGCATGAACCACTTGTTTGAAATCTTCAACAGTATAACCGATGGATCCAGTTAGATTCTTTTCCTGTAAAGTGATATCCATAGGATTGAAATCCAAACCTTTCCCCCAAATTGCAACATTACAGTACGTACCTCTATAATGAACAGCTGCAATACCAGTATTGAAAGTTGGAGCTACACCCGAACAATCAAATGCAAAATCAAACCCATTACCACCTTCAGGGATAGAACGTAATTTTTCGACTGCAGATTCACCATGTTTTGATGGATCGAAAGTTTGGACATTCAATTTTTCAGCTAATTCTCTTCTAATACTTGCAGGCTCACTAACTACGATTTTTTTAGCACCTTGTGCCTTTAATACTAAAATCATAGCTAACCCAATAGGGCCGGAACCTAACACTAAAGCAGTGTTTCCCTCTTTGAATTTAGCTACTTTAGCTCCATGCCATGCTACCGATAATGGTTCTATTAAGGCACCGACATCCATTGGTAAAAAATCAGGTAACTTGACTACATGGTGTTCAATAGCCTTCATTCTCTCAGCGAACCCACCACCGGAGACACCAAGACCAGTGAAACCTGCATATTCACAACAATTTTCACAGCCATTTTTACAAGCATCACATTGTGGAGCGTTAGCAAGCTTTGACTTTGGCCAACGGTGTAGATCGACACATGCAGCACTAGCCTCAACAACGACTCTATCACCCACTTTAAATTTTGTCACTTTAGGCCCAACTTTGACCACATAACCGGACATTTCATGACCCATTGCTTGTGGTAATGATTCATTGGATAGAGAATTAACTTCACCATCCTTTGGCATAAAAATAGGTCCATCTGTATATTCATGTAAGTCTGTACCACAGACACCACAATAGGCAACGTCAATAATCAATTCGTCGTCGGCTTTAATAACTGGTTCTGGCAATTCCTTTGTGAAATGAATATCACCCTTTTTGAAATAAGCAAGACCTCTCATAACTAAATGGTTTCGAAACAAACAAAGAAACAACAAAGAAATATGATATGGTAAGTTTTAAACTATATATAAAGTCACTCTACAAATACGTATATTTGAAAGTATGGTTTAGTTTTCTTTTATAAAATAAAATATATTTCTCTGTAGATAGTCAACAACAAACAAGTCAAATAGGAAATAAAAAAAAAGTTTCAAATTCAATTCAATCTTCTTAATATATATATATATATATGTCAATTCCTACCTTTTATTAAAGGCATCTTCGTGTAAATAAACACTTCTAAGTAGTTATCCCCCGTCATCCCTCATTGCCCCACCTCATTATCTTTCTCTTCTTTCCATAACAGGGAAAATGAGAGGAGGAAATTTTGTATTTGTCTTTCGATTTTTTCCTTTATTTCATTTAATATCTGTTACCTTTTAAAAGGAGTCCGAGGAATAAAACAGAAAAATAAATAAAGTAAAAGTGGGGGGGGGGGGGGAATGAATTAAATCAGCGTTTGGTCGTTTAGAAAGAAAATATAAACACTCTTTATTTGATTGTTAAGGTTTGCTTGATATTTCATTGACATAAGAAGAAAAATACCTATCATGTCATATTATTTTTAGAAAACATTGTGGAAACACAATGCTCGTATTTATTGTATATTAGAAGAAAGAACTAAGTAAAAAAAATAACTCTCATTTTTTTATTTTAGTTATAAGACATATACAGAACACTAGGGTTTGCATTAAAAAAAAAGCTAACCTAACAATTTCCTATTTATTCTTGATTATTTTCAGATCTTTGCAAGAATTATTTCAAATTAAACGATATCATCCCCCACCAGTTATAAGACCATAAACTTTGAAATTTTCTTTTATTCAGAAAACAATACACTAAAATGATAATAAAAAGAAAGAAAAAACTTATACATTCAAGTGGAGTTATAAGTATTCTCTTCCCACATTCTATACAAGATCAGTAATAAAAAAATTTTATGATCCAAAACCAGAATACTAACAAATTTCTTTTTAATCTTGATTTTTTATTTAAAAAAATAATAATAATAATAATATAATAGGTTTTGTTTAAGCTTAATCCTTGGTGTATAGAACTACACAGATAAGTCCCCCTATTCTCTTTATATAGGTGTTTAATCTGAATGAAGTTCTTTAAGATAATTGGACTGGTCTTTTAGAAATTATTTGTATAAAGAGAACAAAAACCGAGGGGAGAGATCTGTTAATCTGAGAAAAATATGCTTACTGAAATTTTTTCATGGGGTAGAAAATAAGTAATGATAATTGGCAGATACACTTGGTTAAAATATTGGATGTGCTTGAAGTAACTGTGCCAATTGTATACTATGTACCTACACCCACATATAATGGTTCTATAACCTTAGCGGTAGAAGGTGTTCCTTCTCCAGAAGTAATAATAGTCACACTGGAAGTATTCTTTGCAACAGAGACAGTAGTGAAAAAAGTGAAATTTGATTGAAGTGCAGTATCTGTAACGCTGCCATTTTCAGGATATTAAGAGTCCTTATTTCCTGTTAAGTAAAGGTGGTGTAAATATATGTAGCTGATACAGGAACATTTGAAGATGAGGTGGTATATATAGTAGTTGGAGATTAGTTTTTTTACTGATAATAAAACAAAAATATGATTTTTACGGTTAATATAAATTCTTCTATAAAAATGATGCAAAAAGGAATCAAAATTTTTCTTTTGTAAAGAGACCTAAGATCGGCCCATCAGATCTTTTGAATAATATATATATATATAACAATTTTCATATTTCTAAAAAACAAGAACAACTAACTATAATACCATTAATACTGTTGAAAATGAGCGCCTATAGGTAATTGGTAAATAGTAAACTTCTGGAATGATCATATATCTATATAAGAAATATATCATTCTTCTAGAAAAAGAAATGTGTGTAACGAACAATCCACAGTGGTGAAAATTTTTCACATACTTTCACAATTCCCAAGGATGAAACAAAGAAGATTAAGAAAATATTTTTCCAGAAGTAAAAATATGTAAATGGGTAACTTTACTCATTTAATTTCCAAACTGGATAAAGAATATATGTACATTATTTTGCTGGAATTTTTCCAATTTAGGAGATTATTGTGCTAGTTGTTTGTTTATTATTCTAGAACTGTTCCATATATTGGAAATATATTTTTATTATGGAAGAAATTTTATCTTCCGGAAATTTATTTTATATATAAAGCAGGAATAGATAGAATTGACCATATATATAGGTTTATATAATGTAACGTTATCATACATAGAAAAAACCGAAGAAGTTTACACTTAAAAACATTACCATATAATTATTATCGAGGATTATAACAGATCTACTTACCATAATGTCTAACATCACTCAAAATATGGAAAAGCTATCCCTTTCTTCTCATATTTATAATTATATAATTGTTTATTCCCTGGTGAGAGATTGAGGGAAAAATTCTCTATATTAAATACTATAATAATATATTATACACTATTCACAAGAATGATCCAAGACGCTAATAACATGTATCAAAATATTCTTCATTCAGAGGATAAACATTCTCAAATTATATTCTCTATCTTATTAATATTACTCCTATACAAATAGAAGTAAAGTTCTTTCCTCTTTTTCTCTATACAAAATATAAACATAAAAGATATAAGTAAAAATGTACATAATCTAAAAATAAGATATGAGAAAAATTCTTGTATTTATATAAACAAATATTGAGGAATTTTTTCTCTAGGAACTGAAACATTTAAACCAAACAATTTCATCTACGTTTAATCTTAACTAAACGAAAAAAATATCCGATTTCTATTATTTGTGATCTGCAAAGCTTTCTTTGTTCTATCTATTTTATTCTTATGACATCTTATTTCAGCAAATACATCATTAACGAACTCAATAATCTTCAATATATGGCCTATTTTTGGAAAATATTAGATTTTATATCTTTATTATTTATAACATAACTTATTAAGTAAATGGAGCTCGCTCTTATTAAAATATATATATATATTTAAAAACTAGGTTTGAAAACAAAATACAAAGTGATTTGTTATTGCTATTAATTTCTCCTTTACAATACATTTTAATATTTTTTAATTTTTTTTAAGTTTTTTAACATTTTTTTATTTTTTGTTTGCAACAAGCATCGAAAGACAAATTTAAGATTTTTTTTTTAAAAGAATACCAATAGAAGGAGAGAAAGATAATTAAAACAAAAAAATTTTTAATTAAAAAAAAAAAAATAAAAAAAAACAGTGGGTATATTATTCAATACTTAATAATAAATAACAAACCACTACCAAGGAATCAGTTAGAATTTTTAATACCTAACTTCCACGTCAACATCGAAATTGAAGAAAACTTGAGGAGATGAATAACCGAAACTACCTGTAACAAGAGTGGTGTAAGTAGAAGTGACTGGCACAGAAATATCTGTAGTGGTGGAAGAACCGATACTACCTGTAACAAGTGTGATGTAAGAAGAAGTGACTGTCACAGAAATATCTGAGGTTGTGGAAGATCTAATGCCGCTAGTAACAGGGGTCATGTGAGTAGAAGTACTTGACACAGAAGTTTCTGTAGTGGCGGTGGGTATAGTTGTTGATTTTTGTTCATCAACGTAATAAATAACATCAACATCTATGGTGCTAGAACTTACCCAGTGTATAAAAGTACTTGTAGAAACAGTAGTTGGGTTGGTTAAATCTGGAAGAGAAGAAACAGTAGATGTCAAAAACTTAGTTACAAAAGTAGCTGGAGGAGGCCCAACAGATTTCCGTGGCATACCTAGTAGGTTTTCAGTGAGTCCGGCGTCTACTGTGCCATCAGGCTTAATCATATTAACACTTAAGAGTCCTCTTTCCTTATAGTTAACATATATAATCTTAATTGGATAATAACGTCCATATTCCAAATAAATTGTATAAGTAGCTGTTTTTGAATTATCGCTCTTAAGTAAAAACTCCTCAGGAGTGAAATCATAATCGTGGAAATCACATGGAGCTGTTAAAGAGTTTTTACCAAAAAAAAGAGCTGCGAAATTATCTGCTTGTAGAGATATACTGAAATAACCAGATTGTGTGACACCATAATAAGCAGTAACTGTCATTAAGAAATTGGTAATTTGAACCTTTTCAAATCCATATGGATACACAACTGCAGGCAAACCTGAATCCCAAGTAATATTCGTTACTTTGTCCACCAGACCTAAGTATATATTTTTAGTGTAGCCACTTAAGAGGAAATCTGGATTTTTGAAACTCTCAGCATCATTGAGTGGGTATTCATAATATTGAGCTCTAGCACCAAAAACTGGAGGTTTACATGCAGAAATTAGCCTCTCAGCCAAAGAGAGATTAAAGAGGGTACTAAAAACTAAAAAAAAAACGACAATTTTTCTTCTAAGGGAAAAATATTATTATTGATCGAAAACATTATTGTTGATTTTAAAACCCCAAAAGAGGGACGAAACAAATTGCTTATTTAAATTCTTCAATGAGCAAAGTCAGAAACCTTTTGATTTGCTTTTACTAATTTTTTTTTTTTATTTTATTAGATAAAAAGAATTAAAGAAGACTTTGAGGAAAAAGAATAAACGAAAAATGTCGATGATTCAGGAAGACGAAATTAGAAAGGATTTAATCATAAACCTTTTCCTTTTATACTTTTGGGAATATATGAATTTTTACAAGAAAAAAAGTAAAAGAAACTAGATATTAGAATATACTATTCGAAATTAATAAAAAGAGGAGGCGACGTTTTTTCACTTGAGTTGTTCATACTAAAAGTTGTTAATAGATATTACAATATATTAATTATTTTCTTTATAAAAAATATCATCATACTATACTATTCTCTTCTTCTCATTTTTTTTTTTTGCAATCAATAGACGAAAATGGGGAACTTTCCACTAAAATAAAGTTCTCCTCACCTTTGACAGAAAAAGAAAGAGCTGTTGATATTGTGCGGTTTTTTTTTTTAAAAAAAGGAATGTGAAGTTATAGTGGATAAAAAGACCGGAGTCTGAGATCTTTGTTAGTCATCCAAATTTTTAAGAAATGAGAGGACTAAAAGATTTAAAAAAAAAAGAAGAAAAAGAGGGAAAAGAAAATGTCTGGTGTATAAACAGTATTATTGAGTACAAGTAATTGCTAATTTGAAGAACTCCTCTTTCTTCAGACACAATGGACCATATTAGTTACGATTCTTTAATAGTATCTGATATATTTCTGTACAGTTTGCAAATGGTTATTTTTTCTTTTATTGTACAATAAGTTTTAAAAAGAGAAACAGAAAGCACGCCATTACAAAATGATTGAAATAAATAGAAACACTGATAAGTCAAATAAAGGTTTGTGATTGTCATATTGAATTGAATACCGAGCATTGAGGTTAAAGTGAAGATATTAAGGAACAAAGAAAAAATGGATCTTGTGGAATGTTCACAAAATAATTTATTATGTTATGTGAGTTTCCAATGCCAACAAAGTACTCATTTAATGTATGTGAGAATGAAATAATTGAAGGGGGTTGGGGAGTGAACTAAGCGTGACAAACACTCTTTTAGTGCAAAGAAACCCGTTAAAGTAAAATGGTCAAATCTGGTGATTATATCAAACAATATTTTTTTTTTTTTACATTAATATATTACAAGCTAAAGTTATAGTATATACTTTTAATATAACAAAAAAGTGATTATACTATATTATTCTAAAGTGGTAGTTCGACAGAAACGTCTATTTGTCTTGGAGGGGGTAGGGGACATAAAAGAGGTTTTGAGAATATAATAACAATGCATTTAATATATTCTTCAAAACAAATATATGTAATGATTATTGTAAAATTAAAGAAGAATAAATGAATTTCAAAGAACTGTAGGATTATATCAAATATTAAAGAAACAAAAGATCCAGATATCAAATATTTCCGTTTAGGAAACTGTTGAGCCAAAAGAACAATAGACAAGAATAATACATGTTTTTTATTTTTTATTTTTTTAATTCTATTCTGACATTTGTTATTGTTTAAAATTATTAAACTCTATTGTTTACAGAAAGCGGGGACTTGCGGTCGAATACATTGAGCAAGTGCGGAGGGGTTTCTTGTGTATGTCTGTCCTTATATTAAAATAATATGCATCTAAGTATACACTCTGTGTGATGTATATATATATATATAGTAGAAACATACTGTTGTTTATTTGTCTTTTTTACTTTTACTACTATTATCTTTAGAACTTCATAAAAGTGAAATACGCTGGCTTGGTTTGATTTTGCTATTAGTATGTTATTTTGGTTAGACGTACTAGTCAACATTATCAATTCTTGCAAAGTTTCCTTCATTTTAAACAAACATTATTGTCACACTGTTTTTTCCAATATTTAGAGTCAAATAAGAGTCTTTTTGAGGGGAAAACAATAAATGAACCTTACAATATATTGACTGATACCCCTTTGATCACAAAAACTTGTACTTAAAAAATAGGAAAAAAAAATATTTATTCTGCTTTTCCATTTTGATGTGACATTCAAATATTAAAAAAAAAAAAAAGAAAAAATTATTATGATCTCTCGATATTCATTATGGTTCATTAATATATATATCTATTTAATACCAAGTAAAAGTATTAACAAGGATAAAAACTCAATCTAGTACACAAAATTTAAGGAGGCATAACTCCTCTGGATGAAGAATATTATTATACATGTTATTAGCGTCTTGGATCATGATGTAAGATATTATTATTTATTATTATTATATTATCAATATCTAGAATAATTTTCCTTCGATCTCTTCCCCGGGAATAAACAATTATATAAATATAAATAATGTATAGAAATAATGTATATATATTCTTCATCCAGATTGGAAATTAAATGAGCAAGGTTACCCATTTATATGTTTTTACTTCTGGAAAAATATTTTCATAATCTTCTTTGTTTCATCCTTGGAAATTGTGAAAGTATGTGAAAAATTTTCATCACTGTGGATTGTTCGTTACACACATTTCTTTTTCTAGAAGAATGATATACTTCGTATATAGGTATAAGATCATTCTAGCAATAACAGTAATAACTAAACTAGTAGGTGGTTTTAATACTAATAATATCTTCTTGACTCGGATCTAATAATTTGTTTTTTAATATTTCAAAATAAGAATATATTTTAATAAACATTCTTGTCAATAATATTTCTATGTGACGTGATTTTTTGTTAACAACAAATATTAGTACTTATATTAATTTTGATATTTTTCTATGCGACTGCCATACAAGACGGGATTTTCTGGTTATTATGGATATGACTTTGCGGTTTAAGAAGTTCCCGATAGGATGTTATAATTGGTGAAAAAAAAAAAAAGAAAAAAAAAAAAAGAAAAACATTATATGTCACATATTAACATCATAATACTGATAAAATTATTAGAGAGTAACACGTTACATACAAATATACCAGAAGACAAATATACGTTCGATAGATATGTCCTATACATGTCCAAATTAAATATTTCCAATTAACATATATTGGTAATCAATTATTCAAAAAAAATGTCTCCATTACATCTTTTATAATTCTTCAACTAATCATACTAACAACAAAAAATCAAAAAGAAATATGACATTATTATGTTTACTCTTTTTGGGTTATAGAAATAAATAATATTAGATTACGGAACAAACTTGTTTAAAAACAGCTTTTACAACTTTTAAAAGTTTGATAAGATTTAAACTCGATGCTCCAGTTTTTCCCTCAATGACTGTTGTAACATTTCTTTGAATTAGAGGTTAATTTTTGGTGTAAATATAAAATAAATACTATATTTTAAAAAAATAATATATAAATAATTAGTGTATTTATATCAATTAAAATATAAGTATAACTATTTTTTCTCTCTTCCTATTTGTACTTTTTTCATTAACTATATTAATTTATAGTGTTACACCCTTTTATTATTAATATATTCCAAAATAATTTTATAATAATAATAACCATATATTTAATACTATATAAATTATGTTTTAAAGAATATTCAACATTTAAATATTGTTATCCTTTTCCTAATATTTTGTTTACTACTAGTAAAACTTATATTTTATTCCAGTGAATAACACCCGTTAATCGTTTGTAAAAGTCTACTATCACTATAATAAACTAAGGTAATTTTACATTTTCCCATATATATTATATTCGTTTATTTCATTATATTCAACTGCTTGGAATATATATTAAAGAAATACATAAACTGTATATTTTATATCCAAATACTTGAATATTACATTTATATGATTATATAATAATTGGCTGGTTTGTCTCTCTATAATAATAAAAATACAATATATGAATATCAAATAAACATAATATTTAATATATTTTAAATCATATATACACAATATCTATGCATTAACAGTAAAGTAAATATATAAATATATGTTAACATATAATAAGATTTATAAAATTAATTGAAATATAGTGTATATAGAGGTTATTATAATAGTAAAATATATAAGAGTATATAATATAATATGGATAATATTAATGTTGTAGGTGAATGATAATAGGGTATATAATAAAGAGATGAATTGGTGAATTAAAATATGATAAATATGAAAAAATTTATGAACAAAATAAAAAAAATAAAATACGAATTATATGATGAATAATATATTTATAAAGTATATTGATTAGGATGCTACTGTAGTGAAAACGCTAGACATGATATTCTTGTAATATATTTCTATAAAAGCATAAAGGTTTATTTCCCTTAAAAAACCATAACATCAGTCTTGAACCAATAGTTAAAATAGAATTTTTTAATTTATGCTATTGCTTTTCTGAATTAAATTGTCTCAAATATATTATATGAAAATATTGTTTATTTGTAAATTAGCTGTTTTTTAAGTACCACTTTTTTGATCTGATCCCAATTATTCTCATTAATTAAACTTTCTTAACTTAATGGTCAAAGCATAATACTAGTAATATTAATATATGATGTTCGAATCATGAACAAACTAAAACAAGAGAGATATAATAGAAATAAACTAATTAGTAAATTTGTTGTCTTCCAACATTAGCACTTAGATAATAGCATTAGTTAATATGAGGCATTAGTAAATAAAAGGAGAAAATTTTTTTTTTAAAAAAATTGGATTGTGATATCATTCAATTTGACTCTATTAGTAGAGTAGAAAACATTATCAATGGTTTAATGAACTATTTTATATCTGTCTCATTCAACATATTTGATAAATAAACTTATCATTTAGAAGGATGTTCGTAAATACATCAATAAACACAATATAGTACCGAATTCGAAGACTATTCCTTAATAACACTCTTTCGGCAAATATATGATCATATTATTCTATTTGTAGATAATAGATATCAATTTGTTTTACCAGGTCACTGGAAGGGAGTATAAATTTAAATATGAGCTTTCTAAAGTGATCACTTAAATTATTACGCCATGCAATATTCATGAGGTTAAAACCCATGGGTGACTGTACAGATCACCTATGAATATTTTTATCTTTTACCCAGGTTTATTATTTTTTATAATACCACAAGAGAAAGTGAATATGTGTTGAGCTGTTATTTCAACATGGTGTTTACACATGATAGTAGAATTGTTCCTAAGTTTGATATTATCGTTGATATTTAACTCACATGGTGAGGTGGTGTTTGAATAATAGTTATATCTGTGTCATCTAGCATGTTTTCATGGAGATAATACCGTCTATTCTTGGGGAAATATATGATAGTAGGAATGGAATTTTAAATTACAGTAACATTAGGGCGGTTCTGTACATGTATGCAACGAAGTGATTAGCTATGTCTGTATTGGTATATTAACAGGAAAAGGAAGTTTGAATGGGTTAATGTTGCTAGTCTGGGAGGTATAAACAGATTTATTCATGTTCATGTTTTTAATTGTTTTTTTTTTTATTTGGACTTGTCTTTGTATCATGTTGGGAAAACAAAGTCTGGAAGTTTAAGTTATTATACCATTTTGATCACTAAGTCTAGTTGATTGTAAGAAGGTATGTATTGATATAGTTCGAGATATATATGTTTGTTTTATTGGTGTATCATTTTCTGATCATAGCAGTATTATATTTGTTTTTCTCATCGCTTCTCTTGATGATAAAATATTTTTTTTTTTCGAGAAAAGTACAATAACAATGTATTGTTTTTCTATTGTTTAGAGTTTGTATTTTTTCCCTCGGGATTTGTTTTGAATCTTTTATTGTTTTTATTTTTTTTTTCAAAATTTCTCGAGGATTGCTAGTGGTTTTGTGAAGTTTGTTTTCCTTCTAAAAAAAGTGGGGTGTGGTTGATGGATTAATAATTGGTAACAACAAATATGCTAAGTATTGAATAACTTTGTAAGAATACGAAAGAAAGATGAAAGATATTTAGAGAACTGTAAATTGTTAAATGACACACTATGTGTATGATAGACACCAAACTAAATTAGGTAGAAGTTTTCCATAGCTCTTCAGGTTAGTTATCTAAAGGCAACACGAATCTATAATCTGTTATTCAAAGATATGTGTTTTTCACTCCTTTATTAATATCTTAGTAGATTATATGATTGGAAAACTGCTATTCCTGTTTATACCAAACTATTAAAAAGAATGAATACATTTTTAAACAGGTTGATACATTTGATATTTTTATTTAGAGTGGTACCTTGTTTGTTGTGAACGCCCAATTCACAATTACTGATATAACCAATTTACATGCTGTTATTGAATATATGCAACTACCAAATGATGAGAAAGAGGAGCAAGCATTACAAGATTAGTTATAGGGAAAGTAACAAACAAATCTTTATAAAGAAAAAGGTGAAGTTGTGCAAAGGAATTGTAAAGAATTTTGTGAGTATATATGTTACTTGGGAAAGCCACAATGCTATATTAAAAAGCAGAATATTTTGAGACTTGCGGTGACATAATGTAACCTAATGTTTGTGAGTCCTGTCTCATAATAAAACATGAACGTGTTGTATACAGTATTTTTGGGAAACAAAATAGAAATTTAGATTATTAATTACTGGTAAATGAAAAACTAAATAAAACAAAAATTAACCATCTTTATTAAAAAAGCAATTAATCCAGGATTCAACTTAATACAAATAATCCATAATAATTGAAAAAGGCATTTGTGAAAAAGAATCTTTTTACCATTATTCTAATATATGACATACACCCATATTGGTTTGCCTTTTTTTATACTTTTTTTATTAGCAAATTGCTATGGATGTATAATATTGTTTTGTAAGGAAAAAAGAATTGTTATGAGTTACTAGTTATGAACTCTGTTGGGTATACACACTTACGATTCAATAATATGTTTTTAATCTGCTCTTATGTGCTTTGGTAAGAAAAAAGGAAATTAATAAACCAAATAATTTTATGAGATTCATTGGTTTTTTTTAAAAAATAATATTGCTTGATTCAAAAGCTTGATATAGAACAAGAAATTCTTATCTAATTTTGATTGCTGGGAACTTTGATTTATTAAAATGATAGTGAGGTGATTGGTATTTGAAGACTAAGGATGTGAGATAATGGTTGAATTATCTATTGGGATGTATACCTGGTGTTGGGTGTTTTGTGATATTATTTATGTTACAAGTGAGATATTTTATAGAAAAAAAAACCTTCTTTTGTTTGGTATTTCATTGTTTAAAAATTTAGATAGCTTTTGCCATTTACAAATGCACTATCGTATGACAATTAACGTATTATTATAATTAAAAGTCTGATATTTTTTAAGATGTTCCATTAGCATAATAGGTTCCGATTAATTATTCTAAAGATAATGTATAAGAAAAAGAAGGAATATAAGAGAAAGAATGATAAAGGGTAATGCAATTTTTCTGACTGGTAAGGGGAGAAGTGATACAAAGGTGCATAAGATATAAAGAATGTATATATAAAATTTTCTTATTATCTCTTTCTGTCATACATTAAAATTGGAACTGGATACTTATATAATAGAACATAATATACTTTTTTGATTGATGTGGGGAAATGGTAAAGTAATACTTTATCTAATTTTTTATCAACAGTTATTACTAACTATAGAAGAAGTCAGATCTAATTAAATGATATAGGCAAAGATAATAAAAGTTTAATAAATTTGTAGAAATATGATGTATTATTATTACGCTGATGGGAAGGGGAGCAAACATCTTCAGACTTACCACACTTGGGTTTGTGATAATTACATGCCATATATATTTCAATATATATTTATATAAATTTTTTATAGATCTATATAATATACACTCTATAATATTATTATTCTATGGAAAATTCACTATTCCTCATGTTATATAATATGCCTAAAATATATATATATATATACTAACTAAAATATAGTAAGATAATATATAATTCTAAAAATTTTATAAAATAATATATATATATATTAATATCACTAAAATATAAGACAAGATTAAAGATATATAAAATATATATTTTTAATATATATAAATAAAACCTAATATATACTATAAAATTCTTAGAGTTAAATATATATATCATCATTAATATTTTATATTCAATATATATAACTAATATATAAAGATGTAAAATTTTAATATTTAATTCAATATAAATATAGATTAATATATATACACTTAAAATACATTTATATAGTTTTAATTTACTTTTTAATAAGTAAGTTTATATTGGGTGTAATTAATATAATTAATATGATTATCTTATATGTGATATTAGATATGAATAATATACTATTTTATATAACATAAAAAATATATTTGAAAATTAAATATTTACCTTTAAATGTATGTTTACAAATTATTCAACGTGTAATATAATATTCAATATTAATTTATTTAAAACAAAATATATACAATATATAATATATATTATAATAAAATAAAGATATATAACATAATTAATCGATTTAATATAAGAAAAATACATGTATGGAATATAAATATTCATATTAAAGAAAGTGTAAAATCATATATAATTTAAAATAGGTATGTAATTCTGTGTATATAGTATTAATATAGTTATAATCAACTCATTATATTATATATAATTTTTCTAAAGGTATTGATAAATAATAATATTTGTTATATATATATAAAGGAATATAAATTGAAATGGGTTTGTAATATTTTATTTGATACAACTATTAAATCTTTAATCAATAAAGATATCTTTAAATAAGATTTGTTCAAGGTACATATATAAAAATATATTTAGAGGTTTCGAATATAATTTTTAATGTATAGGTTAAATTATTTGTTAATAGTATTTAGTATTATTATATCAGAAAATATCTTGAAAAACAAAATTATGTTTGTAAATATGAAAATTACAATATACAATATTTTTTATATAATAGATTTGAAACATTGAGAATTAAGTTTAACTGAAAGATCAATATTATTTAACATATATATTAATAATAATATGGTTTAAACTATTGATACCAATCTTTGAATATAAAAAATACAGCCAATATATAATAATTCCATACAAATATTCACTATATCATACAATGATAGGTAATACATAATATGAATTATATATACATAGGGTATTAAAATTAATATAAATTTATATAAAAATATATATGTAATCTAACCAAATTAGAATAAACCCAATATATACATACATAAGTACATAAATATATATATGATGGATTGATATTTATTTAATAAAGGAAGATATATATTCAATGTTATCGAATATATATATTCTAAATATTAATATAGTATACAAGATATTTGTTAACGTTATTTAATATGTATATTTAAAATTGAATTCAATATATATCTTATATATATCGATATGTGTTGATCAAAATTATATAATACATAATTTATTATAATATAATCAGGATTATTAATTGTAAACAATCTATCTGATAAGAATGAGCGCCGTTACTAATATTATTATTATTAGTAAACATTCTTAGCTTAAAATATATTATTATGTATTTATTAAATGTTTATGTGTATTATATGTATTCTATGTATTGGAGATATTTGTCCAATATTTGTTCTTCGGTGATTTAAAAATTATATAAAGGATAATATAAAGTAAAATAAAATATATGATGTATAAAGAGTAGTGAGGAAAATAATCTGAATTATCGACAACTTCATGTTCCTTATATATGTTTGGAAATGAGCGTCGAATCCTATAGTTAATAATAATTTGCCACCGTGTTTATTTCAGGGAGTAAATGATAGTTTACCACATTAACCTAATAGGAAATTAATAATATTCTATTTGGATAACAAGGGGTAAATTATCTTATTAATGATATATTTATTATGAGATATTTTTGCTGGAATATTTATCCTCAAGGGACAGTCTATTATTAAAATCTTATTGGTTCATCATATTTTATTCTAGAATCTTTTGGGTGTATGGGTGTCTGGGTGTATGGGTGTATGGGTGTATGGGTGTATGGGTGTATGGGTGTATGGGTGTATGGGTGTATGGGTGTATGGGTGTATGGGTGTATGGGTGTATGGATGTATGGGTGTATGGGTGTATGGGTGTATGGGTGTATGGGTGTATGGGTGTATGGGTGTATGGGTGTATGGGTGTATGGGTGTATGGGTGTATGGGTGTATGGGTGTATGGGTGTATGGGTGTATGGGTGTATGGGTGTATGGGTGTATGGGTGTATGGGTGTATGGGTGTATGGGTGTATGGGTGTATGGGTGTATGGGTGTATGGGTGTATGGGTGTATGGGTGTATGGGTGTATGGGTGTATGGGTGTATGGGTGTATGGGTGTATGGGTGTATGGGTGTATGGGTGTATGGGTGTATGGGTGTATGGGTGTATGGGTGTATGGGTGTATGGGTGTATGGGTGTATGGGTGTATGGGTGTATGGGTGTATGGGTGTATGGGTGTATGGGTGT